>BFEA01000035.1:1084810-1126520 GCA_003427395.1 Chara braunii
TTGCATCTTTTAGTAAGAGGTCTTTATTACTATGAATATCTCCCTCTTGCTGTACCCGTTCTTACACTATAGGGCCCTTCAACTTTCCTTTCTTCCCCTAATGCATGTTTTTCGTACAACATTTCATGTTTTTCATTCAACCTTGGGTGGGCTGCGACGCAGGGCCATTGGTCAGGAGGCAAAGTTGGACCTACGTACCCCAGCCCTAAACTCATGCATATATATGTAAATCTATCTATCTATCAATATATTATATGTAAATCTATCTATTTATCGACTGACCCGGCTAATTTTGCAGCCTGCTGTGGCCCGCAGCCAGGCCATGCCACCACTTGGCTGAAACCCAGCTCGGCCTGCATATTGCAAAACTGGCCCTCGACGGCACCTGTCGGCTGCAGCTGGGCCGGGCGGGTTGCAGCCACGGCCACCTGATTGCAGGCGCTGATACACACACACACACAAACCTATGTGCACTCATTTACACACAACTAACGGATAAGTTGTGGCACCGTAGATCTCCATGTCTCATCAGAAGATTCGCCCGCCCTTTCTCATCCAATCAATGGAAGCAGCGTGAGGTCGACCACGTGGTTGGAGACTTACCTGTCGACTAGTGCGTCGCTCATTCTATCGATGAAAGTAGCATGATGTCGCTGCGACACATACTCACACACACACACATACACATACACACCTACGCACATATACACATGAGAAGACGAACGTGATTGTGTATACTCCCATGTTCTTGCAGTAGATTCATTCGATTTAGCTATCCTATCGGTAAGAATATCGTGGATCAAGCCGCGAGATTGTCATACCCACACACACTCATACACACTCACACACATACACACCCATGTGCACTTGTGTATATTTCCCTGATCCAGCGGTAGATGCATTCGTTTTGCTCATCCTATCACCGAAAACTCTCTCTCATTCTCTCACTCACGCACACATACACACATTTTCATTCCCCCATGCATGTCCACTCACTCACACACGCTTATTCACACATACACGTGCACGCTTAGAAGCGCATTTTTCCATATTCAAGCAGTAGATCCGTTTGATTTTGGATCATCCTATCGATGATAGTCACGTATATCCCCTTTCGTCCTATCATTAGACCTTTTCGTTTCCGTTCCACCCATTAGATCGTAGTGTTATAAGGTCTGTCATAAGATGGGTGACTTACCTCAACACTATCGCTCGTGTTCCTGTTACTATGGAAATCGAGAAGTCATCTTCGACTGTTCACAACACGATCTTAGAAGGAGGTAAAACTTTGCCTCGCACGTTCTCCTTCCTCCTTCTCTCTCGTGCTCTTCTTCTCCTCTCTTCCTTTCCCTCACACTCCTAGTCGTTTATACGTCCAACGTTCCTCAAGTCAGCCCCGTTCCTGTACCTTGATCGTGATTACGATAAGATACAGCCAAAAAGGGGATGTACTGCGATTTGACGAGAACAATCGTAGAATACTACCGTTTTCTGATTCCTCCCTTTCTTCCTTAACTCCTTATTAACCCCCGTTCTTGTTCACAACTCCATTCTTTCCGCATTTTTCATCCTTTCTCTCTCCCTCGTATATTTCTTTCCTCACACTCTCGTTTGCTCCCTTTCTCTCGGGTTTCACTCGCACTTGCTGACGCTTCCACTCCACGCTCACGATCGCATTGTTCTGCACTTTATTCTTCGCTCACTTCTCGTAACCGAGTTCGCTCTAGCCGGCTCACGCTTGCACATTCGCCAGTCAGCGATTTTCTGCTACTTGCGCTGCTTGTAGCCTCTCCCTCACATTCTTCGACCTTGCCTCCGACAGATACAAGACCTGACTTGGTCCGCTGCTCCCCGCTCTCCTTCTCTTCGGATTGAAGAATCTATCCTCATCATCGCCGCAGGTTCAACTCTCGTAACTCCGGGAGTACGGAAAAAAATAGAGATAATGGAACAATAATAATATTAATAATAATAATAATATTACTCACGTTCTTAACCTCCTTGTAGATCTTCACATCAGTATCTCTCCCCATTTTGGCGGCAGATACAGATCGCGATCCCGGTGAGCCTGACCGGCGGGGGGAGGTTAAGAGTCCTTTTGTCCGTGGTATGCGCCCGAACGTCCTTTTGTTTTTTTTCTTCTAATGAACCCATCCTAATATGTAGGTAGAATTCAAATTGTAGTTAAAAATTTACTTAAAACTCGAAAAAAAAATTAAAAAAAAAAAAATTAAACCGTAATAAAGCTATCGACCCAACTGTTTGTCCCTCATTAACGGGGAGGAGCCTAAATCCTAACTACCCGGTTACCTCATAGTTCAGAGGTCACTGGTTCAAGCCCAGACCAATTGAGCCCAGGCAAAAACGTCGTGGTTCTCTTTGACAAAAAAAAACTAGTTCGGAGGCCGGGCGAACTCGATTCTCGAGTTTGTTGCTTAATAGTTTATACCTATACCTATTGAGCTAGCTCCCACTTTGGAAAAAAGGGGAGCAACTTTTGTATAAGTACATCAGTGGGGCCCAACCTAACTAGTGGACCGGACCCTTTTATAGTTCTGTGTGTGCGTACGCTTGTTAGTTTGTGTAACCGTCTGAGTGTTTTGTCGGCTTGATTGTGTGTGTGACCTGCAAGGGTACTTGATTCATCGGTAGGCCCGAAAGACCGGTACTTACCCGTGGCCGTGACATTGAGGGTTGTGGCGGGGAAAACATTCAAGTGGCGGGGATGAAGGCCTGCCATACTTAAGAGCGACGACTCCAGTGGTAAGTAGGCCGGTTTCAAACCAAGTAGAGGCGGATTTGTTGGGTACTCGGGGGTGGCAGAAGAAGACAAAAGTCGACATTTTTAAAGGTCCAACGTCGGCCGTAGCTGCCAGGTGTGGTGACAACACGTTTCTATTGGGGTTCATATTATATTTTTATTGATCGCTTTCGAGTTTATGGCGACGCGACCTGCAGGTTCTCCAATACTGGTCGGTCCGACGCTTCTGGACTATTTTCCAATTCGTTTTTGCATTACTGCCTAAAGCTTTGATTGTTTTGGATCGTGGTCGCCACATCCCGCGCAACCCTTTCTTGTTTTCTTCCAACCCTTCGGCCCTTGTGGTCGAAGATGTTTAATTTTTACTAACCTTTACCTATTTTCGTATATGTCGTATCACCGCTTATGGTCACCTAACAACCTCGGCCTCAATGACCGAAACGTTTGCTTTTCACGACGCAATGCCAAAAATTATTACTTTTTACTCCAGGCCGTTCCCGATATAGTAACCAACGTTGATTCTGAATCGAATGCAAAATCATGAGCAAATACCATTGTAAGGGTGTTTGCTCCGACAGTTTTTCCGGACCCTATTAAGCGACGTTTTCGTCGCTGGGGAATCTAGATGCAAACAAATATTTTTTGACCCGACAAGTTGTCAAAATCCGATTTCCTGGATGAAATTGCGGTTTGAAGACCCTCACTGTGCCCCTTGGCGCGTCCATATTACCAGGATTTTAACCCGAGTCTCCCACATATAAAAAAAATGATAATTTCCCCCCAAAACGATTATTCTATATAAACCCAAGTGGGGATACTGGATCCGTACTAGAGTTGTGGAGGTCACTGAGGAAGACAATGATAGCTCCTCACCTCCAACTTTAGACTTTATTTGCCAGGATCTCGTTGGGTGTTCGTGGGGTTAGGAATCAAAATTGAATCCTACCCTTTTAGGACGCGGGTCTTATCCTAAGTCAAATTTTTTCGTCCCACCCGAAGTCTAATGCGAGGGGATCGACGACCTTGGTTTCAACCCACCACAGCCGGTTGATCAGGTTGAAACTGCGGCCCACCGTGTTGTTCTTTTAGCGGTGGTTCTCGTATTGGTTATGCAATACCGGGTAAAATTCTCCTATGCACCTGAACCAATTTCATCATTAAGGAGCCTCCCCCTCAGGTTTCATTTATAAGCCGTAATCGGAAGGTCCGCTGCCTGGTAATACTAGATCAGCAGCCCACGCTGAGAGTTACGTCCCAACGATGCCAAATTTTCACCATAGGCTTGGTAATTTCAAGTCCCTTAGACCGACCTCCTAGAGTGGATGAACGATGATAATTTAAAATATATATAAAAAACAATTTGACCAAAAAAAATTATCCCCTCGTAAGTTTGGATGAACAAACCTCATTGAATGTAAATATGAGAAAATTTCACCAATAAGAATGATTTACTATGACTGTTATATTGTTACTGATCGAGGGGCATCGTCAGAGCCACTTCGGGGTCGTCTCTCCAAGACCTCGATCACAGGCTGAGCAGACACACGTCTCGGGGATCTTTAATCAACAGGAAAATCAACCAAATATCCATAAAAAAAAATTTAGAAGGTATTGTTTGACTCCTTGTCTTGTCAGAAGGCAAAAAAAACATTTATTCCATCCCTAACATACATTTCCCTGAGTCACAGGGTTTTTCAAATGCCTCAATTTGTTTTTGACTTTTTCATGACCCCATTTTCGGGTTTTTTACATATAATACAAAGCATTAAAAAAAAAAAAACAACGACCAACAATGTAAGATAGTATATGTTTCATTTCACCCTATTTTTTTTGAACACTTAGGCGTTTTTCTGATCATCTTAGTTCAAAATCTGATAGCATAGTTTGCACACACATCCATGACACACACTTCTCAAATCAAAATCAAATACTAGACCAACTGAATTGTGAAAGTGAAAAAAAATGTTCGTCGTCGGTATACCCCATAGATAGAATCCAAAATATATGACTCAAGAGAAGAAAGACAAAATAAAACGGTCTTTTCTCTAAAAGAAAAAATGAAATCCGGAGCTCGAGTTATATGCCTCTTTTATCCTCAATCACTAATGTACACATGCCGAGTTTTAATTCCATAGCAAAAACACATATTTCCAAATTGACTAAACTCTCTGTCTGTTGCTAAAGTACAATACTACATTTTAAAGGAGATAAAGGCCTTACTCACTCTACATCTCTGACCCCTAGTGTACAATGTCGCATCAAAAGAAAAGAAAAGAATGTGAATGACCGATGGAAACTTAGGTGATCACGGTGCATAATCTCCTCTTAGTCCTTCATACTGAGGTTCAACTGCCTATACAACTGAACCCTAAACCCTTCCTTGTTTTTTCTAACGGGTTTCTCTTCTCTATTAATAAGTTTTTTGTTATCATCCAATCTCACTAGCCCTTTTCCCTCATCAACCTTGAACTTTGGGCAATTTTCCCTCAAATGCACTCCCTTCATACAGTACCAGCACAACTTATTTTCCTCCTCTTTTGTTCTCTTGGCAGGAGATGGAACGAGTGGAGATATCATCCCCATCTCACTTCTTACTTCCCCCATCTCAGAACAATGTCTCTTTTTACTAATCCTCGATTCGCATTCATTTTGAGAGGATTTTTCAACTTCTTCATATGTCATTGGCTCAATACGTTCATTGGCAGCGGCTGAAGTGATGACAATAGACTGATTGTCGCTCTCCCTTGTCTGCCCTAATATCGCTTTGTCAGCCCCACCCGAACTCTGCCCTGGTGCTAGAAGTGCCCCTGCAACACTCTTGATCTTAAACCCTAGCTCGCTTTTCCATTCAATAATCTTGGTAGGCGCCTCTGCTCCTCCTGCCTGACTGACCGTCTTAAAATCTTCCACCTTCTTCTCCATTTTCTTCCACCTCTCCTCCCATTTCTTACTCTCCTTCTTTCTTCCTCTTTTCTTAGACTCCATTTCCCTTTTCTGCTCACTAATCTTTCCCTCCAACTTGCCAACCTCCTTCTCTAACTTTTTTCGTTCAACTCTCTCTTTTTCCACTTCCTTGTTTTTGTTGCTCAAGGCAATGTTTAATGATTCCACCTGCTGCTTGAACCCCTTTTGTTCTTCCTTCACTTTGCTTACTTCAGCCTTCATGCTTTCCACCTCCTCTCCCATCTTTTCCATATGCACGTCCCTGTTTTTTTTTTTCTTCCTCAATCTCTGAATTTCTTTTAGGATTTCAGGAACGTGACTCGCCACTCCTTGAGTGAGCAATTCGATTTTCTCTTTCACTCTGTCTTGAAGTTCTCTTATTGAAACCTGCAGCCCTTCTGTCTTGTCATCTCTTCTTTTACCCCCTTCTACTTCCTCCAACTTCTTAGTCATTTCTACATTTCCCTCAAGAAGCCATTCACAGTCATCCCGAAACATTTCATGCAAACTGATCAACCTGTCCATATCTGACGCCAACTTTGAGTCGCTGATCAGTTCAAACAATAAAACCCTTTCAAGCCTCATACTCCAAGGGGCATCTGCTGACAATTCATTTCCTTCCATTGTCGCGACCATTTGGTTTCTCCATTTCTTATTTGCTTTTTCCGTCTCTTCTCTTTCTTCCTCGGCCATTCTCCTTGACCCCTGTTCCTTAACAGGGATCTATGATGCTACCATCCTAGTCTCTCTTTCCACTTGATTCACCTCTTTTTCCTTTTTTTCACCCTTCTCCATGTGCTTCTTCTCCTCTCCCATCTCCTCCTTGTCCTTCTTCCCTTCTTCCTCCTTCTCCTTGTTCTTCTTCTCCTTTTCCTTCTTCCCCTTGCCCTACTTTTTCTCCATGCATTTTTTTTTTTTTTTGTACCTTTGCAACTTTGCTCGATGACCTACTCCCTCTCTGAGGTGCTTTCCTTATCCTATCAAACACTTGTTTGAGAGGCACAACATCTTCGTCAATCGCTTGTAAAATCCTCCTTCCAAGTCTCTCCCCTCTTCTTCCTATCCACAATCCTTGCTCTTAAAGTGATTATTTTTTCTTCTGTCGTTGCACAATCAGGGGGTAGGTTTTTCTAAATTTGACAAGAAAACCTCCCCAAGTATCTTATTCTTCCTTTATCATTTTCATATTCTCATATTCCCCGGGGACCATCCTTTCCATCACCAGCTACATCTTCTCCTCCTCCTTCCATCCTCTCTTCTCCGCGCAAAGGTCAATGCTATCCTAAAAATCCCCCACATTAGTACCATCAAAGATAATGTCATCCTCGATTTCATCCCTCCTTAAGTCTCCATACTTTACCCACATCTCTGTCTTGAAGGTCAACCATCCCAGGCAGTCCGAGGCCATCTCTTCAATCATCTTCTTACACTTCCTCAATCCTGTCACTTTGAGTAACATGGTTGGAGTATCCCACTCCCTCCTGAAGCATAATCCTCAAACTTCCTCAGAAACAACCTCAAATTGTCTCCCTTTTTGTAAACTGGCATCCCATCTGAATCCTTTGTCACCCGCTGTAACCTTTATCGTCCTTCCCTGCCAGAAGTTGGCCTGGAAGGGTCCGCCACCCCCCCTTTCTGTGTTATTGTCGCTCCTCCCACAGAATTATGTCTGCACATAAAAAAGAAAGAAGGGGGTGACTGACACAAAAAGGTGTTAGCAGTTGGATAACAATATCAGATTTGCAAGGATGCTTAGCACAAGGTATTTTAAAGGGGATCAAGTTGTTTTAACTTCAAGTTTTTTACTGACTCATCTCATGTCTCGTTCTGAATTTCTTCAACCTGGATCTAGAAACCTAGTCCCGTCTTGGTGTTCCATCAAATTTTTCCAGCTCATAGGCCCCATGATTCCCCTGACGTCGAACTCTGTATGGTCCCAACCATCTTTTGTCCAGCTTCCTTGACCATTGTTTTTCCAAGGATGAGTCATACAACAGTACCTCATCCCCGATTGCCAATGGTTCGATCCGGACGTGAGGAAGCTGGTCCCGCTTTTCTTTGTCCTTTCCACGACTGTCAGCCACCTTCTCGACCGCTTCTTGAATCCTCTCTTCCGTGACATTGATCTGCCTTGCTCTGATGTCAAGTACCTCTTCGAGTGATATGTTGTTTTCAAGATTCTGTCTCCGCCAGGTCTTCAGGAAACTTTATATTAGGAAAGTGGCGTGTTTTCCATATCACAAGGTCGCAAAGGCATAGACTGTGGTTCTCCTGACCGTGATATTTTCAATGAAAAACACCGTCCGTAGGAATTTAGGCCATAAATTTGGTTCCCCATCGGTTCATTTTGCGTGTAAATTTGTGATGATACTGTGTCCTTTTTCCACCGGTGCGTTAGCTTGAGGATGTGCTCTGGTCGTATACTTTGCGATTACTCAGAGATCATCCAACAACTCTTTAACTTCTCCACATGTAAATTCCGATCCTCTATCCATCGTAAATTCCACCACGAAGGGATATCAGAGGTAGTACTCTTTGATGCACTCGGCCAAGACAACCCCAGTCTTGGTCCGGATGATTTTTCCATCAACAAATCCCATAAGATTATCTCTAACATCAAAGATATAATTGTATCCTCTAAGCCCCAGTGACATTGCCAGTATATCCAAATGGACTACCGTTCCTACATCCTTGATATACCTCGGGTGTAGAGGTTCCTTATACCTGATCGGAGATCTGACTTGGCAAGGCACGCACGACTCATAGTACTTTCGAAGCATCCCGTACATACAATCTCAAAAGTACAGCTCAGACACTTTTCTGAGGGTAGTGACAAAACTCTTGTGACCACCTACATGCCCATCATGGAGGACAGCTATGACGTCAATCTGCTGATTCCTGCCACAGATGACTCTTCTAGGAGGTCCCCTTTCATCCTTGATGAAGAGATTGACACCCTTTACTACATAGTGGTCTTTCATGCGGAGAGTCTTCTCGCTTACTTCTCTTTCTCGCTTGTTGTCGGAGAGAAGGAGCCCCATCTCTAGATGAAACCCATCGTACTTTTTTTTCCGGAAATTTTTGGAGATCTCACCTTGTTCAAGCTCTTTTCCTTCCATCTCCTCATCAAACTCAGGGTCGTTTCCCAATACTATCTCATCCGCTTTTACCATCTTTCCTTCACTCTCGGTCCGGATTTGCAGGAGAGAGTTGACAAGGTAATATACTCTCCCTATCGTCAATAAGTGCTGATCCATTTGCCTTGTTCTTGCATCAATCGTAACAGGTTCGTCTGTCAACCTGTAACTTTTAGCTGAGGCTAGCATCGCCATCTATTCCCCATTCCTTTCTCCCCACGGGTCTTCTTCGACAAAAGACTTTAATATCAACTTTTCGTTCTTCACAAAAGTCGTCGGTGCGAACCACATAGGTTTTCTTTTCTGTACCCCCTTATCATCGACTCTCAAAGCCCATGCATTAACATGAAGCTGCATATCGTCCTCATCCAAGAATCCGTCTACCGGCAGCGTCTCTTCCGTAACCTCTCCAGGCTTTTCTCACTCTATCCTGCTCAACCCATCTGCCATGTTCTTATTCCCAGGAATATGTTCCAACTCAAAGTCAAACATCCAGATGTAGGTGAGCCATCTGGCAACTGTAGGATCAACTGGAGAGAAGTTGCTGAGGGAATACATGAGAGCGGTCAGGTCTATCCTTAGAACAAATCTTCTCCCAAAGAGATAATGTCTAAAGATCCGTAGGCAGCGTAATACCGCCAAAGCCTCCTTCTTGAATTGAGAGTAATTCCCTTCAGTATAATTGAGGGTGCGACTCTCAAAACGAAAAGGTCTCTCCTTCCCTTCATGATCAGTCTATACCAAGACTCCTCCCAAGGCAGTGCATCCGACATCAGTTTGTATAATGAAGGGACGTTCTACGATAGCTTCGTTGTCCGGAACCCTAAGTACAAGACCTCCTTCCTTAAATTCCTTATTCAAGTCCTTTACCACCTGCTCCTGCTTCTCTCCCCATTCCCATTTCTGATTCTTCCTTACTAACTTCCTTGCGTGTTCAGTCTTAGTGACAAACCTCTTGATGAATATCCTCAAGAACCCTCATGTCCCAAGGAAACATCTCACCTCACTTATGTTCCAGAATTGTGTCGGTCACTCAAGAATTTTGTTTGTTTTCTTGGTGTTTGGACGACAACCTTGGTCATTACATACAAATCATAGAATAGTGGCTTCCCTCATGCAGTGCCTGGATTTCGCGCCACTTGCCGTGAGGTTGTGTTCTTGCAAGAGATCAAGCACTTTCTTGAGATTATTAACATGATCACACACAGACTTTATAATGTTCGGTTCAATCTCTTGCTCATCCTTCATCATCGGTCCCTTTACTGCAAGATCATCGATATAGGGTTCGATGATCTGTGGGCTAATTGGCTGCATTACCCTGACCATACTCCTTTGCACCGTGGCTACTGCATTTGTCCATCCTTGGGGTGCCACATTCATGTGGATCAGTCCCTAGGAGTGTACATTGCAGTTAGCGGCCTATTGGCCGGATAAACTGAAAATTCGTCATAACCAAAGTAGAGGTCTATGATTGAGATAATAGATCTCCCTGCACATGCCTCAGAGAGCTAATCAGCGTTGGGGAACCTTTCAATATCCCTAACAATCATAACATTCAATCTCAGTAAATCTTGCACCCACTTGAGTACCCTATTCGGCTTAAACCACCAGTACTACCCCCACTGTTGAGAAATTACGTGATGCTAGCCAATACCCGAACTTTTCGGGGTGCGACAGGGTCCACAATGTCCCATAAATCTGAATTTTATAGTGATGGAAAAAGGAAAAAAAACAAATGTTTTCTCTACTGCAATGATGTCGGGCTGGGTAGTCCAGGAGGCCGTGCTCACAATCTTCCTCCACAGAATGCACCTTACTGATAAGGCGGTCACATTCTGAATGTTACTGTTTTTATTTTTTTGTTGGCCGTGTGTTTCTTATGAGTCCCCTGTCCGTGAATTGTTCAAGCTGTCCGTGATCTGCTCAAGCTGTGTTTTGTTAGAGGATTGTAAGGCTCATCACATTAACACTGAGGATAATGTATCCAACCATTTTCACGACCAAATCCATGTGCCCGTTTTTTTTCCATTTTATTCTCTTTTTGGAATCTGATAACATGGTCACGAGGTTGAGATGCCCTCATTGAGGGCACACTCACACTACCATTTCCAAAAATGTATACAACTGCAATCACGGCCAAAACTTTTTTTTTTTTTTTTTTTCTGAAGTTTACGACCGCAACTTTTCTTCTTCTTTTTTGTTTTATTTTTGTTCTTTCCGTGAGAGTACCAAAAAGAAAACGAAGTGGTACCCAAACCCGGCAAAACTCGGAGCGCAGTGAAATTCAGGGTCGGCAAAAACAGACTTGGAGGTACTGGTGGTTTAATAAAACAAAACCATGGTGAAGCATACGGCCCACTAAAATTTTTTGCCACGTGCGAGCCAATCTTTCCTTCGAGATATTCCACCACTCTCCTCTGATCATCCGGGTTTGGGTACCTGACTCCTCTAATATTCCAAGGCTGGTGTGAGACCGTATGGATTCAAATCATTCCTACCTTATCTATATCTAACCTCCCTCTCTGATCATCATTAAAGGCATAGGCACAATGCTTCTCCTTCATCAAGCATACAACCAATGCCCTTTCCTGCTTAGTTAGGAACCCAGACTCCCAAATGATAAGGTTCTTTTCCGTCTCTTTGTTGATACGACAATCTTCTTCCACCCACTTTTTTTGCATTTGCCTTATCAGTTTTCTTTCTTGCTCATGGTACATGCTCTCCTCGTGAGTCACGAATACCAGGACCGAATGACTTTTTTTGTCTATTGTCTTGTACCTCTTTTTTCCTCCCTGCTTGAGCCCACTCCTAAAAAATGTTGGCCGCTTGCTGGAGCATACGGCCCTTGCATCCTTACTTCACGAGCGGGTGGTCTATATACTAAGTCCATTCTCCCACCTTCGAGGTATTCGTGCAACCTGTCAGCCAACGCCTGTATGGATTCAGGTTCTGCCATCTCATAGGCTGAGACCATGCACATTGCCTGACCTATGTTAGCCAAATTCAAAGTCAGTCCCTCACTCTCTTCACCCTCGTCTTCCGCATCTGATCCCTATTCCGTATTCTTACACGTGATTACTTCGAAATTCCCGCATGCCGGATCGCACAATATCACGAACATAGTCCCATCATGCTTATTCATGATGAGGACTTCTGATCGTGACAAAAAGGACCTCCCCAGCAATATGGGAAGATCCAGACTCGACATGATATAGAAGCAGGAACGGATCTTAAGCCGCCTTACGTCCACGATAATGTTTGAAGCAACGCCTGTATATCCTAACTTTCCACTGACCCCATTGAGGTACCTACAATCACTTTTATAAATCTCTAGCCCCAACCTCTCAACTGTCTCCGAATTCATAATATTCATTTCTGCCCCAATATTTACCATCCCATGGCATCTTCTTCCTCCGATATTGACGTCGATGGACCCTGTCCCTAGAGATTTTCAATCCATCTTACTTCCTGCGATCGTCCAATTTGCCTCTTTGGAAATCAAATCTCCCAACCTTACTGTTGCCACTCTCTTTCTCGCCAATTTCGCCTTAACCAATTCCCTGAGCTTCGGGGCCGTTGCCAAAATCTCCTTCAGGTTTAACAACTCGTTTTGTCCGTCAAGAAGCTTATTCACCAAATTCTCAAAGTCTACCCCTTCTTCAATAGATGTTTGGTATTTTCATTTTTTCTTTAACTTTTTTCCGACCTTTTATTTCCCTTTCTTAATCCCCCGTTTTCGTTTTTTGGCCCTCTATCCTTGATTTCTTCGCATATACCCATCATCCTGGTGTTTTGTCTCCATCTTATCTATTAGGTCTTCCATCCTTCCCGTGGTCTCCTTTGCTGACTCTCTACTTGCTCCTTTTTCTCCTGGTTTCGAGCTCGACCAACGGAGCATCCTCCTCCTCCAGGCCTATTCTCAGCCCTTCCCGCAGCTGCTCACCTAGTTCGGTCACATCCTCTATTCTGATCACTGGGTATTCCTTTTCTTGCCATATCCGGAACATGGCGGGGGCACTGGGCCCGAGCCCAACAACCCTGAGCGTCTCCTTCCTTGTGCCTCCGGGGATGTTAGGATCAATAAGGGTCCCTCACTTATCGAATACATCCTCATCAATACTTGACGTAATTATCCCATTCTGCTTGTCCATCTTTCTACCATGACATCTCTTCACAATCCCTGACCATTCCACTGTCCATCACTTCTTCCAAACTCTCTGCCATAGTTCTGGTTATAGCCCTGACCATAGCCCTGACTGTATCCTTGGTTATACCCCTGACCAACTTGATTAAAGCTTACCTGATTATAGTTTTCCAACTGAGGTACTCCCTGATTGCCCCAGTTCCCGCCTTGTCTGCCATTTCCTCTTCCTGCAAACCCTCTTCCTCCTTGACTATTTCCTCGTCCTCCGTTCCTACGTCTACTTTGCTTTTGTCTGTGTCCTTGCCTCTGAAACTGATTCTGATTTTGATTATCGGGCGGTTGTTGAGTCTATTGTCGCAGACTTCCACTCGTTCCTCGTCCTTGTGTTTGTCCTGCTCCTCCTCCCGCTCCTTGCATTTGGGGCAGATTTGGATACAGGCCTATTTTACCAAAACCAGACCATTGATTCCATGGGTAAAATCCGGGCCATGCCCCCATAGGAGCTACAACTGGCCATGGGGCGAGTTGGGCTGTTGGAGCCGGCCTTTATGAAACGTAGGGTACCACAACCTGTTAAGAGCCCTGCCCTTTTCCAACACCTTGTTTGCCTTGACTACTTGCTCAGGCTCTTCCTCCTCTTTTTCCTTGGCCCCACCATTTTCTTCCCCATATCTCCTTTTGTTTGTTACTTGACCAACTGCCACCACCTTTCCTGGTGCCATTTGTTCCTTCATTTCCTTGAGTTGGGTCACTACACTTCTCAAAACCCCTCCTAAAGCTGAATCCGCTCCCTAAATAACACTCACTTCGTTCCTTTTCTTCCTCTTCATCTTTTACTTGATGGTGGAATACCTGATCCAGGTCTCCAGATGTCATTCTTGGTTTTCTTCTGGGCCACTTTTGCCTTGACTACTTGCTCAGGCTCTTCCTCCTCTTTTTCCGTGGCCCCATCATTTTCTTCCCCATATCTCCTTTTGTTTGTTACTTGACCAACTGCCACCACCTTTCCTGGTATCATTTGTTCCTTTATTTCCTTGAGTTGGGTCATTACACTTCTCAAAACCCCTCCTAAAGTTGAATCCGCTCCCTGAATAACACTCACTTCGTTCCTTTTCTTCCGCTCCATCTTTACTTGATGGTGGAATGCCTGATCCAGGTCTCCAGATGCCAAGTTCCTTTTTATCGTCTCCCATGACGTCTTTCTATCTGGCGCACCTCCACGTGTTAGTTCCATCACCTCATCCCCCGAGAAATTTCCCAAGAAAATGACACACTGCATTTCCTCGGAAAGTCCTGGGACTTTCTCCGCGATCTTTTCAAAAGCCGTTGCGAATGCTCCTATCGTAGTAAAATTATTTCGATTCAAGTTATGAACCTGATCAACTGTCAATAATCCATCTCCCAATTTATACTTTCGCTGCATTCCCTTCTTAAAATTGGTCCAGTCCCCTTGGACATTTGTCACAAAATTTTCGATTTCCGGACGAAACTCCCACCATACATATTCAAACAACTGAACAAACTTCTTGACTGACGTTAGTTGATTAAAAACTTGCTCAAGTTACTCTAGCCAGTGGGACACCCATTTTCCTTTGAAATATAATATCTCTATTCTCGACAGTTGCGACCTTTTGATTGCTCTATTTTTCAGTATCCCCACGATTTCGGCGGCCGTAATAGATCCCTGTCCTCCGTTTCTATTGGCGTCTCCCATCTTTCCCACAATACTCAGTCAATTTGTTTTGCACACGCAAAAACGACGGGTTTTTATGTTACTTTTCAACTTTCTCATTCTCTTCTCTTTTTAGGTTCTTGTCTTGGGTTTTTTCCCATCCCAAGACACAATCCAAGACCCATCCAGCCCACAGTTCTAACTACTTTACACGTTTCCTTCCTTACTCCTATCCCATCTTCCCTTTTTCCCTTGACATTAATTGATATATACTAGTCTCCCGATTTTGCATGCCCCAATCACTATCCCTATCTTACCTAAATGAGCGGGTCGAGTCCTCTGTCACATGGCAAAAACGGGATTGGTTCTAACCTTCCATTCGAATAAACTCTGGTTCCCTTACCAACCTACCCTTCCAATTTCTTCTGTGGATATCCAGTTCCCCGTCCAGGAGTCATACACCATACCGAACATTATAGGGATACCGTCAGTACACGCCTTGTTCTTTACCTCGACCTTAAGTTCTTCCAATAAGTCTGCCTTGGTTCCATAAAGTGGACACGGACGTATGCATCTACCGTTGACAAAATTTCCTCAAAACCTTTGTCAGCCAATTCTGGTCCCATTTCTAAATATAGGCAGTAAAGGGTCTGAGGCGTAAAAAAATTGTATCCTCCCAGAGGTACGGCTACGGCAGCCAGAGCTGCTTGTTCCACATTAGCTTGACCGTGGAAGACCTCATCAATGATAAAGTCAGGAAGAGTAGTCTTTATGTAGTCAGTGGGATAAACAAAGTCCGACGTCCATCTCGCTTCTATCATTGGTATATTTGGCCGGAATTTCCTCCAACTCGCCTCATGAATTTTATTCCCAAGAATTGCCCGTGTAGTCAGGATATACCTGGACAGGGGTTGACTATGTCCTACTGCCAAGTCTATGCCGTGCATTCTCTACAAGTGTGAAGACAGATACAAGGTTGTCCGAAGTATTATGCTCTCTCTGTCCAGAGTGTGCCCAATTTCTACCCACACGAACGCTTCGGGCCCAATCGAGGCGCCCCACCATGCCGTGATTTCTTCCTCCCTCTCACTAATGCCCTGTGGCAACGACATCCTCCATCCCTGGCGGGTTCTGATTGGCAGGTCAACCCCAACTCTCTGACCGGCGTATGACATCTTGAGTGACCTCTGGTAGCCGGAGTGGTACAAGACAAAAAGACACACGTAACACCTATGTGTAAGTCTGATTACTGGAGGCATATCCCTTCTCCTTGTATTTAATAATTCGAATTCTCTTTCTTAACCCCACTCGAGGCAACATCGTCTTAGTCTAGGGCTCTTCATGTTATACCCTTTCCTTCATATGACCCCCATTCATTACTCCTTCCTTCTTTGGCTACTTTGACAGACGAATGTCTTCCTTCAATTTTCTCATCCTTCCCTTTTTGCCCCTCATGTTCTCATATCCTCTCTGCACCATGCCCCATTATTTTTAGAATACAAATCTCATCTCTTCTTCTTTCATTTCGCTCGCCGTCACCCAATGCCCAGTTCAAAAATTATAAACCAAACCGAACATATTGGGAATACCATCCACACAGATCCCCGTACAAATCTCCTCCTTCAACTTTTCCCAATACCCAAAATTTTCCTCTATAAAATAAATCCGGGCATATGCATCTATGATTGACAAAATGTTGCAATTTTTTTTTCCAACCAATTCGGGGCCCATCTCCATGTATAAGCAATAGATCATATGCGGGGTGGAGAAATCGTACCCCCTATTAGGTACCCTCAGAGCAGCTTCGGCGGCCTACTCAACCCTCGCTTGACTATTAAACGCCTCACTGGCAATAAAATCGGGGAGCGTGGTTCAAATGTAGCGGATGGGAAGAACAAAGTCCTTAGCCGGTCGCATTTTTACTTCACTCCTAGCCTCTCTTGCATCTTGCCATCGATCCCTTCGGCTCCAGACATTGAGGGCGGTTTCCGCCATCCTGGTAAGCTGTCGAAGATATTCTTCCCCTCCTTGAATGAGATCCACTCCATGACCATGCGAGAGACGATTTGACAGATAGAGGGTGACTTTTACATTACTGCGTTCTTCTACCGTATCCCAACTCGTGTCTACCCACATAAACGCCTCATTTCCTAGCGAGTTACCCCACCATGACTCGCCGATTTCCGCTCTGCCTCTTCCTTTTGGCAGTGTCATTTTTAGTCCATCATTGTACCTAATAGGTACCATGACCCTTGAAACCTGTTTCGCATAAGACATCTTGATCAAATTCAGGCGTCCCTTTTTAACGACATGTCATACAAAAGACAAAAATAAGGACAACCACTTAATATATTATCTTTGTTATTCAAACTACTGACTTCTCATATCCTTACTAGGGAATAATCCGGCTCACGCTGATACTTATAATAGTTAAAAACTCATACTATTCATATTTTCAGACTAGACTCTCCGTGTGCTCTCAATTCTTACCTCCGTTCTATTAGTGTTCTGTCGGGACCTGTTTTTCTTATTTTCTTGGACAATGAGCTAGGAAGAGTTCATGAACGTCCGGAATCATGCGCAAGCCTGTCTGCATTAAGCGTATCAAATCCTTTCTTCAAAGACTTTTCATAAAATATTTCAATTCCGACAAAATGAGGAAGGGTTTAAGGCGTATCGTGATCTACTTTTCCCCTCATTAAGGCAGACATAGGTGTTCTTCAGATAATCCCTTTGTATAACAAATATGAAATCAACCCGAATATTTATACTTGATATAGGAAGAACAATGTAAGGGTGATACATAGCCTATGATTTGACGGCGCGACCTGAGATACTTCGGGAGGGTCAGGCATATTAGGCGGAGGAGGTGGAAGAGCCGGTCGTGGCGACTGGGGAAGGACAATCAACTGTTGAAGTCGCCGTGCCATAGAAGATGAGGGGGAGGAATATGCCATTGGAGAAGTTCGTTGAGGCGGTTAAAAGCATGGGGCGGACCCGGCGGAGTGTCGTAATGCTGTTCTTGAGAATAATAAGCCATCCTCCCAGGAGACGGCGTGCGCTCGCAGAAGTCTTCCGGATGCCGGCGCAATCGCACCCCTTCCCACTTTTCCTCCTCTTCCTCTTCTTCCTCCCGCTCTTCTCTTTCCTTCGTCAGATCAATAGGCCTATCTGTAGTCGTTCCTTGTCGCCCACGTCTTTCCCTTCCAGCCCATGATCCGCTTGGCATGGCTAGAGAAAGGTATTACTCGTCGCACTTTCCTAGCCACCTACTAATTAAGGTATCGCCTATGTCTATAATCTACCTATAGCGGGAATACGCGAGGTCATCGTAGATATGAAAATTATTATGGTCGGAAAAAATTAGAGCAGTCGAAAAACCTCTTGCGCAGATTCGACGAGAACTCGTCAAATTCTATTGTGTCGATCGGCTCATCCGCTATCCCTTCTGACTCTTCTTTTATGAAGACTTCGTGGTCCTTAGTTGCTACTTGCATACTCCCCCCATGAACAGACACGGGAGCAGCTACCTCCTTGGGAAGGTGATAAAAGTGTCGACTAAGGCTCACAAGGCTTTAACTAGTACTCATTTTATCTCAAAAGAAGCTCGCACTTATAAACCACCAATTATCCTACTTAACTATCTTACTAACTAATGAAAACTACATGGCATTCTACTTTTTCGTTTGTCGTTTTGCTAGGGTTTCAATTAACCAGACCCAAATCCATTCACACAGGACCCCGACAGGCAACCGAAGATTCCCGACAACGGTGTCACCTGTCGCTCGCGGCGGTCCCGCACCCCGCTGGGAGCGCTGAACCTCACGATGGTGTCACGCAGGATTTATTTCTGAAAAAAATAAGCAGTCACCACTCCGACCGTGTGCGCAGGCTATACCTCTCACGACACCCTACGACAGGTCGGGGTGTCGCGGGGTACAACGTACTTCTATCCAAGGGGCTGTCACCACCCTTAGGTAGGCGTATCCCTGCTGAGCTACCGACCCACATGCGAAGGTTTTTACTTGCCTTTGTAGAGGTAGATTGGCCAATGGCGTTTTCTTGATCGTCACAACATAGAAATGTGGTATGCGCGGTAATACGCCTGAGACTGAACCGTCAGTCAAGTCAGTTTCCGGATATGTTCTCCCTATCCTAGACTTCTAGATATTCAGGCCGAACCTTTAGAAAACTGTCTATTTCCGCTTCTGAGTCTGAAACAGATTATTCTCTTGACCAAAGCGAACAGGGTATCAATCAAATCACCTTGCTACCAATGTCATTCTATCTCTCTTAACAGGTTATGACTTAACTGAGCATCAGATGATATAGAAGTTAAGTAGGACAGATAATGAATATGAGAGTATTACCGCCGAGAACCCTTCTCACTTTCACAAGTGATGTGTGTCCGATACTCTTCAACAGATCAGGTCCAGTTCAATCCAAAATCACGGACAAAACAAACCTGCACAGAATAATGCAAAGACAATTCATATGCCATGCACTAACGGTGTCAACCATCAACCACCGACCTTGTCCCTCACTTCCCAAACCATGTATGACAACTCTATTTTTTCATAAGACTTAAGCCCAACCCCCGCACTTTTCGTCAAAGGACCCTTGAGAGTGACTAGGACCATTCAGGCAATGACCACAAGTGACAGTTTTACTGACCACAAGGTTTAACTTTAGATGTGGGTATCAAGTCAAGGGGGAAAAGTTGAATCGGTAACAACCGACCTGTTATCAAAAGATAACAAAAAATTGGGTCCTTTTTTGTAGAACCTCTTCCTTTAAATGCAGTAGATCAAATAGGGACCTGCACACACACAGGTCAACAAAGATTCAACACCGCTACTCGATTTCCCTCATTTTGATATCTAAGGGTCAAACCCTTAGATCTGGACTGTGAGCTCTAGGATGGACATCCCAAAGTCGAATCCCTAGCTTCTACTCTTACAACCCTACCCTAAGTCGTCTGTCCCCTTCTCCTTTCATTCAAAGAGTTTCATGCCTATGTCCTACGTCGTCTTAGGGAAACTCATATTTCCCCTACTCTCAGTCTTTGCATTTTCTAACTTTAGACATAAGTACACCCTTTGGTGCTTATGAAATAGAGTTTTAACTCATTTGCTGTTGTGGCCTTCTACTCGAAAGTCATGAACGGACACGGACCTCGCGGTAGTTTTTATTCTACTGGTATTCTTTTTTCCGTGGTTCTAACTCCTTTCTTTGTTTCTTTTCCAAGTCTGAGAGACCTTGCTCCAACATGAGCATTTTTATTTCCTCCTTCAATTTATCCTGAAATACTCAAGTAGTAGATCGAATCAGACATGAATCTTCTGCTACTTGGTCAATACTAAACAATCTGTTAATCAAACAGGCAGCCGAGTAAATCACACATGATTACTCGACTCCCTTCCAGTCCCGCTCAATGCAAGCGCAAAAGGTTAGTAACAACAATGTACATGATCTGTTCCGAGTAGCCGGATAACTCACACAGGAGTATCCCTCTTGAAACAAATAGTTGAGGCTCCTACCGAGGCACCCTACTACTTGCTTTAGGTATCACTCAGAAAGACCCAAATTTCAATCCCCTCCCTGAGGTTAGTAATGGTCTGAGTGAATAATAGGCGACCCGCACAAGAGGCCCCAACTATCATGTGACCAAATTGTCCGATCAACTTCGTGAGTGCAACAAGACGATCCTCACAAGGACATCTTATTGTTATTCCGAAGCCAACCGATCCCACCTCGTTGGTTAGTACAGAATCAAGCAAGTAATAGGATGACTCTAACAAGGGCCCCCCTACTGCTTCCTTGGGTAATGAGTAGTCCATGTCTTAAACAAGTGATAGGATGGCTTCTACAGAAGCCTTCCTACTACCCGTTTGGTGTTTGGACTGTCTGAGAGTAAGTAAGTTTGTAAGAAAAGAGAAGCAACGTGGTTTACTACTCCCTGCAGATCGTCAGTCAGTCCTGGACTCAAGTGTGTGAATAGGATGACCCTCCTTGGAGCCCCCTACTACACCTTGAATAAGTGCAAAAACCGAATCTTCCCGAGCCGTTAATTAAGAAGGGAAGTTAGTATCAAAATCCCCTCAGTTCACTTTTCACATCAAGCAGATCCTTAGTTAATCAAGGTGGTGAGGTAGCACGACAAAGGTACCGCCACCTTCTCATTATGCCAATCGTCTGAGTCTCAAAGAGTAAGTGTCCAACCCATACATGGGTTTTCTACCGCCTTCGGAGACTGGTCCGACAGGTTAAAAGCGCGATCCTCATAAGAGCCTCCCTTTTATTATTCCTTAAATGTCAGGTATCTTTCCCCTTCACGACGACAATCGATCCGGTAGGGTAACTCAGACATGAGTACCCCATTGTCAACTCTCAGTGAAGTTAAAGCATACACAAGTAGTATGACGGCTCACACATGAGTCTTTATTACACCACTTTGTTCTTCAAACCCAAGCAGTCTTAGGTTCCGTCTTGGTTATCTTAAGTTCCTTCCTTCCATCAAGCAGGGTTCTTACGTCAATCATATAACATTTTTCATTTTGATACACTTTAGTCCTGAAGAAAGCACAAACAGTGTATCACACAACCATACATGCAGTCCAGTATAAGTTTGTAGCTTGTAAGGGTATATGGGAAGGGAATATGCACCGCGTACCTCATGGTTCCCTGCCTCCAGAGTTCCTCCTGAACTTCGGCAGAGCTTCCGCAATCGCCCTGTTATCCGCCTCGCAATACTCATGCAATTGATTGCTCGGATCTTAAAATTGGTAACAACCAGGGTTAAAGCTAAGTGGAGATACATCATCAGACCCCTTATGGTCGAGGGGAGGTACCCGAGAGGATCAAGCAAAAATAAGAATGGAGGAGGATGGAGGAGGTAGGCACCATCACAAGGCGACAATGCTCTTTCCTCTCCAATGCCCCGCATTCTCCTCCTCTCTGACCCCTGTTTAACATATGAAGTCTGAAAATAGCAAATAAATAATAATAATAACAATAATAATAATAAAATATAAAAAAAATAATAATAACAATAATAATAATAATAATAATAATAATAATAATAATAATAATAATAATAATAACTAAATCTCGTTAATGCCTAAAAACATCTCGCCATAGATAATTGATCAAAGAAAAGTGGAGGTCCTTTGTCGGTTTCCTACTTGACAGAACCCTCCTCCTTTTCACTTTCCTTTCTCCCTCTGCTTTTCCCCTCACTCTTCGTTTTTATTCTCCTTCTTTCACTCTGCTCCTTCTTTCCTTCCTTTCTTCCCCCCCCCCCCCCCCCCTTTTCAGTCTTCCTACTCCTTTGCTTTCCTGGCATAGCAAGCGTTCCTTTTGCGTTCGCCACACAACCTTGGTCACAACGACCCACTCGCTGTTCTACGTGCATGTTCCCAAGGACCATGTGTGTGTGCTTGCGGTCCCACCTGCCTGCAAGACTGTGCGGACGCATGCTTGCTGTCTAGCCAGCCTGCAAGACTGCGCGGGCGCGTGCTTGCTGCTCCTCATGCCTGGCTATAGCCTGCTGGTGCCCCGCTATCTGGCTGCGCCTCACGCCACTTCGTGCCTGCGTGCGGATGCGGTGACAATGCTGCTTTCTCAGTGGTCCACAGCCACTTCGTAATGTGCCAGCCTTTCGCTGCGTGAGCCCAGGGCGTGGCAAAAGGCTGCATTTCAATCACCGAGCGTGCGACAACTGTCTGAGACCCATACCAGAAAAATGTTGAGGTGAGGGCCCCTCGCGGACATTCAGGCTTGCCTTCACTTAGAGCGGGCATGAGGCTTGCTGGCCTTCCTTCACTTAGAGCGGGCATGAAGCTTGCTGGCCATAAGTACCGTAATGCTAATAATAATAATAATAATAATAATGGATGCACCCAAGTATGCGGCTTCGCAGTACCTGGGACTCAATCCCCAAACCCGTGTATGGTGCGGTTGGACTTGTGTGATCTTAAACCCGAGATATGCACCTAAAGTTATCTGTCTTGAGGTTCTTATATATACGTGGATTGTGTAGGTTTCATTTACTTACCTATAGGATATGAATTTTAGCATAGATCAGACCGTAGTTGCTACAACTTCGGAAGGTCAGTGTAGGTCGTAGCTACCCCAGTATCGGAGAGTCATACTGGAACCGCGCGAGCGCGGAGGCGCAGCCAGGGCATATGAGATTGTAGTTTGGGGGGCTGTATGAACGATTATGCGGAGTTGTGATTGGTAACTCTAAACAGTAGCACCTTGATGAAAATTTAAATTGAGGGCCTTGTTGTAGAGGGTTTTTAACTGTGCAAAAAGAAAAAAAGAATTTGCTAGAAGCCGATTAGATTAAATACAATTTGTTTGAGGTTGTATAGGGAATTCAAGATCGTTTTTGCATATTTTTTGAAAAGTATTTACATTCAGATGTTCAAATAGTTCAACGTTGCAAGTGAAATAGAGTCGTCCATTAGGAGCTTAATGTTGCCAATGAAATAAAAAAAATTAATGGTAGTTGAAATGTAACGGGCAAAGTATCATTAGAAAAATGCAAATTTGTTTATGTTTGATCTAAACATGAAACAGGAAGAAAGGGAAATAGGAGGAAAGAAAAAAAAAAATTTGAACATCAAGAGTATATAGTTCAACGTTGCAAGTGAAATAGATTCGTCTATTATAAGCTTAATGTTGCCCAAAAAATACAAAAAACTAATGGTAGTTGAAATGTAACGGGCAAAGTATCATTAGAAAAATGCAAATTTGTTTATGTTTGATCTAAACATGAAACAGGAAGAAAGGGAAATAGGAGGAAAGAAAAAAAAAAATTTGAACATCAAGAGTATATAGTTCAACGTTGCAAGTGAAATAGATTCGTCTATTATAAGCTTAATGTTGCCCAAAAAATACAAAAAACTAATGGTAGTTGAAATGTAACGGGCAAAGTATCATTAGAAGTATTTAATTGAGAGTCTCAATGAACTTGAAGAAATGCAAATTTGTTTATGTTCGATCTAAACATGAAAAAGGAAAAAAAAAGAAATGAGAGGAAAGAAGAAGAAAAAAATTGAACATCAAGGGCATATTATGACTAATATTTTTTCGAAGTGTATTTAAAATGTTAGAAAATGAATATATTTGCAAATAATTTTTTTTTGAAAAGTGTTGAAATATTATACAAATTATAATTTACTATTTTTGTAAGGGAAGTGTGTGTTTAGTATTTTTTGAAGAAAGTATTTTGTTTTGTAAATTGATATAGAATTGATGTACAGGAAGAGATTTTGTTAGGAGTAAGTAATGTATTTTTAAAACAACAAAAGGAAAATTTTTTACAATTTTTTAGATATTTTTGAAAACAATGTTAGGAGTTCTATATTATTGATTAAAAAATTTATATGAGTAATTGATTTTTTATTTGTTTTGATGAATAGAAATAGAAGGCGTATTTGGTCGAAGTGGTAATCTATGGATTGGAAGAGGTTGTGGTATCATGTGTTGGAAATCAACATCGAATGTTAGTCCGGGAAGTTCTAATAATTTGTAGTGATTAAAAGTGTAGTGGAATGTCATAGTTGTTCCTATTAGTGGAATGTCATAGTTGTCATTGTAATCATAGACTGCAACTAATCGTAGCAATGGAATTATATCTTTGTATATATCTATATATTTTGAACTAAGTGTTGTATGGATGTCCTTGATAGTCTCTTGTTGATCTATATTAGCCAAATACAACGTAGCTATGTGTTGTCGTCCTCTATGCCATCTGCGATGATATACTAGAAGTCCAGTTTCCACAATTGACAATGGCTGATACATAGGAAGAAATTAAAGGTATTGTTCGAGGTCCATCGTTCTCGTGTGATGTATGCATCTTCCATGTTGTGTTCCGGACTCCATGTAGTCGCTTGATCTTGATGGTCTTTTTGAAGTTGTATTTGACCTGCCATGAAATACAACAAAAGAAGTTGAGTTATTTTATAGTTATAATATAAGGAAAAAATTATAAAATTGTATATAATATGTTTATACAAAAGCGAGGAAATGATGGTTTGTATTATAGTGTTATGATTTGATTCAGAATATATGTAAAAGCAAATGATGCATTGGAAGCTATAAAGGATGTAGAAATGAATCTGTGATGAGTAGTATTAGTTAATAAAATTCTAGTTCCGGGATGAGGAACATCAAGAGTACAAATGATGTCGTTGATAATTGCGATACGAAGATTTTGAGAATTTGTTGGTAATGGTATCATATCTGCTAGGAAGATATATAAAAAAATAGCAGTTGTAGAGTGATAAGCAAGATGAGATAATACAATGCCTTCTTCATTGATTTCTATTGTATGATGAAAATTAGATTGTTCTAATTGTGTGCGAAGATTATCGAAAGATTGGTGAGTGATTGCCATAATATATAAGTATTGAATAGAAACAACCAACTGGAGAAAAAGTAAACAACATGGAGAAACAGAAATTAGATGTAAGTATCATTATGGAGAAAAATGATTATACAAAACAAATTTTTAGAAGTATGAGTTTCAAGCATGAAAAGTTGAAAAAAATATTTTATATCAACGTTGCAAATTGATTTTTTTTTTTATGTTTTAGTTAGTATTAATTATTATTAAAGAAAAATGAGATTTACAAATATGTAATTTTTAGCAATGGTTTAATTTTATTTATTATTTTTGTGGAATTTGGGAATTAGTATAGGAAAATAAAAATGTAATGAATGATTGAAATATTATGTATATAGTAATTGAAAGTAAGTGTTTATAATGGTAGTGAACGATATAAAGAAATTATAATTGAATGTAATTAATATTATGAAGAAGAATAATGATATAAGCTTTTGAAAAGAAAAATAAATAAGGTTTTATTTGATTTTGATATTTCTTACCTTATAGTTTACGTTGCTGTATCTCGATCTTGTTGAGGATTCGAAGTAGTCGTTGATGACGTATTCGCAGAAGTATGATGATCATTTGGTGCTGATTGTACATTATCGGGCGCAATTCTGTGTGACGGAGGAGGCTCCATCGATCTCTTGTTGGCATTGAAACATGAATATTGTTGCTCATTCCATATATGAATTATGTGGCCCGTAGTACGATTGAATTGTCGAATAGGTCGAGGAGGAAAATAAGAATATGCAGTTGGATATCGTACAATATGATTGAGTATGTAATAGAACCACGGACCAGGGCCCCAGAGAAACCATTGTGCAAGAAAAGCAGGATTTTCAGGTGTATTTTGGAAAAAACAAATAGTAAGTGTTCGGAAAGATTAACAAGTTGTGTTAATATATAAGAATCATATGTATGGTTGATGATGAAAAGTCGAGGTGAAGTTGCTCTGTAACGAGCTAGTTCTCTCGATACTGAAGTGACAAATGTACAAAGTGTGAGCGTGAAGGCATAGAAAGATATTATAAAGTTAATTAGATTTGCTCTGATGTAAATTTTCGTTTAATTCTTGTGTTGCACTAAAGGACAGAGAATGTAAAGGAGTGTTGTGAAATGTAATTAATGAAAGAAGAACGAATGAAAAAAATGAATGTGAGATTATGCGCATAGCAATGCTGATGTCAATGATGCAAAATGTTCTTTGGTCAGATTGAAAAGTGATTAGTGCAGAGTGGCGCAAAAAGTGAAAGAGTTGTGTACTATTTGGTGGGGTTTGATAAGATGAGTGATATGCGTATTGTGCTCTTGTAACTTCAATAGGGTTATAGTGACAAACAAAAATAGATAATGGTGTCAAAGTTGAACGAAAAGGATCGATAACGAAAAAATCGTCAAGGGTTTGTGCGATATTAGGATTGGGAATGTTACAATAATGTGCGCGACTGTATGCAATTCGAAATCCGTCTAATGTATGTTCTAGTGGAATTAATGTATTTGGTGGACGAACAGCAGAAGGTGGGTAGTAGTTGCGAAGGACCGGATCAAATATATGTGTATCGGTTGATCGATGAAATCGAATATGTGTATGTCCGGCACTTGATGAAGCATCCATTTTATTGACAATGTTCTTCAAGTCAAATTGTTTCTGTTTGTTTGAAAAACACAAGAAACAAACAATCTAATGTATGAATTAGAAAATTTCGATTTTTTTTTTTTGATTAAGTATATTATTGGAAGTGTAATATGTTTTTTGTTTGAGATAGTAGTTTGAAGAACGTTTTGTTTTTTGTTTAAATTTTATAAATGGAATATTTGATTTTAGAACGATGAACTGAATTAAAAATAGTTAGTAAAATGTAAATATGAAGTTACATGAGGCATTTATTGACAGTTGTATGGAGGAGGAATGAGGAAGATATTATGTGGGTGTGAAATTATTGATTTGAGTATGTTTGTAGAGAGTTCGTCATGTAAAAATGATCGATAAAATGGTATATTTAATTGATTAAAAACTGTAATATGAGAAAAGGGTGGTGTTAAAAGCAAATGACATGCGATTGTTAATATAAAAATTTCACAGTCATTAGAATTGGTTTGTTGTCGACCGTGAATATTATTTTGAGGTGCGGTGGTCATTGTAGAAATGATATTTTTTCGATGTTGAAACCAAATACGTATATTTTCGAAAAAAGAAGTGTTTGAAAAATGTAAACTGTCGTAAAAATAAAGTATACGATTTTTAATGTCAATATAGCCAAGTGCATAATGATTACCATGTAAATGCAGAGGAATAAAAAAATGATCGTATATTTCTAATGTGCGTAATCGGTAATGTGAATTAATGTGACGATTTGTGAAAGTATGATTATGATGTGCTATACCTGCAGAATACATAAAAATATTTGTTGTGAATACAGAAGGAAATGTTTCCATTATCAGGTTCATGTAATCATTGATAGGTGTATGCGAAAGTCAAGATGTATGATGTATTGTATGATACTTAGATTGTGAAGATAGTTGAGTATTAATTGAAGGTGGATTCTATAATGTAATAGGAATATGAGAATGAATTGAAGGTAGTGGATTAATATTTAAAAAAGAAAAATTGTTTAATGTTGTTGATGGTGATATATGTATTTTACGTTGAAGATGATTTTATGAAATATGTTTGTTTCATGATTCGTGAAGCGTATGAGAATGAATATTAAAAAGGTTGCTATAAGTAGAGGTTGATGAATTATTTGATTTAAAATTATGTAGAGAAAGAAGTTTTTCGGCTAAAGTTTCAAGTCGTCTGTGTTCATTGAGGATAGCAATAGTGTGAACAAATTTCTTTAGTTAATGGTTTTATAGTAAATAAAGCATATTTGTTTGTAACATGAGAAATTATGATATAACCTTGTTGGGGAACATTACGTTTAGGTTTTTTTTCTTCACAATATGTTTTGCATTCAACGACAAATAAACAATATGATGTTTCTCCTTGGATTTTATAAATTGTAGAAACTATTACAGAAATAAAGGGGAATTCCAAAGGACGTAGAGTGCATGTTCTTTGAAGCATATAGCGTGAAGTAAGAAGTTCGATTGTAAAAGATTTATGAAATCGTTGTCTGGAAATAGGATATATATATTTTTGGTAGATTATTAAAAATAAAAAATGAAAGTTGTTCAAACGAAGATTGATTTGGAATATGAATACAAGCTAAATCAGGTGGACAACTTGGAATTAATACATGTATATCGGAGATTTTATCATGAAAGGTAGAAAATGTTGTATCGGATGAGAATTGTGATGAATGGAGAATTCTGAATGTTCTATTTGCAATTCCTCGAGGAGGATCAATGTTTTGTGTGAAAATAATTAACATACCTGGTAGAAGATCGAGAAAGGGTGCAAATTTACCTAATTTATTATCTGGAAATGACATTATATATGCAATATCATGTTTATTTAGTTTTTGTAAGGCATTTTTTTAATTAGCAATAATACGAATTGGATAATGATTATTTTGAAGTTGTTTGCATAATGTGCGTGTATAAGTATGTATAAGGTTGATACGATTATCGTTGTCAGGTGCAACAAATATAGGATGTGAATTTTTTGGTAAATTTATTGACTGTATTAATGAATTTTGTTTTGCTTCGATAATTAATCTACTATTAATTATGTTGATAAATTCGTCAGTGTTAATTCCGAATCTAGCATTTTTGCAATGTATTCCCCATTCAGGATCCGTTTTAAATCGTATCGAATCTATTAATATTATAATAACAATAAATAATCTCCATAATTTGAACGCTTCGTGGTCGGAAGATGTATGGGCAAAATTTAGACATGGTTCATAGAAAATTGGTGTGCCTTTTACTGGTGGCATTTGAAAAATATCACCAGATGCAAGTATATGAATTCCACCAAAAGGAATATCTAGTTCTCGTATATCACGTAATGCCATGTCTAAACGAAGAAAATCGTTTTTGCTCATCATGCTAAATTCGTCAATAATAAGTATTGCTAATTCATGTGTAAATCCTAGTATGCCTTTTAATTGTGTTTTTCATCGATCGAAATAACGATATTTTATAAGATAATGCATTCCCAACCAACTATGAAATGTTATACCCGAGATTCCAGCTGCTGCTTTTCCTGTCATTGCAGTTTTTGTGACGATTTTACGATGTTACCATTTGTCAGCAAATGTTTGAATGGCGAAAATAATATGAGATTTGCCAGTGTCACCTTCGCTATAAGAAACATAAGAAGTTGTTGGTCTTTTGTAGTTTTTGATAGAATTTCTAATGACATTGTGTTATTTGTATTTTTATTAGATATTTGTAGTAACCAAGTATTTAAAAAGATTGAGCAAGTAAAACAAAAATTAAATGTTGTTTTTCATTTAATGAGAAATGTTATGAAACTTCAGAAATTGTAGGACAATTAGATATAGAGAAACTTGATGGTTTAGAGTTAGGTGTTTGTATACATTTTTGTGGTTGAAATGCATCTGTAATTAACTGTACACGAGTGAGTAAGGGGATAGTATTCCAATTTCAAATTAAATTTGGTATTTCAGATACATTAGATGATTTTGTTTTTGTCCATGCCAAAGCCATATCAATATCTAAAATTTTTTGTTCTGTATAAGTTTGTGTTGGAAATTGAGATAAATTATGTAATGTATTATATGTTTTTAAGGTTTGATTGATAGATGGTGTCATTAATTTCGAAATTTGATTTGAAATATTTTGCGTTTTTATTGATTGAAAATCACTCATTGGAATGTAATCGTTCATATCTTTATTGTCTTCATTTGATGTATTATATGATATATTATCATTTAATGTATTAAAAAAAAGAAAATCATTTTCTGTTGACTGTTCTGAAGAAGAATCCGAATCGTCGTCGTTATTTTCGTATTCTGCATATTGAGTTGGTCGATTTTTTTGAATTTCGTTTGCACGGTTGTGCGCAATATGATAATCTTGCATCTGTAAATATATGTTATGAACAAATATCGACATTTTTTCATAAAAAGAGATGAATTCGTCATGCCAATTTTGATCATTTTGTATTAAATCAGATAATTTGCGAAATGGTTTGAATAACAAAAGGAAAATTTGAGCATGTCGTATTTTATTTTCTTCATTTGTGCAAGTTTCTAAATAAGGAGTACGCATAGAATAAGGAATAACTAGTATACATGGATATTTGTATTTATTTAAACATTTTTGTTTATATAACGGATGATTGGGCAATAAATCTTCTTTTGTTTCCGATAAAGAAGATTTATTGTGTCGATAAAATTGCTTGACAAATTCATACAAACATACATTTGTAAGCGAATTTGGATGATAAATGTAATCTTCTGAGGTATGAGAAAGAATGTATGTTTTATTTATTTTTTCTAAAGAACATATAGTTTCTTTGTCATTAAGTATTTGTTTTAACATATTATGTAAAGGAATCGTTTTATATGTATGACCTTGATAAGCACAAGATTATCTCAATAAATATAATGCACAAAGTGGACTTGCAATTTCTTGTTTGTTAGTCATACTAAAGAGTTGAGATGATAATCGGTGACGAGTTTTTGTTTTAGTTGAAAGAGGGGTTTCTTCTTCAACTAGTTGTTCTTTGCGTTGTCTTGCATCGAAAGCAGCTAAGCGGAGAGCGATTTCACAATAAACTTTATGCTCATTTTTTGTTGTATAGTTACAACAATAAAATATTTGTTCTGCTGCTTTAACACCACCAAATAGAGGATGAATATCATGATTACATTTGTAACTTGATAAAATGTTATTATTATAAGCATTGATGTATTCATCTCCAGGTGCACGAACTAATTTAATTCCTGTTTCATTTAACGTAGTTTTTTCACAATGTTCACGTGGAAAAAAATATCGACATATTTGTTCATTTTTATTCATGCGTTTTTTTTTTAAACATGAATTAGTATGTGTCAAATGGTGTGTTTGAACCAAATAAAGAAGTGCAGGCAATGACGAAGAAAAAAAAGGAAAATGTGGAGGAATTGCTAAAAGAGTTTGACTTATAGGATGCGTGTGAAATATATCATCGGTCATATAAATACAATTGACTCTTGGAAGATTGAAATCAGATAATTTGCTATAGCCAAGTGATGGGTTGTATTTTATAATTTGTTGTCGATGTATGTGTTGCGAATTAAAAAGTGTATTACAATGTTTACATTTTAAACTTGCAGGTTTATATTCTGATTTGACTTTATTTTTTGAAGACGGTGAACAACGTGCCAAGGAAGAAATTGAATATGGTATATAACAAGGTGGTAAAGAATGACATTTTGTACAAGAGAGTAATGAAATGTTTTTTGTTTCACGTGTTGCTACAATGCTATTAACATATTGTATTACTAATTCATTAAATTGATTATTACAAGTTTGTAATTTGTCAAATTCCACAGTTGTCAATGATGTATTTTCAAGCCAAATGAGTGCATGTAAATGTGAAGTTCCTCGTCCTTGTATTTCCACCATTCCAAAATATGCTTTGACATTGTCAAATATACCTCCTTTGGATTTGCTCTTATGTGTAATAGGATCGAATCCGAGAACATCATGTAAGAAGATAAGTATTAATCGATCAAAGAGAGGAGATGTTATCAGTCATTGATAATTCTTTGAGTTGTTCTGTATTTATTTCATGAGTATTTATTAAAATATTGCAAAAGTCTTGCATATTTAGAAGTACAACGTATGATGAGAAGGTATATGTTGTATCAGTATTTGATGTTAATGTAATAAATGAACTTGGTTAACCAAAACGATCGAAAGTTGCGAATGCTTCCTGACGTCGTGTTCGTCGCTCAGCATTGCTTCCCCAGACATGTGCAGAAGCACATTCGACATGTTAGAGCAATTGCCTTACAGCTGGATCATCGTTAGGTACAATATGACCACAACAACGTCGTCGAGTATTTTCTAATCCAATTTTAAGCATATTAGTTGTAATTTGAGCAATAGGTTGATGTAGTTGTGGTTGTTTTTTGCAAGTAATATTTAAAAATTTATATCCGCGGTCGAGTGAAAATCGATCAAAATTTACTAACGTATAGTACGGATCTTGTGCAAATTGTCAACTACTTAATAGACAATAATGTTGTGTACATAGTTGTTGTGAGACAAGAATTCGTTTTTTTGATTCTGCTGAATGTCCTCGACCATATGGAAACAAGTGTGAAAACATTTTAGGTTCTAAATAGGGATCAAACAGATTTGCAAATTTTGATGATGTATGAATGGCGAAAATAAATTCTTTATTATTAGTTTTAGATAATTGTTCAATTAGTGAGTTTTCAATATCATTGTCTATTGGTGCAATTTCATGTAAAAAAAGAACAGATTTTTTAATACATGTATTCTCGTTGCAATCCATCTTTTTCATTATCTAATTCATTAGCATGATTAGTATCAGATGATAAATTTTCATTATAGTTGTGTTTTGTCGAATTTTATATTGGAGTAGAAATCATTTTTATTAATATAAAACACGAGTAAGTTTTCAACTATTGAATGTCGTATACAATTAAGTTTTTTTATTCGTGTAAGTTCTGTATCAGTGAAAGGACCGGCTAAAATTATTCGGTAATGCATGTCTTTTGTTATCGATTCAGGCAATAAGGTTGCAGCTGGACCTGGAATTGCATCGAATACGAGCAAATGTGAACGTATTGAACGATGCATTCCTCCATGCATAATTCTTGTTGGTGCAAGTATATTTGTTAATCTTGTCATTGATAATTCAGGTCAATTGACTTGTTGTAAAGATAACGGTAATCTACTAATGAAAAAATGATGAGCAATTGCAAGTTTTGGTAGATGTATTTGTCGATGTGAATTAAACAAAGCATTGTTACATTCTTTGCATATATTTAATATTATATTTTTATTGGATTCAATAATAATACCTTTTTTAAATAATATGATATTTTTTAGTAAGGGACATGGATCACAAAAAACATAATATTTGATAAGATCGGGGTGTAAAAAAGGTTTAGGATTATGTAAATATTTCTGCATACAATTTAGAATAGTTGAATCGTATGACGAATATTTATGATTATGAATTTGTAATACCAATTTATCACAAACGCAACATGTTGTTTCTACTAATTGTATACGATTTAGTTGTTTTGATATGTTTTCTGAGAAATCATCTTTTTGTGATTCTGAAATCGGTGAAATGAATGCCAGTGTAATTATATTTTTTTCAATCTTGTTATTTGAACGGACAAGTGTTTTGAGGCGTATGTGTTTGATTGGTTGATTTAGATTTTCAGGTATTTTTGGTATGTTTATACAAAAATTTGATGATGATATATGTGATTGTCTTCGTGCAAAAGTTTTTAATCGTATATGTTTAATTGGTTTATTTAAAATTTTGTTTGTATTATATATATTTGAAATACATGATGTATTTGATTCATTTTGTAATAAAATATTTTTTGTCCGAGAATATTGATTTTTGATATTATCAATGATAATTTTTTCACCAAATGATTCAAACGATGTTATATTTTTCAAGATTGAATTATCAATTTGTGTTTTTTTTTAATTTTGCTTGTTTACGCCAAGCTACTTGATATGCTAGGTGTTTTGCTCGAGCTTCTTTGTTTTCATGAAGTCTTCGTAAAGGAGCTGCTATACGTTGTTTTTCTAATCTTGTTTCTCGTTTTTTTGATAATATTTCGTTTTCGCAAATTTGGATTGAAGACGAGTGAAATGAATTAGTTTTTGATGATATCGAATTGTTAATGTTTTATTTTTGCGATAGTATATTTTGAATTTCGATTTATATTTTTTTGTTATTAATATTATTTTCTTTATATAGTAATTGAGTCGATGTATTATTTTGTGATAATGAACTGTTAAGTTTTTTTTCTTTTCAATCTTGCTTGTTTCTCCAAGCTGCATTATGTGCTAAAAGTTTTTTGCGAGTTTCTTCGTTTTGATTAAGTCTACGTAAGCGAGCTGCTGCACGTTGTTTTGCTAATCGCAATTCTTGCTGTTCTGTAGTTTTTGTTTTTTTTTTTGGTTTTTTACTATATTTGTAGTTATTCGAACAAGACGACGACATTGTTTTAAAAAAAAAGTGAAATATGACAAAAACGTTGAGAAATTTATGAAAATAGTTTGATACGAACGATAATTATATTAGACTATATATATATATATTTTAATAGATGTATGATAAGGAAAAAAACATATATGGTTGTATGATGATGTGATTTTGCTTTCCAAATATTTATTTGTATTAGTTATTATTTATGAACAGTTGTTTTTTTGTCTTGGAATGAATTTCCTGCAAAAATCAAATGAAAAAACAATTTGAAATAAAGGACATTTAAAAATTATTAAAAAAATAAAATATATTATTTGCAATAAAATTCATTATTAAAAAAAGGCATTAAAAAAAAACAATAAATTGAAAATCTTTTTGCTTTTTAAAGAAGATAGGAAAAAAACAAGCAATCAAAATAATGGAAAAAAAATAAAAAAGTTTGCAAAATAATGTATCTAAAAATTTCGGAAAAATGTATAAATTGTATAATTGAACGTCGAGGAGAAATTATGATATGCAAAAATTTTGTCGAAGTTTCGAAATTCTTGATGTAGAATATGAAATTCTGTATGTTTTTATAAAATGAAAACAATTACAATGTAACAACCCAACTTTGACAAGAAAGAATTTTTTGCAAAAACGAAAAAAAAAAAAAAATTGAAATAAAGAAGATTTAAAGATTATTGAAAAAACGAAATACATAATTTGCTAAAAAATTGATTATTAACAAAAATGCAGTAAACAAAAATAGCAAATTGAAAAGGTTTTTTCTTTGTAAAGAAGATAAGAAAAAAACAAGCAATCAAAAAAAAAAAAAAAAAAAATCAAAAAGTTATAAAACAATGTATTTGAAAAAAAAGAAAAAATGTATAAATTGTAAAATTGAATGTCGATAACAAATGATTATATGCAAAAATGTTGTCGAAAAATCTGAAATTTTAGACATAGAGAATAAAATTCAGTATATTCTTATAAAATGAAAACAGTTACAGTGTAACAACACAACTTTGACATGAATTTGTAACAATATGTCAAATCGAAAAAATTCATATCATAGAGATTCTCTCTTTTTATTATTTCTATCTTTCGTATCGACAATATCAGAAAGCGCTAAATTATTCGATAGTAAAAAAAACAAGTAGTTTTTATTAATGATATGGATTGTATATATTGAATACGACTATTAAGCAAGCTCGTTTTTAATTGTTCTAAAGAATTCTGAATTCTAAAATACAACGACTTAAGTATTTTTTATGATATAACTAATATTAAAACCTTTGTAAACTTACGATAAAAAGATGGAAAAAAAAGTTGTAAAAAAAAAAAATCAAATATATTATTTAATCGTTTCCAGATGACTGAATTTTGAAAAATGGGAAGTCATTTGCATTATGATTAATTCTGAAGGCATGCCGAAATTCTGTAAAAGGTAATGATAGATGATTTGAATGAGAAGGAAAATATGAGTGTGACATTGAAGAATGATTTATGTGGTTGATTATATAATAAAACCATGGACCGGGACCCCAAAGAAACCATTCAGCAAGAAAGGCTGGATTATTATTTTGATGATGTTCAAAAGCGAATAACAGATGTTGGCTAAGATCGATGCGCGATGTTAACATGAACGAATCGTAAGAATGATTGATGAAAAATTCTCTTCAGACAACTCCTCTGTAGCGAGATATTTCTGTTGGTATAGGAATAATAAATGTACATAAGCAAAGTGTTAATGAATAAAAAGTAATTCTGAAATTTGTACGATTAATTCTTACATATTCTGTAACACGCTCTTCATATATTTCTCTTGCTCCAAAGGATAAAGAATGTACTACATTTCCATTGAAAGTAATTAAAGATAGAAGAGTATAAGAAAAATATGAATGCGACATTATTCACAGAGAAGTATAATCGTCAATAACAAAGAATGCTCTTTGATCCGAACGAAATGTTAGTAATTCTGAATGTTGCAAAAAATCGAAAAGTTCATTAGTATTAGGAATGGAATCATATCGAGAATGATATGTATATTGTGCTCTTGTGACTTGAACTGGATTATAATGGACAACTAAAAACGATAGTGGAATTAAAATTGCACGAAAAGGATCAATAACAAAAAAATAATCTAAAGATGGTGCAATAATCGGATTACTTATAATATTATAAACTATTCGTGAAAATGCAACAAAAAATCCGGGCAAATTATTTTGCAATGTTATCAACGAATGCGGCGGAGTATTTGCATTTCGAGGATAATAGTTTCGTAGCACCGGATCAAAGAATCGTGCTTCTGGTGAACGACGAAATCGAATGTGTCTTTGTCCCGTGCTCGGAGGAATATCCATTGTTGAATACAAAGTTTTCTTGAATTTGAATTTCAATTCAAGAAGTTGTAATTCGAATGGTCTTCAAACTTCTGAGTGCAAAATAATCTTGCCCTGTTTTTTCATCAACACAACAAAAATATAGAACAAAAAGATTATAAGTATAAATTATGAAAATACAATTTTAGAAGAATATATAGAATATAAATTTAAATATATATTTTCATTATTTATAGGTTTTGTTATATTTTATGAATCTAAGTCATACGATGATTAAATGTAATAAAAAACGGGAGACGTATACTAATACGAAGGATATGTAGACGTTTTTGGTTGAGTATTTGTTGATACTACGGCCGCGGCTTTAGCAGTTGACAATTTTAAACCAGCTTTGTAATATACAAAGTACGATATCTGTTTTCGATGTTCTATTTACTTATGTTGAAGCGAGGGAGTGAACGTCAATCTATGACCTCAAACATTTAAATACTGAAACACTGAAACACTGAAACATCCAAACATTCAAATACTCAAACACTCAAGACTCGAACACATACATACGCACACATACACGAAGCAACAGCATCAGCAGCAAGAGCAGGAGGAGGAGGAGTTCATTAGTCACCGTTTGTCTGTATGTTCGTGCCTATCTGTCTCCCTCTCTTTTCTCTCACCAGGGGACGCGGCACGATCCAGTCATTCCTTGGCTGGTCCAGCAAGCACTATGAGGGACTGCATGTACCATGGACCGATAAAAAAGGCAGACCAAAAGAGCTACAGAGGTATAAGTTTGGAGGCAGTGCCCGACCATTTATTCACTCCTGCTTGAACCATGCGGAAATCCTGTCACAGCGACTTGTGCAGGGAGGTCTCTAGTAAGCCCAGAGGATGTAGTGGACGTTTTAGTGTTACTGCGTGTGTGACTGTGTCATCGTGTGGACAACTGTCATAGTGTATCATTTGCGTGACTTTGTCACCGTGCGTGTGACCGTCACAATGTCCTGTTTATCTGTTGTTTCTTGTCTATCTGTTTGTTTATTTGTCCGTGTTTGTATGTTTTTTGTGTTGTCGATCTGTCTATTTGACTGTGTGTTTGGCTGGTTGTCGTTGTCCTTTAGTTCTTGTCTTGTTTGCGTGTCGGGCGTTGCACGTCATAGCTATCTGATGTTAACTTGTATTCGAACTGTGTTCTGAATTTCCATACCTTCGAGTTTTGGGTTCTAGCCGCTGGCCGCTAGCATGGCATGCCATCTGTTTGTATGCACAAGAAAATAAGAAAGACATAAGTTTGAATCCCAATAATAATAATAATAATAATACTAACAATAGTCTAAATCAGGAAATGATAAAATGCAAAGAAAATAAGTGATGGCGGATTTGAAGAATCAAACAGCGTCAATACACATACGACCAGATAGTCGTGGCCTCACCCAAACGCAGATTTGCATATCGGTTCTCTTCCTATAAGAACACAGGAAAACTCATAATTGACCGTACTAGCATAACCCTATCATTATCAACGCAGAACTGATGTCGGGATCCTAGTTTGGCGTTTGTTGCTCTATGTCTCCTGTCTGATCTTGTTTTCTTTGTCCTTCTACATGTCTTGTCTGATCTGCCTCAGTTTGTGCCTCCTTGTCTCTATTTTGATTGTCTCAGTTTGACTGTCTGCTCGTTTCGACCGTGTCAGACGTTTGTTTTGTTTGTGCCGGATGGTTTCAGTTAATCTGTCCGTCCGTCCTTTTGTGTCTATCCTTGTCAACAGGTCTGTTCTCATTTGTCTGGTTTGTGTTTGTCTAGCTTGTCGATGCCTGTCCATTAGTCTGATACCGTTCTGTCGACGTCCGCCTGTTTGTCTGATAGTTTCTGTTTGTTCGTCTGTCTCTTCCTTCAGCATCTGTCCCCCACCTTATTGAGTAAGCATTACACAATCCCAATCCCGCTCAGTCCAGTCAGCAAGTACCACGCGGGATTGTGTGTACTGGGGTTTGGGAAACAAAGGCAAACCAACACACTACAGGAGTATGTATCAAGAAGCAATGCCCATCCAAACATTCATTTCCTGCGGAAGCCATACAGAAGTGTTGTCTGAGCGACATGTGCTAGGATGTCTGCAGATGGCCCGAAGGCAAAGCGGGCAATGAAGAGAGTTTAGTCATAGGATAGAAGTAGAGGCGGCCACCGCCACCATAACTGTAGGCAACGTGCAGAGTGTGAGCGTGTGTACGGTGAGTTGGACGCAGTGTCGAGTTGAGAGTTGTGGGCGCCATGTGCCACAACCAGCTGATGTAAACTTGTATTCGAACTGCGTTCTAAGCTTCCTTATATTTGCGCTTTGAGTTGGGCGTTGGCCGCACGCGTGGTGTACCAGCTGCTTACGTGCACGTGAAGTAAGAAAGAAAGCAAGTCCGAAAACAAACAAATAATAATAATAATAATAATAATAATAATAATAATAATAATAATAATAATAATAATAATAACAAGGAAATGGGCGATAGCGAACATAAGAAACCAAGCAGCATCATATACATGAGATTAGATAGGCGTGATTGCGATCCAAAAGCAGCATTGCATCATGAGTCTATCAAAAAGAACAAATAACTCTTACTTGACAGCGTTCAGATAGTCTCTTCATCATCAACTCAGAGCCAATGTCAGAATCCTTTTTCTGACTCTCTGTACTTAGACTAGAGATGGTGGATCTCGTCTGTGCCGGACAGATGATCAGTAGCGAACCTCAAGTCAAACAACATTATACCCATATGATCAGCCCCATACTATACGTGGCTGCTCCTATCTATCCTTCACTATGAAGTCGATAGATGACACCAACAGTACTCTCGAAGTACGAGCATATGGCTACCACTGTCGCACACTTTCAGCACCGGGGTATGTTTTTTCGTATCCCTCTTAGCCTTGATCCCAATACACAGATTCCACGAGTACCCAAGATCATCACGCCTTTAATAATAAAATAATAATAATAATAATAAAAATAATGCAAGAAAACAAAGCAATAGTGTGATGATAACTCCAGATTACACCATCACATCGAAAACCCAGACAGCAGAACCGCACCAGTAATACACTGATGAAGACTTGTAGTACTGGAAACCAATGTCAAGGAGGGCATATTCTCTCCTCTCAACACGAGAGTGCAGTTCCTTCACATTCACACTTGGTGCTCAGCGCCCGGCCTACTCCTACATAGATATTACAGACTACAAAAAGACAACGCAACTGTTGGTAACAATGACAGTCTGAAGTACTTGACGATGCTCCCCATGGAGAGTACCGCTAATACAAGGTAAGTGCCCACACATCATCATCATCATCATCATTATTCAGACGCCGGCGTCCCGTTTGCCGTTCGGCGACAACCTTTAGATGACAAGTTCTATCTAATCTATTTGCGATCCCACTGATGTTGTCATCAGCTTCCTAAGTACGAGCAGATCTCGGCCCATGTCGTTCGCCTGCATTACTAGGTTTGTCTTTCGCACCTCTCGCAAGCTCGATCCCGCACTCATAGATGCCAAGTAGACCTACGCATATAATAATAATAATAATAATAATAATAATAATAATAATAATAATAATAATAATAATTCGTAAAATAGAGAACTTCAGTAATCAAACAGCATCCTTCATATGAGTCCCGACAGTCTTTACTTCGAATCAACAGCAACATGGCATCACGAGAATCATATCAAGAGCTCATAATTGATAACGTTGGAGTAGTCTCATCATCATAATCATCGATGAATAACCAAAGTTGATATCCTATCTGGCGCTCGACGCCCAGTTTACATGTGGCAGATCCTATTTGTCTTATACTATGAGCTGAAAGATGATGCCAACAGCATTTTCGAAGTACGAGCATGTGGCGTTCAACGTCGTATGCTTTCTGACACCAGGTATGATTCTCGTACTACTCACACCCTCGCTTCCCCATCATACAGATGCCATGTGTCCCCTAGGATCACCATGCGCCCGACAATAATAATGATAATAATAATAATAGTAATAATAATCATAACAATACTAATAATAACGATTTAGAAGAAAAAGGCATACAAGCCATCTTTTCCAGACTCGATGCCCTATTGCCAGGGGCGCTCTGTATTCAGAGCCGATAGCCAGTGTCTCATACATACATGCTTACACAAAACGCACTATCGATAGGATGCGCAAAAAAAAAACGGAATGAATCTTCCACTGAAACGTGGGAACATACACTACCACTTTTGATCTGTTCGTTTTATTGGTCCAAGTAACGTACGGCGAGGCGTAGGTCGTAGAATTTGCTGATTTCTCTCTTCCACGCACACACATACTAACGCCTGTCTGTCTTCCTCTCTCTCTTCCTCCTCTTAATCCCCATTTTCTTCTTCGTCTCCTTTCTCCTCTTCTCCTTCTCTCTCTCTTCCTCCCTCTTCTCCTTGCGCACTCTCCTTCCACGTGATCACCCTCCTTCCTCTGAGAATCTCCACCTTTTGCACGCCGTAATGATCCAACTGAGAACTGACCTCCCTCACATAGTTTAGGATAGCGCAGAGGAATGCCAAATGATCATCCCAATCAAGATCGCAATGCTAACCAAACATACACCATCATCATAACATGGAGTGAAGGGGTCTGGCGTCTGCGCAGGAAGAATGCGCCAGTCCCTTATTCATATCAGACCAAGAGGAGGGAGATCAGACGAGGAACAGGGGGAAAATGGGAATGTCGTCAACACTAAGTCTTCGTTACCAATCCCAAATACTCCTTCGTTGCCATGTCTGAAGTCCAAGAGTCAAGTCTAGATCCGATGTCACCAAACTCTGTTTCTTTTCTCTCGTAGTCTGCTGATGTAGTGAATTCAAATGTCGAGAAGGGGAGAAGGAGATGACGGGCTGAGAAGAGGAAGAAAAATAACTCTTTCTCTCTCTCTCTCTCTCTCTCTCTCTCTCTCTCTCTCTCTCTCTCTCTCTCTCTTTCTCTCTCTTCTTTCTTCTTCGAATCTGAGAGTGTGAGAGGTTATCAGTAGGAATTCAGGCAGAGGTGTTGGGCGCATCGCCCAGGATCTGATTCGACATTTCTGGGACATACATTGATTGGACACGCGGCACGGGATTATCTGACTTCACTATTGCTATCTTGGTCTACTCCCTCGCCTTCCCCCTCTTTGTTTCGTCCCTCCTCCATCTCTCATCCGCGGTATCTCCTCATG
>BFEA01000035.1:1131520-1157446 GCA_003427395.1 Chara braunii
CCCAACAAGCGCTGTGCGAACTCAACCACTGAATGTAGACGTGTTTGTCAAAATCACGCAACCCATTGAAGTGACAACCCCTTTTCCATTCCACTAACTGACCCAACGAAACCGAATCGACCGCTAAGAATTTAGCGGTCACAACTTTTCATGACCCCTCATAAAACCCCTCATACCCACTTTATACACATGCCTATACGATTTCGTTCTTTCCCAAAAAAGAAAACCGAGTCCTTGTCCACAACAAACCTGAACGACCTATCAAACAACCACTAAACCCAACACTAGCACGACCCCTCACAACTACCGGTACGTCTCCTACCCGCGACCGCAACCTTATGACTTTTTGCCTAAACCCCGAAAAGACCCCAACACACCATTCGACGACCACGTTCGACGAGCACTACATTTCCCTGAAAAGAAACCCCGCCAAACGACAAAAAAACCGTCATGGTAAGCGTAGCCTCTGGCTGCAAACAGCGTAGGCTGGGGTGCTGCAGAGGCAAATGTAATAACCTGCCCTAGTATGCCTCGTCGTAAGGGCTACCCGTAGGTCCATTGTCGACCCCAGACCGTACCGCAAAAAGGTAGGTCCCTGATATGTCAAAATCGGGGGCCTGACGCCCGTTGGTTGACCAAAACCAACTGCCCAGCATCCCTCAGTCAAAAATCACCGCGGATCTAGCCCAGGCCGCCGGTCAGACATTCTTACTTGTTCGTATGCAGGCACCAAGATAACATTTATACAAAGTGGAAGTCTGCAACTTTATGGGATCGAGGCCGTCGACTGCATGTCAATCTGAACCACCGTGGGTGGCGGACCGGAGGCAGGTTTACCTGGTCATCGCTACATAAGACCCCGCCTCCAGGGAGTGAATATTCAGTTTTTGCTATGCTGATTTGATGTTGGTTTGACGCTAGCTGGACGCTGACACTGTGGATGACGACGTTGGACAGTGCTTGCACGCTGGCGCCTCCTTGCTTCGGCACCATCTTCTGCTGACGTGGCACGCATGCCACCCTGTCTTCTTTGCCGGCGTGGCATTTGCCACACTGTCTACATTACTAAGTTAGATGTGACAAGAAGACGGGGAATCGGGGTCTGTTTGACATCGATAATGTGCGTTGTTGTCTTAATGGGAGGGTTATGCCTCGTGGTAAGCTGATGTGATCTGACCTGTCAGGCTCGTTACCGGACATTGTTTGCTCACGTGGAGGTGAGGAGAAGCCCGAGGAAGAAGAGGGCATTGTTGGGCTATTACCTCTGTGGTCTTTTGTTGGATATAATCTTTTCCATCATCTCATCAGTCTAATCTCCCCCTCTCTTCTTCGTCTGTTGTTACGAGACATTGTATTACTGGTCTCATTCATGATTATCGAAGATCTCTAACCAGCGTCGAGTCTCTGTCTGTATGTCTCTTTTGTCTGCATATCTGTTTGTTTGTATGTGTGTATGTATGTTTTGCCTGTTTAATCTGTCTGTCGTTGTCTGTTTGTCTTTATCTGTTGCTGTCTATCATCTTTCTGTTTGTTCGTCTGTCTTTTGTCTTGTTTGTCTGTCTGTCTATCTCAGACTGTCTGTCTTTCTGTCTTCTCCTTCCTCTTTCTCCCTTTTTCCTCCCCCTTCTCTCTCATTCTTTCTTATTCTCTCTCTCTCTCTCTAGTAGCAGTCCCTCTCCGACTTTTTCCCTCTGCACAATTCTTCACCCTCCTCATTCTTCATTCTTGCTTCCTATGAGTCGTCTCTCCCTCTCTCCTTTTTCACATTTCTTCAGTCGAATCCCCTCTGCTACGACCTTATCTTGATACAGGCAACTATCAGTAACAACAACAATGATAATAATAATAATAATAATAATAATAATAATAATAATAATAATAATAATAATAATAACAACAATAATAGTGAGATGTCAATACTCAGATTGTACAATCACATTGACAGCCAGATCGTATCACAGTGTCCAGAAAGCAGCATTGTACCAACATGACACCAATGTAACACTAAAAACCAATGTCAATGAGAGCTTGATCTTGCTACTACCAACATATGTATCCAATCCCTCCTCCCTACTTGGTGCTCAGCGCCCAGCCTACTCCCTACATGGCTACTACTAGCCTACTAATTGACAATGCAACTATTGACGCCAGCAGCCAATCGAAGTACTTCAAGATGTTGACCAACGCAGGCCATCGCCAAATACCAGGTATGTGTCCTCACATCATTCATCATCTCTCTCTCTCTCTCTCTCTCTCTCTCTCTCTCTCTCTCTCTCTCTCTCTCTCTCTCTCTCTCTCTCTCTCTCTCTCTCTCTCTCTCTCTCGTTCTTTGTGTCTGTTTGTCTGTTTATCTCTGACTGTCTGTTTGTATGCCTGTGCCTGTTTGTACTTGAATGTACTTGTCTCTTCTCCCTCCCTTCTCTTCTCTCTCTTTCTCGTTGTCACATTCCCATGAATCCTACTGACCCCACCTACTATACCTTGGGACTATTAGTAGCGAACGAAGGCGAACGTGGGCGTACCATTCATGGAGTTTTGTGGGTGAGTGCTGCAGTCTAAACCCATCACCAACTCGCCTTTCGATTTCAGCTGCTGCACGCATTCTGGCCACGTTTTCTCGGCTTGATTATGAGCAGAAGTGAGAATAGAATAATAATAAATAAATAAGTAATTAAAACAAAAACACAATGCTAATTGAATGAGCAACAGTGATTGTAGACAACACTAGTAAATTTGATGAATCTGACCCTGTTTTCCGGCTTGATTCATTTACTTGAGAAAGTGTATTGTTAATGCATGCAGTTAGTAGTTTCATCATTAGCACCAGCCCAGGACTCACGCTTACATGGCATTCCTTACTCAAAATCGATGATTACAACGATCTATTCTCGTTGCGTTGCCCGTCGTGGACACTGTCGGACTCACCAAATGCATCGTTCATACCATGCTCATCAGACCAAGCATACGTTTTCCTCTTCCCACACATCTCCTTCCTTCTTCTTGTACTTTTGCCTTCTTCTTCTCCCCCTTTCTTCACCGTTTACCCTTTCCGATCTTCATTCTCTTCTCGCGCGCCAAAGCCTCCGAGCTTTGCTTCTCCCTTCTTCCTACCCTACTGCATTTCCTGTTCTTAGTTTATCAGTTCGTCAATCTCCCCGCCCCTCTTCTCATCCGTTCGGCTACTTTCCTATCTCTTTTAAATTCTTGGTAAATAGCTAATTGATGCCTGGTCAAGGCTATTTCTCCTCTTTCACGCGTACGTACGAACTCACACATTTCTCACATACATATGTACCCATGCTTAACTGATTATCAAGTGTGGCATTGTATATTTTCTTGTTCTAACCGTAGATTTATTCTATTCTAATCATCTTTTCGTTGGAATACGCGTGTAGGTGGTCGTGAGGTAGGAGACACACACTCATAAGTGTAGTAGTGCATGCTCCCGTTCTCTATCGTTAAATTCGTTTGTTTTTGTTTGCTTTGTCGGTCGAAGTACCGTGTAATCAGCCGCGTGATCGGGACTTACTTACCCCTTTTTTTTCCTACGCCAACTCGTTCATACACACTTATTCTCACATACACAAGCATACATACGTAGTCTATATTATCTTATTTTCGTGGCTGGTTCATTTGTTTGTACCCAGCCAATCGACAAAAGCAGCTAAAGGTTCATCATCTGTGGGGTCGAGGTGCACACGTACACAATATACATTTACGAGCATATACACACACACACACCTACGCGCACTCATTTACACACGACTAACGGATAAGTCGTGGCAGCATAGATCTCCATGTCTCATCAGAAGATTCACCCGCCCTTTCTCATCCAATCAATGGAAGCAGCGTGAGGTCGACCACGTGGTTGGAGACTTACCTGTCAACTAATGCGTCGCTCATTCTATCGATGAAAGTAGCATGATGTCGCTGCGACTCATACTCACACACACATACACATACATGCCTACGCACATATACACATGAGAAGACGAATGTTTGTGTATACTCCCATGTTCTTGCAGTAGATTCATTCGATTTAGCTATCCTATCGGTAAGAATATCGCGGATCAAGCCGCGAGATTGTCATACCCTCACACACTCATACACACTTACACACATACACACCCATGTGCACTTGTGTATATTTCCCTGATCCAGCGGTAGATGCATTCGTTTTGCTCATCCTATCACTGAAAACTCTTTCTCATTCTCTCACTCACACACACATACTCACAGTTTCATGCACCCACTCATGCCCACACACTCACACACGCTTATTCACACATACACGTGCACGCTTAGAAGCGCATCTTTCCATATTCAAGGGTAGTAGCTTATATCCCCTTTCATCCTATCATTAGACCTTTTCGTTTCCGCTCCACCCATTAGATCGTAGTGTTATAAGGTCTGTCATAAGATGGGGGACTTATCTCAGCACTATCGCTCGTGTTCCGGTTACTTGGGAAATCGAGAAGTCGTCTCCGACCGTTCACAACGTGATCTTAAAAGGAGGTAAAACTTTGCCTCACACGTTCTCCTTCCTCCTCTCTCGTGCTCTTCTTCTCCTCTCTTCCTTCCCCTCACACTCCTAGTCGTTTGTACGTCCGACGTTCCCCAAGTCAGCCCCGTACATGTACCTTGATCGTGATTACGATCAGATACAACCAAGAAGGCGATGTACTGCGATTTGAGGAGAACAATCGTAGAATACTGCCGTTTTCTGATTCCTCCCTTTCTTCCTTAATTCCTTACTAACCCCCGTTCCTGTTCACAACTCCGTTCTTTCCGTATTTCTCATCCCTTCTCTCTCCCTCGTATCTTTCTTTCCTCACACTCTCGTTTACTCAGTTTCTCTTGGGTTTCATTTGCACTTGCTCACGCTTCCGCTTCACCCTCACGATCGCACTGTCCTGCACTTCATTCTCCGCTCACTTCTCGTAGCTGAGTTCGCGCTAGCCGGCTTACGCTTACAGATTCGTGAGTTAGCGCTTTTCTGCTACCTGCGCTGCTCGTAGCCTCTCCTTCACATTCTTCGACCTTACCTCTGGCAGATACAAAACCTGACTTGGTCCACTGCTCCCCGCTCTCCTTCTCTTCGGATTGAAGAATCTATCCTCCTAATCGGAACAGGTTCAACTCTCGTAACTCCGGGAGTACGAGAAGAAATAGAGATAATGGAACAATAATAATATTAATAATAATAATAATATTACTCACGTTCTTAACCTCCTCGTAGATCTTCACACCATTATCTCTCCCCATTTTGGCGGCAGATACAGATCGCCACCCCGCGAGCCTGATCGGTTGGGGGAGCTTAAGAGTCCTTTAGTTCGTGGCAGGCGCTCGAACGCCATTTTGTTCTTTTCTTCTAATGAACCCATCCTAATATGTAGGTAGTATTCAAATTGTAGTTAAAAGTTTACTCAAAACTTGAAAATAAAGAAAAGAAAGAAAAATCAAACCGTAATAAAGCTATCGACCCAACTGTCCGACCCTCACCAACGGGGAGGAGCCTAAATCCTAACTACCCGTTTACCTCATAGTCCAAAGGTCACTGGTTCAAGCCCCGGCCAATTGAGCCCAGGTGAAAGCGTCGTGGTGCTCTTTGACAAAAAGGAGCTAGTTCGGAGGCCGGGTGGACTGGATTCCCGAGTTTGTCGCTTGATAGTTTATACCTATACCTATTGAGCTAGCTCCCACTTCGGAAAGAAGGGGAGCAACTCTTGTATAAGTACATCAGTGGGGCTCAGCCTAACTAGTGGACCGGGCCCTTTTCTAGTTTTGTGTGTGCGTACGCTTGTTGGTTTGTGTATTCGTCTGAGTGTCTTATCGGCCTGATTGTGTGTGTGTGACCCGCAAGGGTACTTGATCCATCGGTAGGCCCGAAGGGCCGGTACTTACCCGTGGCCGTGACATTGAGGGTTGTGGCGGGGAAAACATCCGAGTGGCGGGGATGAAGGTCTGCCATACTTAAGAGCGACGATTCCAATGGTAAGTAGGTTGGTTTCACACCAAGTAAAGGCGGATGTGTCGGGTACTCGGGGCTGAGCAGAAGAAGACAAAAGTTGGCATTTTTAAAGGTCCAACGTCGGTCGTAGCCGCCTAGTGTGGTGGCAACACGTTTCTATCGGGACTCATATTATTCTTTTAGTCCGCTTTCGAGTTTACTACGACGCGACCTGCAGGTCCTCCCATACTGGTCGGTCCGACGCTTTTGGACTATTTTCCAATTCGTTTTTGACTTATTGTCTGCACCTTTGATTGTTTTGGATCGTGGTTGCCGCATCCCGCGCGACCTTTTCTTGTTTTCTTCCAACCCTCCGGCCCTTGCGGTCGGAGATTTTTAATTTTTACTAAACCTTACCTATTTTCGTATATGTCGTATCACCGCTTATGGTCACCTAGCAACCTCGGCCTCAATGACCGAGAAGTTTGCTTTTCACGACGCAATGCCAAAAATTCTTACTTTTCACTCCAGGCCGTTCCCGGTATGGTAACCGGCGTTGATTCTGCATCGAATGCAAAATCATGAGCAAATACCTTTGTAAGGGTGTTTGCTCTGACACCGCCGTTACACATACAGTAGGCGCATCCTCAGCCCCTTCTCGTGCCTTTTCCGATGAAATCGGACTTCGAAATTCGGTAGGAATCTCCAAGTCGCCTCTGAGTGTCTCTTCATCCAGTGGAATGTTAGGCTCGACCTGCGGTTCCAGCTCCCCCACGAACATGGTTTCGTCCATTGATGTCCTGAGACACGCCTGACTTTCCAACCCGCATGACATAATATCCATTGACTCCCACATGTGGCCGTGCGGGCTGCCAACAATGGCCTTCTCGCCAATCGGGAAGACAGTTGCGCCACTAGTATCACGCCATACAATATCTATCATTGTCACATCTGTGAGTGTTGTGGTGGCACTTAGTCCACCTTCACATCCATCAACATGTCCTTCTGCACTCAGGGACAGTTTCACCTGCTGCAAACTACCGATATCCGTATGTCCTCCTATAGGACTGCCGCTTCCTTTATGTTGACGATAAGGTTGCCCTTTTCTAGTATCTCTTGTTCGTTGGCTGGAACTAGGCGCTTGTGACGTCTTTCCATCTCCACCACTCCCTTACTTATCATATCCTCGCTCACCACCACTTGGGGGTTCAAATCCCTCTCCACTTGCGCCACTGCTGGGGCCTTTTCCTTTTCCCCCTCCAAGCTCATCGCCCTCCCCGATATGCTAGTTGTATCCATATGCTGGGCTTGTTTCTCTATCATAGAACTCTTCTAAGTACTCGAGTCGTTGCAATGCTTTGAGCTCCTTAAAAATCTCTATCCTCTTTGTTTCCACTCTTGACAGAGAAACATTAGGATTCAATCGAGCAAACCGCACCCCAATCTGGTCCTCTGCATGTTTATAAAACTTGGACTGCGGCATACGTCCGTGAGAAGAAAATCGCCATTACCCATCTTGTTTTATGGCCATCACCCATTGTCCTTTGCCCAATGCTGGCTGAAAATATTGTGGATGCCACACGATGTCGTGACCCCACGTATCATCATCCATCGTTGTATAGTCATCTCGACAGACAATAGGACCTGGCAATTTGGCAATGTTCGCGGGGATCTTATCCCCAATCTCATACTCCAGAGCCTCTGAAGGTTGAGGCTGTGCGGTCTGAGAACGAAGGAGACGTTCCAAATTCGCTAATAACTCGGGGGAACTTTCATTACTGAACAGAGTTCTCAAGGCCAATGCTTGATCGGACATCAATCCTCCAGATGAAGACACTCATGCTGCAAAAGCGGTCTTAATGTCAAGAGGTGTAGTCATTCCTTGAGGTGAAGGTAGCGCATGTGCTGACACATCGGTAAGCACGATACCCGAAGTTCCGATTAAAGGACCCCCTGATGACGACCGTGCCACAACCATCTTCTGAGAAGACGAGGTACTTGCCTTTTGCCTTTCACCCGCCAAGACCGCTTGCAAAGTACCATCAACACTTTCTTCTTCTGAGTCATCAGCGTCGAACTGTTCCCCATTTGGAAAGGAAGTAACATAGGTGGCGAGCGTGAAAGCACCGATTTGTTGGTCAAAGTACATGAATTCCAATTGGTCAAGGAATGCAATTTCTTTATCTGAAGAGAGAGCTTTATGATAACCTCGTAGAAGGACCTCAACTTTTCGTCTGTGTGCGCCATATAAGCGGCCTCCTCTATTTTCTGGTCGCTTCTCGAATAAGAACTCCCAGATGTTCGACATATTTTGACCCACTTTGTGTACAAAATCCCGAGCTTCATCATGGCAGGGTGGCGACTTTATGAAATTTGCATAATAATCTCGAGTGCCAACCATCTTGTTCATGAATTGCGCAAGGAAGTCAAACTTCATATCCTCGCCTTCAAATACTACGCAATGGCGATGGGTTTTCAATAGCTCCCACACAACTGCTGCATGACCCTTTCCCAAAAACACAATTACTTCATCCGCCGAACAAAAGTACTCCAACGTCTCTACCATTGTGTTCAGCTCCCTCTCCATTCCTTCGTATAAAACTCTCTTTCGGCTCCATACCTGCCATTTTCCACTTCGTTGGGAGAAAATTCTTCTCCACTACATCCGTCAATGTCTTTGGCTTTCGCTCCTGCCTCGCAAGTCTGGAAATATCAGTTGCTCGAAAACTGGAAGATGGCTCCGCTGGTTGGATATCTTCGAGCAACGGAATTGTATTCCGATGGTAGTCGCTGTCATTGGAATACATAATCACGACCATCCTGTCTGTATCTTCCATCGGTATATTTGCGACCTTGTAGGGATGCGGCATTTGTTGTTATTATCACGTCCACTTGGTGAGTGACATGTGAACATCCCACCTCACCACCCGTCTGAAAAAGGTGAGCTCACAAGTGCGAGGAATGAAGCATAACAAGGTCCAATACTCCCCTCCCACCATTTGCATGAACTTCCAGAGCCCATAAAAAAACGGCTCCATCCACTTGCTCATTTGGGTTGGATGGCACAAGTCAAGCACCACGGTGTGGCATGTCAAATGTCGGATGACCCTGTAGATCTCTTTACTATCCAGAGCATCAGATACATCACTAGGATCCCATTGGAAAGGACAAAAACATATTTGACATCCTGTTTTTGGAAGTGTATGTATTTCGTTTGTCATGACAATCGAATGCTCTCTGATCCTCGCATTGCTGACCTGTGCAACAACTTCTCCACAAAATGCTCGAAGTCTTGGGGACACTTTTCAGCGAGAGTTCTGGTTTTCTCAAAGCCTTGTTCGCCTTTTTCATCTTCGCCTCTCAGTGTTGGCGGGAACGACTTTATCCAAGACAAATCTTTGAAATGCTGCCTCGGATCAACCCATCTCTCATAAGTAAGGCCCTGACCACGGTATTTCTCGAATAAATCAGCCAAGTCCATGAAGAAAGGGTCCTTCCAATCCAATGACTTCTTGGTTGGGTATGAAATGAAGCCGAAGTAATGAAACATTCGCAACATTGCTCTCTCTGTTTTCACGATTTCAACAAATGTCTCCATGGAATGTAACCCAGCATCTTTCGCAGCTTTGCTTTGCTTTGGAACCAAGATGACTGCACCTCCTAGGATATCACGTGATATCTGTAGCCGTTCACGCCTCCCTAACGTGGAAAGTGATTTCCACAATCTGACATCCGGATCGTGCACTAGAACAAGGAAACCAAGTCCTTTTGTACCTGGAATCCAATGCGCAGGAACCCTCTATACACCCTTCACCTCGAAACCGGGACCTGACCTTTGTGCTGTTCCCGCTTCACCTTGTTTGGTGACATGCTTCACAACATCTCTCTCAAAAAGTTGTCCACTTTCCCAAACAACATATACCTGCTCTACCTTTTTAAATACATCGTCTGACGACCTAGCTAAAATCATGTATGAACCAAGGAAGTCGGACCATTCTGAACTCCATTGACCGAGTGACATACTAATGTAATGATCAAGTCCAGTTACTCTAAGAACCTTTCCAGCGAACTTCCTATACTCTGCATTTTTGACATCAGCTCCCTGTCCGTCTTTGGCTTCAGGACAATCGGACGCATTCCACAACCTCCTAATATCCCGAACAACGGTGCTCTGATGAGGCGGAATGTTTCATTTGTCCTTCGCATTTTGGAACGTGCTCAACGTCCCATAATGATCCATTAAGTGGTCTGGATAGTAAACTGGCTGAGCTGTCCAGTAATCCAACCGCAACTCATTTGTCACGACTGGATTTTTGTGAAAACATTTTCTTGTTATTGCCACGTTGCGTTGGTTACTTAGAGAGTACCAGAAGTACTTTTCCAGTAGTTTCTTGTCAAACTCTTCAGGAGTGACCCTTGTTGCTCGCACAATTTTCCCCGACGAGTCTATATGCAATTTGTCATGCAAAGCAACCAACAACAATACTGGTTTCTCATACAGTGGACATGTGCTCAATCCTGTCCTGCCTGTTGTTCTCTCTCTGATGGCCGCTTCACCTGACGACACCATCGCTTCATATATCTCGTCAATATGATTCTGGCCGAGGAATCGCTGATTATATCTAAATTTCTCGTCTGGAATATCCAGAACCTTTTGGAATTCAATAGTGATGAACTGTATCTCGTTCTTCTGAGTGCCATCATTGTTGCAGTTTAAAAAGAAACCTTTACCGAGATGCAAAGTCTCTGGTTCACTTGGCGAGAGTTGTAAGCTTGATGGTCTCGTGACAGTCTTTCCTTTTCCCTTGCCTCCGTACTGCAGTTGTTCAAATGCGGGGAAAACGTTCGTCTTCACCATCGTGCCACCCTTCGCCGCTCTCCTTTTCCGCATCGGTTTTTGTTTGGCAACAACATCCTCGTCGTGAGCACGCTGGACTGCTTCTTCCATCGGCAAAGGCTGCACTTGTCTTTTTTGCACTGGCTCTTTCCTGCTCCTTTTCTGCTCGAGACTTTTTCTCCTCTTCTGCCTCGCTTTCCTTTTTCTCTCCTCAATGTCCCCGACAACTGCAGGGGCTGAAGGAGTTCTTGCTTTCGCAGGGCGGGCTTTCCCACTCCTTTTCTGTTGCGGCTCCTCCTCGCGCGGTTCATCATAGTGTTCGACACGATCGTCAGATTGCTCGTAATCGCTATTGTCCCCGTGGCCAACGTGAAGCTCCCCAGGATCGTGTGCAAGCTGTGCTTCCCTCTCGCTGATAGTGTTTTCACTATCCTCTTCTTCCTCTCCACAAGTGTCCCTACTTCGCCCCTGCGAGCCTTCCTCATCCTCTTCTCTCGGTGTACTGTCTCCACTGCTCCCTTCCCCCTGATGTTCGAAATATGTGGGGCCGTGGGCTCTTGAAGGCGTTCGACATCGGAACCACACGTGGTCGAGGAATGCATGACACCACACAAATAGTTGAGCGGCTCTTTCCCTCCTACAGGTCAAATTTTCTTCGGCGTTGGCGGCACCACCGGTCCTTGAATAAGGCCCTTGCCAGAGATGCGTCCTGGTTTCGGGACAACCGGCGTAGAGACTGACGGACGAATTGACAAGGCACCTATAGAAGGTCGCTCGTGTGCTCTGGATGACTGTCCTAGTGCGGCCGTTGGCATAACACTTTTCGGTTCCGTAATGATGTTATCTTTTGAGCCACGACCTCCTGACCTGGAACCTTATTCTTGTCGAAGAAGTCGAAAACCATAGGTAGATCAGGCAGTCTCAGTTCCTGACTTGCATCTGGATTGAAGAGATCCATGAGCGATTTACCATATCCTTTATGGTTGGCCCACCTGACAGCAACACGTTTCACACCTGCGACCCTCTCGCTTTTGCCGTTGAGGAGCATAGTCATCTCGAAAGTTGCAAAAGGACTTTGCTTGCCTGACCAAGACACTATACTGCCTATTGGTCTGATTTGTTCCTAAAGACGACATACAAAAGCAAATCACTACCAACCTCCCCAACATCGCCTACCCAGTCCAACAACCATAATTTTTCTTTGTGGTCAACGACGGGCACGGCCTCAGACGGCCCATGGACAAACTTCTCATCAGAGCCTCCATGCCCCATTGTCTCTTGTGCATACCTCTACCAACGACCACCAGAACCTTGACCACGACCACCAGACTCTTGACCACGACCACCAGACCCTTGACTGCGACCACGAGACCCTTCACCATGCCCCGGTGTCCCGGCAGACAATGCGACCTTCCCGACTTGATCAGATCCCCTAAACCGACTCGTGGGACCTGAAACTAGTGTACCTCGATGCACAGGCGTCGCAGAGGTTGATGACCAGCGCTGCAAAGTCGCCTTAGACCCAGGCGTCTCTTCTTTCTTGACCCCAGCGACCGGGGTTCCCTTCGATTTTTGGGCATGTGCTCAAAACTCGCGGAGCTCCTGGTCCTTGACCTTTTCCCTTGATGTGTATCCGCAACATCCATTTTTGCAGAGTCCCTTGAGCTAGTAATTGCCAAGCTGCCAAGGGAAATATCGACCGACATTACAAACGCAACAAATTAGAAAAACAGTTCCCGGGTCGTCGAGGTGGACACGATAAAACCCCTTCAGACGATGCTTCTTATCAGTGTGTTATCGTGTCCTACACGACCACCCAGACTGCGGTACCAACCCTCCCCCAGAGTTGTCCCGCCGAACATGACAACAACCGTCCGAAGAGCATCGTCGCCTTCCACCCGCCCGGTACTCGCCTGGCGTCCAGGATTGTCGTGTCGAACACAATTACGGGACTCGGGCGCATTCGGGGCGGCCGAAGAAAAACGTTGAGGACACGGGTTTCTTTTGCTTTACGATAGTGTGCAGTCTCGTCAGAAGGGGGATGTTGTGGTTAGCGATTTCTCCTGCTTTTCACAGGTGTGCAGTCTATAATACCGACGGCCCATCATCATCCCCCGCCCACCGAGAACAACCTTACAAGAAGCACCGTCGTGTTCGATTTGACGTTCGTCGCTGCTTGTCGTGTTCAACACGACGAATGTCGTTTAGGAGGATCACTTAGTCTGGTTGTCGAGTTGAACACGTCATTCAGGAGGATGACTTAGTTCCTTCCAATGATTCTTCTTAGGATGATGACTTAGTTTTCGACAACACCCCACTCTGGACAGTGGTGCCCTCCCGCCCTGCGGGGTTGTCGTGTCGAACACGACAACACCCTCCTCAAAAGGATTTGACATCAGTGTCGTGTCGAATAACAACAGTCGCCTGGAAGAAACAACTCGTACATCGAAAAGGGCACATGCAGGGCAGAAATCGGAACACAAGGCGTTTTTCCATTACATGGTTTTAACTTTTCATACACACAACACAACATGCATAGTTGAACCAACCCTTACAACTTCAAGCGAGGTATGTCAAATCCACAGTATAAGCAGAAAGACTCAATGGACAACATTCATGAGTTCGCAGGCAATCGAAATGCATGATGAGGACAAAATTCAGAGATGGTGCACTCCTCGCTTAACGCAAAGTTTGGAGATGAAGTAGTCTGAACAAACGTAAACGTGGCAATGACGTTATGTTCATGATACCAGAAAAAACTGGGGTTTCAAGAGTGGACCGATTGTAGTGCAAAACAGAGCGCCCTCAAAATATTAACAATGGAAGCGTCGGACGACTAGACGAACCGAAGAACTGATAGTCTAGATAATGCCAGCCACTCACGAAAGGAACGACAAATTACGCAAAACATATACCGACGACGGGGAACTGTCTCGCTATTGCAACCATCCAATATCCTAAATGCCGATCCAAAGGTCAGATATTGTGGTTCCTCGGCGGTAGCCGTCTCCGCAAACACTGAAATGTATTTCATGGGGACGAAGCCGGAATTTCCAAGGAGAGAAGTGCCTATAGCATCCCTTCTAGAAACCACTTTTGTTTTACCTCGCGCCATGCGCCGACGTCGTCCACCTTGCTACCGACCACGATATCCAATTTCCCATCGACTTCTCTTTGAACTAAACTCATATCTCTCTCGGACATAGACAACTCATTCATGGACACAAACATGACAGCGTCAGTCAAGTTCCTAATCCCGTTGGAACACGCAATGCAGAGGACCCTGCAAAAGACAAAGCAATCCAGACGCAATCTTACACAGCAATATGACACTGCTCGAGGCGACAGACCAGGAGATCGCAAAGGATACTGATCGAGGAACCGTGAATGTCGCGCACAGTCGAGCAACTTCTGCTTCATCGCACGACACCATGTGTGTGGCGAGGCAGTCACGTATTTGCAGTCAAGAACACCGTAAAGGCGGTTTAATTTCAACTGCTTACACAACTGACGCAAATGCACTGGACCTAGCACATCAGATGGTATAGGAATATAACTTCCGAATTCCAGCATGTTGGCGAACTTATAGTCGTCTGCCCACGGGCACTTCGTGATCATATTATCCCACTGATACTCCCTCCAGGAGTCCAGATGTTTGTCGATAAACAAGACGACCGTCATCCAAGGATCGAACTCGAAGTCCGGCATGCTAGCGTCGTCGACGGTTGTGTGCTCTCGACATCAGCTAGGGGGGAAAGGGTGTGCCTTTCGCTCACGCCAAATAGCAGGGGTCATCCAGTGAGAGATGTCCATTGTGACTGCGAAGCGCCTTGCACGGCAGAAGTGCAACAATCAACAAAAGTACACAACCGATGAAGAAGAGAACAATTGTTTTTGTCTCAACAATGCACACAAACAAGCTCACACGACATTGCACTGCACATGCCGACCATGCAGACAGTTGACGACTTCCTACACACGACATCCATTGCGTAGGGCTGAAATGTTACGGGGATGAATCTGGTATCAACCCAAGGCACCACAGTCACAGGTAATGAACCACTTGTACCTACATGGCTCTATTCGATCATGTCGCCGGTTGTCGTGTTCAACACGACGGTCGTCGCTCTACGACAGTAACCGGTAACGAACCACTTGGTTCAAAAGGCCGCGGGGTATGTGGACGGCGGCGGTTGTCGGGTTCAACACGACGACCGTCACTCAACTGCTCATGCAAACACGATGTTGGCGGGGATTGTCGTGCTTAACACGATGACCAAAGTAAGTGTTGTACTAGCCCTGAGGTGTTATCTGCCCGTGGGCATTACACTTGTGCGTGGCTGTCGTGGGAATTACACTGTAGTGCATGGGCACTCATCTTCGAGTGCGATGATGACTTATGGAGACCGTTGTCTCCGTCATGGTCGTCGTGTCGAACATGACAACCACCGCCAGTGCAGCCTCATCGTTTCGCAGCCCCACGACAACGTATCCGCCTGAGTCACGCCCACGACTACATAACACGTCGGGGCCGGATCATTGTGTCGAACTCGAGAACCACAGCGGCTTGCCTGGGGCATGAAACGTTGGGGCTGGTTGTCGTGCTGAACGCGACAACCAACGCTAGTGCAGCACTTACACTGTATGTCGTGTTGAACACGATAACCAACGCCAGTGCAGCAATGACGCCCGTCAACAAACGTCTGATTCCCAAGACTAGCCGCCGCACACGATGTTCCGGCGCTGAAGTATTGTCTATGCCTGAAAGGTGACAACGACCAAACAACACCGTGGGACTCGATCGTCGTGTTGGACACGACAACCACAACTGCTTGCACTGGCATCAAACGTCTGTGCTCGGTTGTCAAGTTGAACACGAAAACCAATGCCAATGCAGTACTGGCGCTCGCCCACCGACGCCTAATGCCATCGGCTAGCCGTCGTGGTTGTCGTTTTCGACACGATCGTCATGTCGAACACAACAACCACAACGGCTCGCGCTGGCGTCAGACGTCTGTGGGCGGTTGTCGTGTTGAGCAGTACAAACAGCGCCAATGCAATACTGGCACTCGCCCACAGACGTCTGATGCCAACGACTAGCCGTCGTGGTTGTCGTGCTCGACACAACGATCCGACCTTGAATTGTTGTCTAGCCGTCAACATTAAACATCTATTGCCAGACGATCGTCGTGTTCAACACGACCGTGTTGAACACGATAACCACCACCACCGCCACAACACCTCGGGGCTTGATCGTCACGTAGAAAATGACAACCAAAGCGGCTTTCGTTGACCTTGACACATTCGCTGCAGGTTGTCGTGTTGAACATGACAGCAACCAACACCAGTGACTGTACTGGCGCTGGTTATCGTGTCCAACACGACAACCGCCCACAGACATCGCTTGCCAGCGACTATCCGCCGTGATTGTCGTGTTCGACACGATGATCCAGCCCTGAGACCATCGTGTTCGACACAATGGTCAGGGCATTTTCATGTTCACTACAACTCGAATAATCCGCTTCCTCACTTGTTTATCGTGTTCGACACAAGAACTACTGGGCCAAAAGTGCCACGTGGCAATCCTTGGTTGCAAATCGGGGATTGGGAAAGATCCTCACCGTTTGTCCTCTGTCCTCCTGACCACGACACGGTCGCGTGTTCAGCCTCTCCCTTCAGTTTCGATGGTCCACTCCAAACGTGCTCAACGCCTTCGAACTGCACCTCGATGTCTCGGCTCCGTGTTGGATGTCGTGCGATGAATGACTCCACTCCTGGTGATATGGGCTGACGTTCAATTGTATTCTGCAACAAGACTAGAGAGTGATGGCATGAGAAGAAACTGGAGGAGGCAGAATGTAGTCCGATGTCTGGATGCGATAGTGACGATGTGCGTTGAGAGCCTGCTGTCTTCAGCGACGCGACAAGAGACTGAAGCAATAATGCCGGAGGAGGCGGCCCACTACTGCTTATATACTGGGGCGCCTGAACGGTCCCTCTAAGCGACAACCGTCCGATTGAGTCGATCCGACGGCCGATGGCCTTGTGGCGGACTGCTGGGACGGTCGGTTGCTTTTCGCTGGCCTCCGCAGCGTTGCTAATTTGTGCTGTGGCCAGGCGCTGTGTGGCAGTTAAAATGAAATGGCAAAACGGAGGAGAGGTCCCACTCCTGGTTATATACTGCGGAGCCTGTCTCTCCCCGCGAACCATCGGCCATCCGTTGGATTCAATCCGACGGTGCTGATGGACCTGTGCCGCGAAGGGTTTTTGCCGATGCCTTGTCCGTTCATAACACCTTCCGCTCGAGCACATGTCTCATTTCGCATTCTCCATCGGCGCCGATCGGGTGTGCTGCAGCGATCGCTTTCGCGTTCTTCATCTTCGTCGAAGGGGTGTGTCGCAGCGAGCGGTCGTCCATGACACGACTCGTTGTTGGCGGCACTGGCCAAGCAAAGCGGCTACTGCGTGAATCGTTGATCTCCTTCACACGAGCGCCGGTCCGCTCTTCAGGTAACTGAGCCACCCCTCTAAAAGTGCCCGACATATATCTCTTCGCATCTAGTCGAGAAGTATCTATGTGAGCCGCCAATATGTGCGATCGACGACCACGATTTGTCCTTCCGTGCTTTTCATTTGATGACGTCAACAACACTGTTCTACCTTGAGCGGAATATGTCCCCTCTATCACCTTTCCAATGACGAGGTCATCGTGTCGAAACCGATAACCAGTCCGACAACATGCCCAAAACATCCCCTACACGAGGTGGTCGTCGTGTCCAACCCGATAACTAGTCGGGCGAGGAGCCCATTGCAACCAGTCGTGTGAGGTGGTCGTCGTGTCCAAGCCGATGATAACCTTCCGGCAACATGCCTAAGAGGATTGACTAGAAGGATTGAGTACCTTTGAGGTGTTGATCAGAGGTGATGAAGGGGAGGAGGTGATGGCGCCATGATAAGTAAAACTCATATCATCTTCTTCTTATAAGTGTCCATTTGTGTCTATTTGCTGAACCTTCCGGCAACATGCCTAAAACATCCCCTGCATGAGGTGGTCGTCGTGTCCAACCCGATAACCTTACGGCGGTCATCGTATCCAACAAGATGACTGACGCCCTTCGCGATATGTTCGTCGTGTCCGACACGATGAACCAACCTCAAGGTGACCAGCGGTCGCTGTGCCATCCAATGCCAGGCAGAGGTGGAAGTGCCAACCGTGATGCATGGCCTCTGTTCACCCTGACACCGGTGATCATGTCCATGATGTGGTTGTCGTGTCCAACCCGATAACCAGTCGGGGTAAGGTGCCCATAAACCCGTCTATCCATCTCTTGTGGTGTGCCACGCGAACGCCTCTCTGGCGGTCATCGTGTCCAACACGAAGACTCAAACTTCGGGCACACATTGGAGCTCATATCCGACACGATAACCACAAAATCACTCCCCCAGGTAGGTCGTGTCATGCCATCCGTGGTGACTGATCTGTGTTCAGCCTCCGTCTCGGAAAGCTATCTCGTGTTCCCTACAAGAGTGCTTTTGGTGGTCTGGACTTCGGACGGCCGACTGTTTGGCACATAGTGAAGGTTCTTAACGACGAATAGTCACGATAACAAGCTGATGCTGTGAGTCGGGAAAGCTCAAGAACTGCGGGCCTTCCAAAGTGCTCGTGTTCGACACGATGAACATTGATTTGTGTTCAACTTGCCAATGGTATTCGTGTCCATGATGTTGTCATCATGTCCGACCCATTAATCGGCTGGACAAGGTGGCCATACAACCCGTGAATCCGGTTGTCGTGGTCTGCAACGCAACGCCTTGTCCGACGATCATCGTATCCAACGCAAAGGCTCAACCTCTTCGCATGCATTGGTGCTGCTGTCCAACACGACAATCTGCCTGCGGTGGTTGTGCACCCAAGATGAATGCCAGCAGTTGTCGTGTCGTGCCACTCGTGGTGCTTGAACTATGTTAAACAACGATGATCGTCACCGACACGACAAACTGCTTATGAATGAACGATAAAGTTATGAATGGCAGTAAGGGTTCAACACTCTTTTACACAGCTTGCACAACGCATTAAGCACGCACGTTGAACGACAACCAAACTTCGTCCTCGGGCCCGTCAATATCCCGCGATCGGCGCTCCATTACACATAGCTATCATTGACAAAAAGATATCACGGCTTGTGGGACAATGGGCCCACAAATGCAACTGAATGCTAGAGACAGGCGTTAGTCAACAAGAGCCGCCGCCTGTAAAAGTGTTTGTCCGGCCAATCCATGGTCTGCTCTCTACAATGGTTCATCGGGCATCCGACCTGACAACGACTGACTGTTTCAAACATACGGAGGGTGATGTTTCAAATATAACACCGACGCAACACCGGAAGAGCAGTCCAAGGAGTTCCTCTCCAAACTCGTGACCCGGTTGGTTTACACTTATAACCACCTGCTGTCCGAGTTAGAGAAACAAAAGCAGGAAATGGCGAAACAGCACCAGGAACTAGAGAACCTCCGACGAGCAGTGCGGAACCACAAGGATCTACATGAGGGTGCTACACGAGCACTTGATTCCCGTGTACAGGACTTGGAGCAAGCAGTACCAAGACCAAACGCTAGGGAACCCAACAATGCAGCCTCAACCTGCTGGTTGGAGCAACGAGTTGACCATGTAGTCGCAATGCTCGACAACATCAACACCTTTGCCGCACCAGCCACCATCAGTGAGCAGCTCGACACCTTGCAGACCGAACTCGCAGCACCAGTGCTTCGAAGCACTATAAGATGCCGACGTTCCGGATCGAGAAGTTTGACGACTATACGCATCAGGACACAGTCGTCTGGTGGCAAGGCTTTACAACAGAGCTTGGGATTCATGAGGTCCCCGAACATTTGTACATTGCGGCGCTATTCCTCAACGTCAAGGGCGGATGCCAGATCTGGCTCAGCCACATGGCAACAATCCATGGCGTCCAGGTCAACAACTTACACAAGAAGATCTCCTGGGAAGATCTAACGAGAGAATGTAAGAATCGGTTCATTGTTGACGACACCCCGACGCTCGCCATCAACCGCCTTTTCACCATAACTCAAGGCAACACATTGACGCGCGATTGGCTCATGGAATGGCAAAAGAGCGTGGCAACACCCGATCTCGACTTGTCATTTCTGCACCTGCGCCGAGAGTTCTACAACCGGTTGTGTGCCGCCTTGAGCCTCGCACTCAGTGATCGCAAGCAATACATGACCTTCACCAAAATCATCGACAAGGCACGAGAGATCATCAAGACCAACCGGGTTGCTGCACACAAGAAATCAGCATGGCAGCCAACCTATGTGGAGAAAGAAAAATTTGGTCCGCTTTCACAGCCCGTCGCTGCAGTCCAACCGGACAACATTATGGAAGACCCGACAGCCACCCCAGCATCACGTGAGGGAGATCAGGTGGTCGCTGTCCAGCCGCAAAACAACAACAACTTTCGTGGAAAATGGAGGGTGAAAACCGCATCGCCGGTCGGAAACAAATAGCCAGTACCATGGGTCAAGTTTAACTTGACCCAGACCGAATACAAGTGGTGCAACCGGTATGGCTACTGCTATTGGTGCAACAGCACCGAGCACAAGACCTCCCAATGCCAGGATCAAGGCAAGGAGGATGTTCAACCTCGAATCAACTCGGAAACTGAGCTGCGCGGGAGGTGAGGCGACTCCACCTCTCACTCCGCCAGATTCGGCCGCCTTTCTAGCGGCCTCCTACACATCTGGGGAGAATGCGGATATCGCGAGTCCTCGGTTCACTTACGAGGATGACGCTTTGGTCCCACCCTTGGACCAGCCACTCCACGTGCAACAATCCACCGCATGCACGGTTTCACCACCATCCAACTTTTGTCGGGGATTCGACGTTATGGTCAAGACTTGAAGAACTCGACCTGTTGACGTTCGCGGACTTCCAATGGATGCCCCTTCCCCCGACTGGTCGATTGCCGAAACCACATTGCAATGTGCTCATGGCACAATTGCAGGATTACTTGCACACTGCAATACCAGCTCCGTTGATGGACACCGGAGTAGAGGTTGTTGACCTTCATGACTACGTTGCGAAGATCGACCGCGAGTTGAAGACACAACGGTACAATGACATCGACGCGCCATTGTTGTACATACGCATTCAGATCGGAGAGGCGACCTGCAGCGCTTTGATCGATTGTAGAGCTACTTGCAACTATATCAACCAAGACTTTATGGTACGCGCTGGCCTTGGGCCACACGTACGAAGGAAGTTGCAGCCCACGCAAGTCACGTTGGCTGACGGTCAAACGCACAAGTCAATCGATCGGTGCATTGATTCCGTCCCCGTGCACTTCGCCCCCATGCAAGCGAGGCCGTGTCCTTCGATATTTTGGACACCCAGTTCGACATGATTTTGGGCGTGTCATGGATGCGAAGCGAGGATCACCCGGTGAACTTCTACCGCCACACCGTTCACGTTCGTGATCGGAACGGAGTACTAGTCCCGTGCACGGTGCCTCCACCTCACCCTTCGATCAACTGCCATGTGGTGTCCGCCGCAAGCATTCGAGCTTCCATCGCCAGGGACGACATCGAGGAGATGGGGTGTGTTTTCTCCACGCCCTCCCTCCCCATGACATCCCATCAACGGACGCATCAACGGACCCACACATCATCGAGCTTCTCGACGCCTCTGGCGACGTGTTCGAAGCCCCGCACGGAGTAGTACCGAATCGGCCCATCCGCCACGAGATCATCCTCGAGGCTGGGGCCGTACCTCCGCGTGGTTGCATCTACCGCATGAGCGAGGAAGAGTTAAGTGTGCTATGGTCACAACTCGATGACCTTCTTGAGAAAGACTGGATTCAACCTAGCTCTTCACCATACGATGCTCCCTTTCTCTTCGTCTGGAAGAAGAACAAGGACTTGTGGTTGTGCATCGATTACCGCAAGCTCAACGAGCAAAACGTCAAGAACGCTGGCCCTCTCCCGCGCATTGACGACCTTCTCGAACGGCTGGGCGGCGCTAAGTTCTTCTCCGAGCTTGACCTCAAATCGGGATATCACCAACTTGAGATCCGGAAGGAAGACCGCTACAAGACCGCGTTCAAGATGCGATATGCGCATTTCGAATGGCTGGTCATGCTATTTAGCCTTACGAATGCCCCGGCCACGTTCCAAGCAGCTATGACAACGGAGTTCCGACACATGCTGGATAAACTTGTACTCATCTACCTCCACGATATCTTGGTGTACAGCCAAAGTTTGGACGAGCATGTGGAGCACCTGCGCACCATTTTGGAATCACTACGACAAGTAAAGTACAAAGCCAACCGCGACAAATGCGGATTCGCGCGGCAAAAGCTCGAGTACTTGGGCCATTTTGTGACGCCGCAAGGCATTCGTCCGCTCGCGGACAAGATCGAGGCCATCTGAGTATGGCCCGAGCCCACCAACACCACGGAAGTTCGCTCATTCATGGGGTTGGCGGGCTACTATCACCGCTTCATCACCGGGTACTCAAGGATTGTCGCACCATTGACGAGATTACAATCGCCAAAGGTGCCATTCGTATTTGATGACGACGTGTGCCGGTCATTCCAAGCACTCAAGACGACCATTCTCATGGCAACTGTCATGAGCATCTACAACCCCACTTTGCCAACGAGAGTGACAACTAACACTTCCAACTATGGCATTGGGGTAGTCTTGGAACAACACGACGACGACGATTGGCACCCCGTGGAGTATTTCAGCCACAAGGTGCCTCCCATCAACTCACTTGATGATGCAAGGAAGAAGGAGCTGCTCGCATTCGTGATGGCTCTCAAGCGATGGCGACACTTCCTCCTCGGGCATCATAAGTTCACATGGGTCACTGACAACAACCCGTTGACCTACTACACGACGCAGGATACAGTGAGCAGCACGATCGGACGACGGATGTACTTCATCAACCAATTTGACTTCACACCGAAACATCTCCCCGGCCTCTCCAATCACGCAGCAGATGCAGTCTCGCGAAGACCCGATCTTTGCGCTATGACACATCATGCCTTCACGTTCGACGAGGAACTTCAGCGGCATTTCATTCAGGGCTACCAATCCGATCCAGATTTCGCCATGCTATATGCGCAGCTATCTTCGGATCACCCGCTGGCCAGCCATTATTGCATCACCAACGGGTACTTGGTTTTCCACTCGCGAGGCAAGGACTTATTGTGTGTCCCACGAGACCGTCATCGTCAGGAAGTCGACGGCGTCATCGCGGATCGCAAGTACGGCAGCAAGCCTCGACAGTACAAAGTTACCTTCAAAGCATGCGATCCCGACGACACTCGATGGATTTCAGGAGCAGATTTGAAAGCATCCGCACCGCTGATCTACGCTCACTACGAACGACAAAGATTAGATAAGGAAGTTTCACGATCTGCCCCTCCCACCCGGACTTTGGACCCTCCCTCAGACAGGCAGCTTCGCCTCTCGCAGATAAGCTCGGTCTTTCAAGGAGGGGGGGGGTGTGGCATACTGCGCAGCCACGCGGGCCTGCAGGGCCCGACCAAACGGAATATAAGGGCCTACAGGCCCTGTGTCGTTTCAGCCTAAAAGCCTGAAAACGAGGGCCATTTTCAGGTCCTCATAAAGTTGACCTGCCCTGAACCTCAGGCGGCAGACCAGGGTTCAGCACAGGCCATTTTGGGGCCTGTTTCAAGACAACCTTTGTTTGAACTTCAACGCCAGGGTCTGGCACGTTTTGGCATTGGCAAGAGCAGCCTCCTGGATGGTCCAGCACTATATAGAACTGGCCCGCCCTCCAGGCTGCAGGTAGCTCATAGGGACTTCCCAGGCAGTTCACGGGCACTTCACGTGCAGGAGGCAGGAAGCAGTCTTCAGGATTCGGCGGCAGCACTCTGGAGGAACGCTGCAGTAGTAGTAGTAGCGTTAGGAGTAGCCTTCAGCGCTGGGCGCTATTAGGAGCTAGAGTAGTGTTGGAGAGAGAGAGAGAGGGTTGGCGGAGGCCAGGGAGAGACCAGGGAGACTTACCTGTAGCGCCATAGCTCCAGCTTCGTCTTCGATGTACCTGCAACAAGGCGCCACCTTCACAGGTTAGTACCGGACTGAGAGAGAGAGAGAGTTCTTCTTCTTCCTCTTCTAAGTCCACCATCTCTCCCTCACCCTCTTGCTACCTCTCAGTATCTGCAGACTACGAGAGAGATAGAGAGATTGGTGACTTTGGGACTTGGCGACATTTGGGTTCAGACTCGACTTTGGGATTGAGACATTGGACGAGGGATTATTTGGGACCTGTGCCGAAGACTTGGTGTTGACGACATTCCCATCTTCCCCCTCTTCTTTGTCTAACCTCCCTCTTCTTCGTCTGTGTATGGTTGGGGACTGACACATTCTTCCTGTGTGAGCGCCAGGCCCCTTCACACCATGGAATGATGATGATGTATGTTTGGTCTGCATTGCGACATTGATTGGTCTGATCATTGGTATTTTAGCCTTCCGCTGCGCTATCTGGTACTATGTGAGAGAGGTCGGTTCTTGTTCTGGTCTGTACCGTTACCGTATGCGACACCGGGAGTAGAAATAGCCAGCAGGAAATTAGTTTCGGGTCTTTTGCGTCTCGTTTGGTTGGGGAACTCTGCCCATCCGAGGCTGGAGTGCTGTTGCGCTATTTTGGGCGAGGTCATCTTCTTCATCGAATCCCAGCCATAGCTGGGTTTGGAAAACGAAGCTGAAGATGGCACTGCTGCTATTTCGCAGCTCTGCATGAGAGCTTCCACAGGACTGTGTTGTTGGGTTTGGGCGCTGCCATTTTCCACTTGGCAGCCATATCTGCTGTTCCTCCTCACGAGGAACTTCATATTCTCCGAAGTGCTGGATCGGTTGTCTCCTTCTTCATCAGGACTTCCAGCGCTGCACTCCGTGCGAGCGCTGAGCTGGCACTGTTATCATTGGGGTTGCTGGTTCAGATTGGCATGTTGTGACAGCTGTGGGTTTTTTGCTGCTATGGCAGCCGTAGCCAGGGGTATAATGTGGCGGGGAGGAAGAAGAAGACTCCTGCATACTTCGTTGAACACTTGTTTTGGTTGTTCGGGGTCATTGTAAACGCGGTTGTGATTCTTGGAACAAGTACTCTGGATTGATTGGAGGAGGACGGGGGATTGCAGAATTGAAATTCGTTTTTCAATTCTCTGTGTATTTTGAGCTCCCGCTGTGCATGTCTTCTCTCCAGTTTTGTGTGGATTTGCCTCCTTCGATTTTACTCTGCAATTGCATGCATGAATGTGAACGTGTGAATTTGTTGTGGATTGAAGCTCATTCGGGTACATAACAGTGGTATCCGAGCTGCGACCGTGTGCCACCGAGTGTCGGGTGACCCTCAAGTCTCAAACTTGCTCACAGACAGCAGGGGACAACCGCTTGCGCCGCTGCTGGGGTTACTTCCAAAAGCTCTTTGGTTGGAATACTCAGGGGAATATTTGCAGCAGGTCTGAAGTTGACATCAGATTGGTCTATGATAATCTGCTGCAGTGGTCGGTCAATGGTTGACCACCCACATATCTTCAATCAAGGCTTGCTCAAGTGAGTTTGTTTCGTGAATTTCCTGGCCTGATGTCAGACCATGTCAGTGTCTGTCAGAGTCTGTCAGCGTCATTCAGTCTAAGATCAGATTGGTTGTCAGTTGTCCTTGGTCGGTGGTGACCCCTCTCTGAGTCTGTTCTAATCTGATGACGGGAATGCTATTGACGTATCGTGACCTCATGTGATTGCCAGTGCCAACCGTAAAAGGAGTCTGTCCCAGCGGTCAGTTTCGGTCTGTCAGTCAGTCCTGTCAGTTGGCAATTACTATAGGCAGTTAGAAAACCATTAATGATGACTTCTGCCTGCGTCAGATGTCAGGTCGTGAGTCAAATGGCATATCACTATCTTGATTAGAGCACGGATTTTCCAGACTGCATTTGCGGTAAAAGAGATCTGCTCCGTTTTTTTTTTTCCCTTTTTTCTGATTGCATAAATAAAGTACCCCTCTCCCTTGCTGCACGAGAGGCGGAAACAGCAATGGTACCGGTCGGTCAATCAGTCCGGTCTAGGTCTAGTGTCGCCTATAGATAGGTTAGGC
>BFEA01000035.1:1175809-1194429 GCA_003427395.1 Chara braunii
CCATTGTCCCCCGTACCCACTAGAACATCAATAGAAATACCCTGTTTTCCTGAACACCGTTTCCCTTACCCACTAGAACATCAATAGAAATACCCTGTTTTCCTGAACACCGTTTCCCTTACCCAGTAGAACATCAATAGAAATACCCTGTTTTCCTGAACACCGTTTCCCTTACCCAGTAGAACATCAATAGAAGTTCACTGTTCCCTGAACTCTGTTTCCCCTTAACCTATAGCGAACCATGCAGTCCCCTTAGTTCATCAGCAGGTCCACCCTGCTCCCTATCTTCCCTTCAATTCATTTGTAGGACTACCGTGTTCCTTCCAACCCCCCCTAGTTCATCAGTAGGACAACTCTGTTCACCGGTACCAAACCCTGTTCCCTCTTACTCCCGCAGCCCATGCCACCCACATTATACCCCTCTTCCCTTTCGACTTGTTAACCAGTGATCGGCCCCGTCCCGTCCTTCACAGATTTCAGCATTGCTTCATGATTTTTGGCAGCTGGGATGTTGCCTTCTAGAGGGAGGGGATAGTGTTACGGACTTCGCCAGGGCTCGATCCCTGGTCTATCTTTTGCTGTTTTGGCTGCATCCCGTTCTCGGCCTGGCACCCTTTTTCCAAACCCCTCCTTTGGTACCATAGGATTTTGGACAACTGGCGCCATGCTGCAATTCGGGCGCCACTTTCAAATACTGCATTTTTCAGTTCTGCCCTCGGGGCCTTTGCAGAAATGCCCCTGGTACCGTACGTGTCACCGGTACTTATACCGGCTCCCCGTACTGTACGGGGGGCAGTCTCGTACCAGTTCTCTGCTGCTGTACTCGTACTCAGTGTGACTTGCTGTTTCGGCATTCGGAATCCAAGACTTCGACTTTGTGCCTTGCCACTGTGTCTGCGTCCGACCCTCAGTCCGAGTCCGTCGAGTCGAGTGAGTGAGTGTGTGTGTGTGCTCTCACTCTCTCCCTCTCTCTCCTCTCCCTCGGCTCACCCTCAGCCTCACGCTCGTTACATGACAGGTACTTATAGTAGTCCTGAGAGGAAAGGTGGAAGCTGGGCAAACTGACAGTCAATCCTCCACAATGTTGGAGTGATCAATGCTGTTCAGGGTTCCTTTGGCCTGATGGAAGGAAGCGTGAGGGTGTTCTATGATCTATGATGTATTCATTTTTCCTGACTTGCCGGTGGAACAGGAACCGGACTGATGCTCCCCAGAATGGAAATAAAGCCAGGGCCATAAGGTCCTGTTTAAAAAAAAAAAAAAAAACAATCTGTTCTCTCAATCTTGCATTCACCATGCTGTTGTTTGAGCTGCATTCTTTACACCACGTGACCTTCAGGGATCTTCTTGATGGCGGGTGTAGGGGGTCTGTTTGGTGTTGCGATCTGCCTGCATCACAGGCTGACCGGGTCAAGATAGGGGAGGGGCTGTTGCTCCACAAGGTTGGAGGACAACTTTGATGAGGTCTCTTTGTGCTATGGTTTAGATGTCTCATGTGTCCCAGTTGAAGTGCGTGATGTGGAGGGGTGGGAGGGACACGGTTCCCGTGAGGTAGGGGCGACGTCACATGCAAGTGGAGGGAGAGTGGAGGAGAAGATGTGTGGAGGCTCCTGTTCTTCGGCGTTTTTTCCAGCATGGCTTGATCGTCAGCGAAGGAGGACGTTGTTTTGAAGTTGCCAGGGTGTGGTTGTTGGTCTTGTCCTCAGACTCTTCACCATGGTATGCGAGTGACCTATGTACTTTTGATGATCTTCATGATGGTCGCGGTGCTCAGGACTGCAAGCTTCACAGTTGCCCTGAGTAAGTAAATCTACTCTGTGTTTTCTACTCTGAATTTCGTAGTCTTTGGTCTAACTAGCACAACTGATCTCCGTAATTCTATGATTAGTGATCTGAGTGACGAGTACTTGTTTTTAACTAATGTTAGAATTTACAATCTGTGAGCTAAGTGATTTTCAACACTAATCCCCTGAGCTGAAATCTGCTCTGGTTCTCAATCTACATTTTTTTTTTCTCAATCTAGATTCTAAAATGATTCTACATTCTATAATCATGTTCTTGCCACTTCTTGGTTATTTTCATCCTCTAGTCATCGTAAACATAAGCATAAAATCTTACGCAATCCTTATCACCGTAAGCATAACTGTTAACTCTCAAGTACTAAATCAAGCACTAAATAGTAAATTCCAATTCATATGTCCAGACTCCAGAGTTAAAACCCGATTTCTAAACTCCAATAGTATTATTTCCATGTATTAAATTCTAGTTTTGTATGTCCACAGATAATACCTCAGTCTTAAGGGATATATGGATTTTGAAAGGCATTCCACGATGCAGACCCCAGATTCGAATCTCAGGGTCAAGGTCTCAGGTCAAAAGAGGCCAAGTCGGGCAGTTCAGAAAGGTCACAGTCGGGTACCTTAGGAGTCAAGTCCAACAGGCACCCGGTGAACAGTCAAAACCCGGAGGCAAAAGCTGCATTCCATAAGCAAAAGTCACGTCTCATATTGAAAGGTCATATTCCACATGCGAAGGACACTTCTCCAGGCAAAAGTCGTGTCCCAGAAGCAAGAGTCACGTCGCACATTCAAAAGTCATGTCCCCCAGACGAAAAGTCGTGACTCACAGACCCAAGCAGCAGCACACCAATGAAAATTCGGGAAAGTACCAGGCCTCAGCATTCTGAAGCAAACAGGTCACGGGCATGTGGTACCAGGACCAAGTCAAACCAAAGGAAGCAGAGGTTGGACGAGTTCAGGCTCAGTCCAAATCAATGTAAGGACTGGCCAGCCACATTTCAGCCAGATTGCTCATTCGTGAGAAGTGTGGAAGTGCTGCTGGAGCGCTTGTGCGCTATCTGCGAGTGGCATGCGCAAGAGCCCTGCTGGGCAGCACTGTGCTGAGAAGGGAGGCGGCCATAGCCGCATAGCTAGTAGTAGGAGATAGAGCTGAGTGGTGGCAGATGTATTCAGAGTCAAGATCTTCAAGTAGAGATAGAGAGGGAGAGAGTGAGCGCATGCATGAAGAAGACACACACACACACACACACACACACACACAGAGAGAGAGAGAGAGAGAGAGAGAGAGAGAGAGAGAGANAGAGAGAGAGAGAGAGAGAGAGAGAGAGAGAGAGAGAGAGAGAGAGAGAGAGAGAGAGAGAGAGAGAGAGAGAGAAGAGAGTCACCTACCTTAGATGTGGATGCTGGAGTTGGGTTGCTGAACTCTGCGCTGATGAGCGCTGGTGACTGGAACTCTGAGACTGCTTAATATGACAATTTGTTGGAATTTCTAAGCTGTGCTTGTCTGGACTTTGCATCTCTGGACTCCAGTTTGGACTTCGTGTGATCTCTCATTGCGTGTGTGTGCTCCTGGTGGCGAGGAGTGAGGCTCAATGCAATCTGCTAGTTTGAACCTTGGTTGAGGTAAGATTGGAGGGATGGTTTGAATTGGTTTCTGATTTGTTAAATTTTCTTGTGGTGGGCAGGAGTAGATCGTAGAACTTAGCCGGTGGAGGGGGTGTTGCGGGTGAGGAGGGGAGCACTACTCTGCAGGGGCTTCGCAAGGTGGGTGGTGAAAGCCTTGAAGGTGGTAGGGGCAAGGGCTGGGGTAGAGAGATGGTCTGGCTTTCGAACCTGGCGGGGCAGATAGGGACAATGCGTTGGTGAGGGCAGACTTTAGGGGGGAACTGGATGCCCTTGAGGGATTAGGAGATAGGGAGTGGGTCTGTCACACGTTGGGGCTGCGGAGATTGGTTCTCCACGGCGGGGGCAGCGTTGGGACAGGGTGAGAAGTACAGGACAAGGGAGAAGTTTGGCGTTCTGTGATTCTTGGCTCATCAGTATCATATACATCATCAACATTGTCAACATAACTGTGTTCGGGAGTTGGGAATGGTGGAGACCTGACAGCCCACTGGCGAATCTGTTGGTGTGGTTGTATTCAAGTGGCCTATGTGGCGGATGCTAGAGAGACGCTGGCCGGAGCTGGGGCAAGGTGGCACAGCCCTGTAACCCAGCCATTTGGGGGCGTGAGGCCTGATAGAGAGTTCTGGGTAACTGTTTGGGGGAGCAGTTTCAGTGGCTAACGGGGGGCGAAGCCGGAGCGATGCTGGCCGGAGCCGGAGCGAGGTGGTGGAACTCTGTAACCCAGCCGTTGGGGGTGTGAGGCCTGGTAAAGAGATCCGTTTTGTTTCCTTGGATAGGGCTGTGCTGATAGAAGGTGTCAGTTGGAGTTAGGGTGGGTATTAAGCACTTAATCCATTAAGTCTCAAAGGCTTTGCATCACAGGATTGGAACTGAAGGTAGGATGACCTTGATGGTGTGTGGTGGTCTGTCCGATGCCGTGCTGAGCTGTCATGTCATTAGTTTACAGAGGGCCGATGCCAGAATGACGCTGGCCGGCACTGGGGTTTGGTCGTGCTGTCCTGTAACCTGAGTCTGGTGGGGGCATGAGGTCTGGTAGAGAGATCTGGGGAGTTGTCGAGGGTAGAACGCAATTCTAGTGGTCATCCGTGCACTCCAGCAGTGTGACGCTGGCCGGAGCTGGGTTGGGTCGTGCTGCACTGTAACTAAGCGGTGGGGCGTGAGGCCTGGTTGAGTCTTGGTCTGAGGACTAGGGGAGTGAGGCAAGGCCTACCAAACAGTATGGGGGTTGTCTACTTTCAGTTCCTTCAGCTCCGGGTTACTCTCAGACGGAGTTGTTCTCTTCAGTCGAGGCCGGTTATGGCCCCGGTACTCTAAATTGTTCTGCAAAATTCTCATGTATTGCAATTCTCAGATGGGATGCTGGGCCCGATTCCCAGCATGTGCTGCTCCCAACGAATAGATTGGATCCTTGTGTTTTTTCAAAAAGAAAAAAGAAAAAAAAGACCTCGAACTACGTACAATAGAGGTCTTTTGTGGAGATTTGCTAGAATGGGTGGTACGTTCTGAGGCCCTGTTGCGGGGAACACACCATACCTGCGGTGCGGTGCGCCGCAGGTATGGAACACACCCATCCGCGAGGGTCTGATTGGGCTAGATTTTGCATTCGCAAACCTGAGTGGGTCATTTATGTACTTTTCCGGGTTTTCCCTAGACAAAAGCATGATCCACAAGTTTGTTTGTCTGTTGGTTTTGTTTGGGGAAATTGCTGGGAAGACTGGCGCCTATCAAGCGCCAGATACCATCAATGCTATACCTAAGCTAAGAATTAGTTAAACCTGCATCTGAATGCGGCCAGCATACTACGAGCGCCAACGCTTGGTAACGGATTGAGTGGGTGACAGATCGGTCTGGCCTGTAACTAACCTACCTCATGTTGTGAGCGAACTGACAATCGGGTCCCATTTAGAGGCATTTCATACTATCTTCCTTTCTTTCGTTTTTTGCCCCGTGAACATCATGGCTGTTGGCCCTATATCAGTCCAGGGATAAGAGCACAGGCCCGATGTAGGATCCGCCTTTTTAGATGTCTCCAGTCTATTCGTGGGGAATGCACCCAGCAATGCCAGCATCCCTGAACAAATTTAGTTACCGACACTGCGAACATAGGTCTGGAAGAAGGTGCATTGATTGCTTCAAGTAATAGAAGGATAAATCCCTTCTGCCCACTAATACTTGATTGATTATATGTGGCAGAATGCCAGAATGTTCTTTCTTGGCCCGTCCAAGACCAATACAGACCTGGTGCAAAAACAGTAAACAGGCTCATGCTAAGCTAGAGCACAATTTTCCTATTTGAGTCATGGTAGGCCTTCGAGCAAATTGAAGGAGCCTTTGCAACCGTCTCCCAGAAAGTTGGCCGGTTAGTCCTCCCAACCCCCAAACTGACCCTCATTTATGGTCTAGTAAACCACCAGTACTTTTCCCAGCCATTTTGTTCCAAGGCAGCCGTTATTGCACCACACTGAAATGGCTGATGGCGCAATGCAAAAGAAACGAAAAACGTGTCTGCGCCAGTTTGCTTTTTATTGGCTCCCAGCACAAACCCACATCGAGAAAAGAGGCCTGGAAGTACTGGTGGTTACATGGCCACAACTCTTGGCCTCGTGAAGACTGCTAGGGGCCTATCCCTGGGGGAAGTACAAGATTACCCTGTTTTCTGTTTTTCTTTTGTTTTTCCAAGGAATATGAGTGAGAGCGATAGACAGAAATCCAAATTGCAAAATCGCGCTGTAGACCAGATAGTCGAGAACCAAGCAGAAAGCATAATGCACCAAGATACAAGCCAAATAAGATCAGAACAACGAGCTCAGATGTGGATATCGCCACTCTCGCCACATTAACACAGTAGCCAGTGTCCCTCGTCCTGATTTGCGCTCAGCACCCAGTCTATACTACTCAGCCTAGACTAGCCTATACTACGTTCATGCAACAGGGTTCACTTCGAAGGTGAAGAGTCTGAAGACCAATGTACGTGACGACGTCGGCAATGTAGACTGCCAGCATACACCAGGTACGTGTCTCTCTCCTCCCCTCATCACCCAGCCTTCCCACAGCATACGCCACCTTACCCGAAGACTGCCATCGCCATCACCCGCTTGTGTACCGCTGCAGCCCGGCTTTGGCTGCCATGCGCCCGCTGCCACCGCAGTGCCTTCTCTGACCGCTAGCGCCCCTGGCCAGCCCGTGCCCTCAGCACTCACTAATGCAGCAGCGCTGCCGCGTCTGCTTGCCAGCCAGAATGTCGCCTTGGCTGGGCGCTCACTTTCCTATATGGAAAGTGAGCCCTGCCTCTTGCAGGTCTGGGCCTGGCTTGGAGGGGCCCAGTAGCTTCACGTTGGGCCAAAGTGTCTGTGCCCACGCCCATTCACACAGTTGCCTGGGATCAAAGGGCACCCAATCACCCACGCAGCCTGTGACGTGTTCCCTGCTTTCTGATAGGCTGAGAGGCCAGCTTCCACGTCCAAGCTTCTGGAAGCTTCCTTGAAGATTTTGATTCTCACGAGCAAGGCCTCTGTAACCAACATGCGCGTGGTAACTGTCTGGCGCCCACTTATTCAAAAATGACAAAATTGGGGCCCCATGACGAATTTAGGCCCGGCTTCGCTTAAGGAGGGCACATTGCTTGCTTGGGGGACCATTCGGCACCTGGAGGCCACGACCGAGCGGCCAATGTGAGGGCTCGCACTCCATTCCCCTTAGCTTCAAAAGTCTGCTGAGATGCTTCTATGCAGGTGCTTTCCCCTTCAATCTTCGTTCATACTCTGCAACGACATGAGGTGCTGTCTTAGTCAGTCCTCCTTCGTGAACCAGCGGTATTTATCTGGATCCATGTGATGCCTGAATCTGACCCGGTACTCCCGCGCTGGTTTTGGCGGTCTTCCTCTGCCAACTAGCTTAGGAACAGGCAGATCTCTATGATCCACAATGTCGTCAATGTCCATGTGGCCATCCATGGTTGGGGGCAGCATTGATCTTCTTGAAGGAAACTTGTCAGTCTCACCGAAAGTGCAAGCTTGGAAGCGTGAAACACATAGGAGGGACCATCTGGTGTGCAGGTGATCGGGAATTCTGATCACATAGGAGGGACCATCTGGTGTCGACCGGTAGAAGTGGTCTGCCGGCACGCTGTCCAAACCCAATACCTCGCGCCGCGTCTGTCACCCGCGCAAGGGTTGGTCGGGGCTCCTGTAACCTGCAAGAAAACCTGGTTACGTAGGAGGGACCATCTGGTGTCGACCGGTAGAATAGGAGGGACTATCTGGTGTCGACCGGTAGAAGTGGTCTGCCGGCACGCCGTCCAAACCCAATACCTCGCGCCGCGTCTGTCACCCGCGCGAGGGTTGGTCGGGGCTCCTGTAACCTGCAAGAAAACCTGGTTAGTGCAGATCCACACAATGACCACTGAAATCCAATGAAGACGCGATGACGAGAAACTCACGTACCAGCACTCGAAAGAAACAATATATGCATTCCCATCTAGTCTAGAATAATAGGGTCCACTGCGCTGTTCCCAGTCCCAGAAGTAGTTCCGCTTCTAGATCAAGATCAAGAAAATCAGTTTGAGTCCCAACTGATCTTACTAATAGTCTAGGTCGGCGTGCTCGCTGATCCCAAGGAACCGTGCTCGAACTTTCCGTATCTGAAGTAGCTTCTCGCGCCCACTGGGGCCAGAACTCAAGGTCAACCGTGACTATTCCTTCCTGCGCTGCCGTTGTCACTTCCCAGGGATTCCTTTGCGATCCCCAGATACACCAGGTCTTAATCTCGCTAGTGAGTCACGTTCCACAAGAGATCCGGCTCACTATGTCTCCCCTTCTGAAAGCCTGGTTCACCAAGTACCTCTTCAAGAGGCCCGATTCATAGTGTACCTCTTCAGAAGGCCCAGTTCACACTGTACCTCTGTTGGGAGGCCTGGTAAATACCTGTTCGGAAGACCTTCGGAAGGCCCGGTCTGATCACAAGGTCCCAGCCTCGCTTAAGTCCCAGTCCCGTCCGAAGTTTCGGTCCCGCTCAAGGTCCCAACCTGGTCCGAAGTCCGGACCTGACTCGAAGTTCGATCTGTCTCGTAGCCCCGATCTGGCTCGAAGTCCGAACCTGACTCAAAGTCCCGATCTTTCGATTCATCTGTCGTTGGGTCTCAAAATTTCGGCCCCACCGTGGTATTCCGTCCTGTATTTGATTTCGCGGGCCTTAACCTGATGTCTCAGTCTGTTTCCGATGCCGCCGGCCTGGACTGAAGGCCCCGGCCTCAGCCCGTTACCCGCGTCGAATCCGATGGACCGGGCCTTAGCCTTGCGCCTTGGCTTGAATCTAATGGTCCCGATCCGAACCTGGTGGTCCCAGTCTGAATCAGACGGCTCTGCCTTAGGCTGATGCCCCTAGCCTGAACCTGGTCTCGCCCAAATCCTAGTCGCGCCCAAAGTCCCGGGCCATTTCAAAGTCTCGGTCCCGTCAAAGGTCCCGGCCTGGTCCCATGCGTTCCGGCCTGGTCTCATTCTGGTCCGGAGTCCGCCATAGCCCGCGCCGAGTCCGTTGTCCCCGCCCAATCACGAGGTCTCGGCTTCCCCAGATGTTCCGCCCTAGCCCCTTTGACCCGAGCGCCCTGAGCTGATCCGAAGATCCCTGTTCTCGCACCGAAGTCCGGTCCCGCGCCCGATGGTTGCACCTTGCCAGGCCGATCTCGCGGCCTGGCCCCCGTCCAAAAGTCCCATCTTGGCGGCCTCCCTGTCCGCGCCCAAGGCCCGTTTGCTGGTGCTTACTGACGTACGGTCGTCCGAGCTTGTCCGCATAGGCGCTCGGGCACTCGCTGACGCACGAGGCTGTGCCGTCTGCACGTGGTACTTGTGAGCTGCTGCGCCTTGACGCGCTTCCACCCTCCGTCGTCGCGGCTGTTCGCAGCGCGGGCGCGTGTGCGCATAACTCCTCCCTTGAGCGTGTGCGTGCGGGCGGCTCTTCCTATGTCCCGATCTCCGACGTCCCGATCCGTGTCCGCGTGTGCAGGTGGGTTTGTCCAATCCCGATCGCCTACTGGCGCACGCTGACTGCGCGCGGTGTGTCTGCTCCAATCCTGGCTGCGTGCTGCCGCACACTGATGCGCGTGGGTGCGTCAGCTTCGATCCTATTCGCGCGCTGAAAAACGCGCGCACGTAGGTTCTCCCGTGGCTCAATCTAGTCGTGCGATGATGCGCGCTCGTACGGGGGTCCTCCCTGTGGTCCGATTAGGTTCACGCGCGTGCGCGGGTCTTCTCCGTGTCCTGATTCAGTCGCGCGCAGGTTCGCGCGTGTGCGTTAGCTTCGATCCCGTTCGCGCGCTGAAAAACGCGCGCGCGCAGGTTCTCCCGCGCCTCAATCTAGTTGAGCGCTGATGCGCGCCCGTACGAGGGTCCTTCCCGTGTTCCGATTAGGTTCTTGTGCTTGCGCGGGTCTTCTCCTTGTCCTGATTCAGTCGCGTGCAGGTTCGCGCGCGTGCGTTAGGGTGCGTGACTTCCTGATCCCGGTCATGTGTCCTCTTGCGCGTGCACGCCCGCCCGCGCGAATAGCGGACACCCACGTCGTGCGTAGCTTCCTCCCTCATGTACTTGCCCACTTGTAGTTCTTGCTCGTCTTCCTCTTCGTGCATTCCTTGCCCCGGTCGTCCCTCTGTGGGTGCGTCTGTGTATCTCTCATTCTGTGTTTCTTGTACTCCTACCGTGCGCCCCTGTGTGCGCCTATGTGCGTGTGTGCCGCTGCGCGATCACGATCCGACGTGCGGGTTGCGCGCGTGTGTTCGTGAGTGCATGTAGCCTCGCGATCCCAATCCCGATCCCCGCGCTCATCCAAGTGTGCGCGCTTCTTCCTCGCGCGCTCCCGAGTCGTCTCTCCACAGGTGCGTCTTAGTGCGTCCTGCTCCAAGCCCCCCCGAGCTCCCCCTGGGCGTCCGTACATTCGCCCCCGAGTACGCTTGTGGGAAGCGCCTAGTGCACTAGCGAGTCAGCACACCCGTGCCAGCTCCGTGCGCATCCGGAACTGCCTCCTATTCGTCCGCTTCTAGGTGCGCCTCTCCTGAAAAGTCCTCGCCTTTGAGCCCGGTTGGGCTTATATAGTTTGTCGGGCCCTTCTCTCAGTGAGCCTCAGCATCCACAACCTTCGAGGCTGCCGATAAGTTTGCAGCGCCCGGGTACCGCAGCTTCCCCGAGCCTGTTCCCGGGCCTATTTAGGCCTTCGAAGAGTTTTCCACGAAAAAGGGCCTTTCTGTCGGGTACGGGGCCTTTTGCAGCGCCCTGGTTCCGGTCCTCCTCCCGAACCTAGGTCCGGGTTTGTGCTCGCGTGGTCCCCACGCAAAAGGTACCGGCCTTATGAAATTTCGCAGGTTGTACCCCGGATTTAATAATTCTATGGCCCTTTTTCCCCCGCCTTAGGCCCGCAGGTCCCCTTAGGCCTTTTCTTAGGGCCGCGTGCCCAGGCCCCGAGCGTGCTTGAGCAGCAATCCCTTCTTCCTTCTACCTCCATGATGAGCCTCGGTGCTGATTGCCAATAGCTCCCCTGAGGGCCCGCCTTGAAGACCCAAAGCCTCTTTTGTCTAGCCCATAGCCCAGACACTCAAAGTAACCTTGGTCTCCTTGTTCCCGTCGGTCTTCTGTAGCCCCCGATCTCCCTCTGTAGCGGCCGCCCCTTCGTGCCTTGGCAATGATAAGTCTCAATAGTGCGAGTAAGGAGGGCGCTTACCTAGAACTCAGGGATGTGCTTCTTCTTGACGCCTCGGTGTCGATTCTTGTCACGTGAATCTGATACCATATCCTTTGGTGTCGGTTGCGATCCCGCCAGGCAAATTGACTGACTTCAGTCCCCATCAAAAGTTATCCTCAAGGAAGTAAGGGGCGGCGTAAGGCTTGAGCCGCCCGACACCGGATCACTACCCACTATATCCAAGACCTCCCAAGGACCAAAATACTGAGGCATTAGCTTCCTAAAGATGCCGGACTCCTGTCCTAACTCACTAGCCTTTACCCAGACTCGTTCTCCTACCTGAAATGTGGACTGTCGTCTGTGTCTGTTCTCATAGGCAATCATGGCCTCTTGAGATTTTCTGATATGCTTGACAGCCTGCTGCAACAACTTCTCATATTGGACACCAAATTCAGTGGTTCCAGGAGTTGCAGCTGGTCGGTTTTCAAGAACAAGAAAGTCTAGTGTTGATCTAGGCTTCCAACCCAAGTGCAACTCATTTGGGGAAACTCTGGTGGTGCTATGAACTGCGTTGATGTACAGACTAGCGATGAGAGGTAACTTCTCATCCCATGCATCCTGGCGGGGCTTGATGTAATGCCTCAGCAAGTGTTGTACCACACGGTTCATCTGCTCCGCCTGGCCGTTGGCTTCAGGATGATTTCCTGAAGTCATCTGGAGTTGGCTGACCATCTTCTCAGCCACTTACTTCCACTTCTCACTAGTGAATCAGACATCTATATCGCTAACTATTGTCTTGGGCACTCCGAAATCACGCACCCAGTTATCCATAAATAACTTGCTGACTTGATCAGTCTTGGTAGTTTCTGGCATAACAACCACTCTAGCGTACTTGGTGAACCTGTTAACCATGACAAATATATGTCTCTTCCCACTCTTGCTGGTCACGAGAGTGTCCATGAAATCCATGGAGACGCTTTGTCCCCGACCAGCAGGAATAGGCAAGGGCTTGATCAACCCAAGTGGTGATTGAGTTCTCGGCTTATCTCATGTGGAAACTTGACAAGTCCGGACATAATTCTTTGCATCATCAAGCATAGACAACCACCTGAAACGCTGTACCAGGTTAGCACTGGTCTTCTTGTACCCAAAATATCCCATCGTATCGTGACTCTCACCTAAAACTAAACTACGCAAAAACTCACTAGACGACACACGTAGTCTTTTGAAGCCTGCCTGCTCAAGAAAGAGCAACCTATCCACCATCACAAACTCGTCTAATGTGACCTTATCCCACACCTCAAGCTTGGGGATGATGTTCATCATGACGAGGTCTTTCTCGTAGGCTTCCACCAATGATCAAGTTAGCTCGTTAGATAAACCAAACTTAGTAAGTAGCACACCAAGATAGTCCGCCCTCCGCAAAGTGCACCAGCAACCTTATTGTACTCTCCTTTCACGTAGTCTAGCTTGAAGTCATATTGATCTATGACCTCAATCCAGCGTTTAAGCGCATCGAAGAGGACTGGTTGTGTTTTGATCCACTTGATCGGTTGATGGTCAGTCCTGAAATAGAAGAATCGTCCCAAAAGATAATGTCTCTAGTGGATTAAAGCTTTGTACAATGCGTAGAGCTCCCACTCATAGGTGGACTTGGCTAATTTCTTAGAAGCCATTTCTTGGTCATGTACTCGATCGCCTCAACTTCTTCCTCTCGTGGTGAGCCAGCACTGCACCAATGCCATATTGGCTTGCGCAAGTGGTCACAATGAACGGCTTCTTAGGATTTGGGAGCATGAGAACCTCATGATGCATGAGAGGATACTTCAGTCGTTTGAAGGCTCTCTCGCATTCGTCGGTCCATTTTCGGGGGCTCGAAGTCAACCTTCTATGGTAATTTGGCCACATCTTTTTTGGTTCTTTGGTCGGGATGGCCACCTGTTAACCGCTTGTGTTCCCATGGCGTGTCAAGACGAGTTAGATCAATCAAGGGGGCGGCCACCATACTAAAGTTATTTACAAAGTTCCGGTAATGGTTTGTCATCCCCAAGAAAGATCTGACCTCGGTGGCAGACTTAGGTCGTAGCGAGTCACGAATGCTAGCCACCTTCGCATCTTCTGACCTAACTCCTTCCGCGGATATCTCATGACCCAAGTGTAAGATCTTGGTGCGACCAAACTCACATTTTTCCAAGTTAATCTTATACTTGTTTTGTCGCAGGAGTCCAAGCACAATGTCAACGTGTTGGGCGTGCTCCTGAGCAGTCTTACTAAAGATAAGAATATCGTCGAGGTAAATGACGATAAACTTGCCTAAGTAGTTATGAAATATCCTATTCATGGCGTGTTGGAATGTACACGGCGCATTGCAAAGGCCAAAAGGCATAACCACAAACTCGTACAGACCATATCTGGTCTGAAATGCGGTTTTGTGTTGATCCTCGAGTCTAATAGCAATCTGATGGTAGCCGGATTTCAAATATATCTTAGTGAAATAGCTACATCTGTGCACCCTATACAATTGGTCATCAATGCGGGATAGAGCCTCTGTGTTCTTCATTGTGATGACATTCACGCCTCTATAATCAATGCACATCCTTAATGATCCACCCTTCTTCGGTACGAATAAGAATGGTGATCAGTAGGGAGATGTCTTAGGTCGTATCCAACCCTTTTCAATGATCTCTTTCAGTTTCTGACGAAACTCGTCCAACTCTGTCGGAGCCATCCTATAGATCCTCTTCTTTGGTGTTTTACTACCTGGTATGATTTTTAGCGACGACAACTTCGATCTCTAGGGGTGATTTAACAGCCTCCTCTTTCTCAGAGACGAAGACCAAGTACATACCCTCCTCTTGGTTCTATTTATAATAATTATAAAACGTTCGTGTACATATGCAACCATAGGAGTCAACTAACCTACTGGCCCTATACTTAACTAGTCTAACGGTCCTCCCATCTGGCAACACATGCTTAAGCACCTTCGGTCCCAGTCAAACTAGGGCTTGGCGACCTCGAGGTAGTACATACCTAACAGCATGTTCAAACGGCAGGTCGTCGCTAACTCGGAATGTAATCTTATGATTAAGTTCCCCTCCTCCATAGGAGAAGGTGCATACGACATCCTTGATGTAGTCATTTGTTATCATGCGCTCTTTGTTGGCTAGAGTAGAGGTTACAAACCTACTCAAGCGCTGCACCCGGTCCCCTAGGCGCAGTCTCTAAATGCAGTCACGACTTATGAAGTTTCGTGTGGAGGCGATGTCTACGAAGGCACCACACTTGCAGCCCCCTAGACCGACCTTCACAACGAAGTGCTCCCCTCGAGGACCTCTTGACAAAACCACGCAAGACTCGTGAGGGTCTCTTGCTGACCACTCCGTCTCTAAATCGTCTAAGGCCTCAGACACATCTAACCAACAAAGTATTGTTTGGTCGAGATGCGTCTGCGGGATGACAAGTGAGTCAATAGCTTCGTCCAACTCCTGAAGTGGTGAGGGAACATCTTTCATTTCAGCACAAGTAGAGGTAGCTATAACCTCTACTGGCCCGACGTGTTTCCCTGGGATGAGCTCGCATACGCACCACCCTGGGCGAAAGATCCTCGAAAACCTCCTTTGGGTGGGATCTTTTGAGAGACCTTTGCGTTCTTGCACTTAAACCACCAGTTCACACGAAGCTAAATTGACGAACCAAAAGTTGCACGTTTCCAAGCCTGAGTGCTACAGTAACAGGCTGAAAAGAAAAATCTCGGGGTACCAATACCAGCCTACCATGAAACTCAAGTGTTGTACCTCGTGCCAGCAGATGGCACCGAAAAGACAAGCGAAAAAAAAAAAAAAAAACAAACTAGATCCAGATTAATGATGAACAAAGGCCGTTGCCGTTTTTGAAAGAAACAGAAAGTAGATGGGGGGGAAGCCATCTGACCTTGGGCATACTCACAATAGTACTGTCCAGAATGTATCTGACCACTATCACAACCAAATCATTGTCCTTTTTTTTCTCTTTTATTTTCCCCTTCTTTCTTGTCATTGGCAGGGCGTATTCCACCTTCTCAGGAAAAGCCCTCACTGAGGGCATACTCACGCTAGTACTTTCCAGACTGTATCGGACCGCTATCATGGCTGTATCTTCCATTCATTTTTTCTTTCTTTCTTTTTTTTGCCCTATTTACATTCTTGGGAATGCCCTTACTCAGGGCATACTCACACTACTACTTTCCAGAATGTATCGGATGGATATTACGTATAAATCCGTCTTTGTTTTCCTTCTTTTTTTTGGTTTTGTTTCTTTCTAAGATCAGTGCCCTGCCAGCAAGGCAAGACGTCTGAGTAAATAGTGCAGTCAAGCCCAGTTTCTCATTTGTTTTCTTTTTTTTTCCCCGATTGCAATTTCAATCGATTTTTTTTGGGCCCACCAGCCTTTTCCCTCCGAACCTGCGCCGTGCCGGATCACTGTTCATGCGCTGTGCCGTTTTGGTGAATAGTAAGGATCTGTGAACTGGTGGTTTAAGCTGCTGATGGCCGGACTCACGACAGTTAATGCAAGCACCTCGCATGTACCAGTCCCTCCACACATCTTGACCAAGGCCTGTTCTCACCCAAGCCACAGAGTATTGTGCGAGTTATGGGCCTTCCCCTGACTCTTTTGTTGGCCACCCTTGTCGTGACCAACTGCCTTTCCTTTGGTTGTTGAGGCGAGGTTTCCACCCTCTAGACTCTCCTCACCCCTTAACTCTGTATCTTCCACTAGCTCGGAAATGTCATCGATCTCTACTTGAGTACCGTCGTTTTTCCCCCCTCATTTTAGAGGAAGATTCAGTGTCATTTTGTGCATTGGCGAGTAGTAGAGTGGGGCTGTTAGTTGCATGCGCATGCGCGCGTTGTAGTGGCTTTCGTCCTGATCTCAGTAGGATCGTTTTGTGCTGCCCGTCCTCGTGGTTGCGATCATACTGTTCGTTGTTGTCCGTTGGGCCATCTTGCTTCTCACTAAGATTTATCTTGGCCATGTTTATAGCCAGATGCGTTCGTGCGTAGGAAACAACCCAGGGATGAGAGAACAAGGAGAGGGACTCACCAACCTGCCACGTGCTCGTCTCCGTGATCCTCGTCATCGTGGTGCCATTGCGCTCGTCATCAAGATCCCGATCAACTCATGGTGGTCGTGTTTATGACCGATGCATCTTTCCATGTTCTAGCGGGAAACTCATTCTCATGTTCCAACCGACGATGCTCCTCGCGATCGTAGTCGCCGCCTGGTAGTTATCCTCCCTGTGCTCTTCGTTGTGGCTGTATTGTTCATCTTGGTAGTCAGCATAACGGTTTCAATGCGAGGGCTGGTTAGTTCATCATGATATTTTGCTCGTAGTTACGCCGGTTTCATGATCGTGATCTTCGTCCGGGTGGTTGCCTACGCCATGCAGTTCGATCGTAGCGAGGCTACCACGCGCCCTCAGCAGTTGCCTCCCTCACATAGGTTTAGATGAGGAGGCATGAATCTGGCCCACGTATCAGCCAGATGCATTGGGCGGAGGCACTGGAGGGAGGTAGGTAACGAGCATTAGAGAGAGAAAAAGAGAGAAAGAGAGAGAAAGAGGGAGAAAGAGAGAGAGAGAGGGGTACTCAACTGTTAGGTACCTTCCCATATTATAGGGGAATATTTATTCTCTATTTTGCACATTTGGCAACCGGTGGTCGCGACGCTATCCGTACTAATTGTTAGGATCTGCAATTGTAATTGCTTCATACACGAAGTTAAACTCCTGCATGGTTGGGTTCGGTCAAGCCCTCACTGTAAACGAGGTGAGAAGGGGCGAAGGTTGTGAAGAAGAGGTGACAAGGAAAGCGAACGACAAGAGAAGAATTTAGGATATGGCAATGCATCTTCTCATACTCTATGGGAAGATTCATTCTCACTTGCACGCTTAGTGGGTAGTGGAGCGGCCCCAGAGCTACTCCACTGTTCGTCACATTGGTGCAATCCCGTTGTTGCTCGCAGTAATCAAACTGCTGCTCGTGGTGTTCGGTACCCGCAACAGATTGATCTCGCTCTTCGTGATGGTAGTGCAGTTCGCCCTGACAGTCATCTCCCTCGTTCACAACCGTGGAGCCGAGCCATAAGTCGTGGATGTCACTACAGTTGTCTTGTTGGTATTACTACTCATGCTTCTTGTCCTAGTCCTCACTTGAATGTTGTTCCAGGTGCTCTATTAAATCACAGTGGAACGCCGAGTCCGCCTGCTACGTGCTGGTAGCCGGGCTTCCTGTGGTCGCCATGGTCCATCGGTCTTCGTATTTGAGGCCTTTGTGGTCACGACATTCTGTGGCATTAGTGCATGACTGTTCTTAGTTGGTGGAATGATCTGTCTGGTTAATCCCGTTGACGAGCAAGACCTCAACCTGCAAATATAGCAAGGATTGATAGGTTGGGAACTCTTCTCCGAACTTGTGGTATTGGGGAGGTGATTGGCTAAGGCCGACACTATGGTTGGGATTGCCAAGGCCAGGGCTGCCGTTTGTGCTACTAAGGTTGGCGCTGCTGCAGCCGTATACGGTTTCGTGACTGCTGGCAGTTAGGGAGCCACTATTGCGTTCTGCAAGAACTATTGTTCCCCCGACAAGCTGGTGAGATTACAGCAGTGGTGCTGTCATCTTCCCAGCAGAGGTAGTGTTGCTATGATGTCTTCAAAGTGCTGCTACTGTTGAAACTGTTTTCATAGGGCTACAACTGCTGATTCATCATCAAAAGGCTGATATTCGCACGCTGCTACCGCTATACATTTTGCTGCAACAATTTGTTGTCGTCGGTTAGTAGGCTGCTGTTTCGTCCTCGGTCATTGCTGCAGTGTTTTTCAGCGGACTGCTGCTGCGAGCTCCGAGGGGTGTGCTCTATTCGAACACAGCCTTTCTAGGCTGCGTAGCAGGGTCATGGTCAAAGGTGAGACACTGTGGCTTTAGAGGGGTGATCAGGCTCTGCAAGGGGGTTATTGTCGCGGCCTGGAGATATCAGGAGGCTATTACCCTGCATTTTGACCATGGTTTGGCCATGCTACTGCGTTTTTGGCCACCATTGCGGGGCCCTCAGGAACATTGAGATTTCAAGGCCCTCTCATGCGAGTCTGAGTGCACCCTTCTTGAATCGAAGAGACTAAAATGACTTCTTCTTCTTCCCTTCTTACTAAGTCTAGTCTATTTGGTTACGAGAGGAAGGCGACAAGCGGGACTGGAAACCCATAATCTGCACCAAGGCCTTTGTAGGAGGTTGCCCCACTGATTGCGGGAGCTCTACAGGAACCCAGGCGAGGTTTTGGAGGCAGAGAACTTACATGTATAACTCTCTTCTTGTGAGTGCCTATTGTAGCCCTATCAGTACGCCTCTCTAAGTTGTCTACTATGTCTGCAGGCACTGAGTCTCCCTTAAATTTTTGTTTTATTCAGGATTAAACCCAGATTAAGTAAAGGAATTGTATGCATGAAGTTTTTTTTTTTTTTTTTTTTTTTTTTTTTTTTTTTTTTTTTTTTTTGAAAG
>BFEA01000035.1:1205607-1218453 GCA_003427395.1 Chara braunii
TTCACCCTGAAGCCGGGGCTAAACCCTCAATAATACTCTCTGTTGGCTGAAAGTCTTTATTTGCTGGAAAAATCCAGCCACTGTGATTGCTTCTATGCTGGAAACCGGGTCCAGCGTCCCTTTGCAAAGTTCCAGAACCATACAGAAGGGGAGAGGTTTAAGAAGGAAGAGCAAGGATGAGGGAGGGGGAAGGGGAGGAAGAAGAAACCTCTTCGCCCTGACAGTAGGCGCCAGATATTCTTTGTAAAACAAGTTTCTTTTCTCCCTTCTTTTAAAACAGAGTGGACGGGGGGGGGGGGAGAGGTCACTGAGGGGCAACAGTGATGTCATCTTCCCCTTCCCTTCTCCCTCTAGCGCTTTATGTGAATACTTCTACCAGGGAGAGAGCATGGGGGGGGAAGGGGTCAGGGAAATCAGCCGGGGGGCGGAATGGGAAGGAGGACTCAATGTGGGTCCATTCCTTGAAAATCAGTCTATAGTCCCTTGCTCCTTCCATCGATTCCTGCTTGCTATTGGGGTCATCCTTGGACCATTCCACTTTTGCGATCCACCCCTCCCTGTCCCCCCCCAGCCATTCCCTGCAAAAGTTAGTAATCACCCGTTTCACGTCCCCAATCTGTTGGAAGATGTCAAGTTGGGGTTTCAAGGCCAGCCATCTGCGCATCAGCTCTAGCTGGACTTGCTGCTTAATCTGGTCCGTGACCTCTGCCCCCTCTACACATACTTTCTCCATCTCCAAAAGGCACCGTTGCCRCCATAGTGCCCATAGCACCGCTCRCCGTCCCAACCTGTRCATGTTTTCTGTAAAGGYTGTGACCCCTTGGCAYGGCCAGTGGCCTACCAAGATTGCYTGCCATGACCATGGCCAGRGGGTCAGGATTCCCATTTTTCTCCACACCCTGTCCCACCATCTCCATGTAAATTGTGCAAGCGGGCATTGCATGAAAATGTGCTCCATTGTTTCCGCTTTCTTGTGGGGCGGGAAGTGTCTGAGGCACCGCGAGCACCAGGGTAATGCAAGCCCCTTTTGCTCCAAGTTGGTATGGTCGATCAACCAGTCGTTGGTTGGCAATCAACGGTGCGATATTTGCCATTGCAACGACGTGATCTTAGCTGGTTTGGACTTTCGTTCCTGAAACCATTTTATTGGTGCAAGCTGGCCTCGGTCAATGTTCAAGTGCCTGGCCCATCTGTCGATAATTATGTCCCTCAAATTGCGCTTTGCTCGCATCAATCAATATGTTGATTTAACAGTTATCTTGTGTATTGTGATCAGTTTGGTGACGCGGGAGGGGCCTGTAGGTGTTTGGGAGGTTTCCCATTGCCATTCCAGTGGGTCAAAAGCCACCTCGCAAATGCTTTTTCGTGGCTGAAAGGCCATGTAGTCTTTCCCGTTTTCCAAAACACTGACTCGGAATAGAGACTCCCGGTCCCTCCATATGAACGGGGCTCTACTGCCTTGCAGCCTGCCGGCTTTCCTAACGTCATAGAACTCAAGTAGGGCTTTTTGTGGGTCGATCATGTGGACCCGTCCCACCCGGTTCAGGTCCTCTCTTTCTGCTACCCAATCTCCTTCGAGAATGGTAGGGCCCTTCCTCAAGATTCTATACCAGGCCAGGGGGATTGTTTTGATCAGTGCCTCTATGTGCTGGTCAATGTGGTGACAATATCGGAGGGACTCTCGTAATTGATCCGCAGTCTTCCAACTTTTTCTCTCACCGTCCCACAGCTCCTTGACCCTCAATATTCCCCTCTTGACCTAGGTTCTCCATGGAATGGCGGAACTGTTCCGAAACCGGCCCAGGGAGTCGGTGAGCAAGCGATTCCCAAAGAGTGGTTGCCTGCTAACCTCCTCCCATCGGTCCGGGAGGGGTTTGTTTGGGAGTGGCAACTTACGCCAAGTGTTTAGTAGACGTGGCCAAAAGCAGTCCGACTGCAAGCTACGACCCTCTTCCCCTTGCGAGCTCTGTCGCTGTCGTGGTATAACCCAAAACCGGTCGTCCAACCATGTTGTGGGGTGAATGTCAGGGGTGGTTGTAGGGACCAGTTCGGCCAGGTGCTGTAATGCCAGGGGTACCTAGGGGCATTCTGGGCTGAAAAAAATCTTTTTTATCCATTGCACTTGGAGTGCTTGTGCTTGGGTTACCGGGTCAATTAACCCTAGCCCCCCCAAACTCTTTGGCTGTATCACAGAATCCCAGGCAACACGACTGATAACATTGGCCTTATCACAGTCTCCCCGCCAGAGGAAGGCCACAGTCTTATTTTTCAGATTCTTCATAGCAGTTTTGGTTAAGGGCCAAAGACGGGATTTATACCATAGGGAGGCGAGGGCAACATTGTTGATCACCAATGCCCTGCCGAAGAGGGAGGTAGGTTTGGCCTTCCATGCGTTCATTTTATTTAACGCCGGCGCACCAACCCAATCGTCGTTGGCGGCCGGGCACCCTTTTGCTGTCATCAGTACCCCCAAAATTCTGAGGGGGGCTTCAAGGGGTAACCATTTCACCGGCGGGAGTTCTGGCGGTCGGCCCCCTTGATGGTGGATCCATCATCCTTGTGTTTTGCTGCCCCAGTTGACTGTCATGGCGGAGACGCTCGCAAACCTGTGCATCATCTGATGAATCTCCTCCATATTCTGATGGGACGCCTCCATCAGGACTGTGAGATCATCCGCAAATAGTGAGCACACCGGAACTGCGTCCTCCGGGATATTGGCAATTTTGATCCTAGATATGTCCTTATTAGCTCGTAAGTTAGCAGCCAGGGCCTCAATAATAACAAGGAACAAGAGCGGGGCTATGGGGTCACCTTGACGGACCAATCGCTCTAGTCTGATGGCGGGTGCCAGCGAACCGTTCACCTATACTTTGGTTGTTGCATTTTGATGAAGTATTCGCACCCAGCTTCTGAAGTTCGGACCAAAATTCATTCGTTCCATACATTTGTCCAGGAACAGCCAGTCTACATGGTCATAGGCTTTCTCAAAGTCTATAAACACTAAGGCTGCGCTCCGCCTCTGGCGTTGGGATAGTTGCAGGACTTCATGCACCAACAAAATGTTTTCTTGTATATTACGATTCTGTATGAAGTCGGCCTGGTGTGGATTATATCCTCCATCGTTGGGATCATTCGGTTGGCCAAAGTTTTGACCAACATCTTGTATACTACCGTCAGTAGAGTGATGGGGCGGTAGTTCCTGATGTCCATTTTATCCCCTTTTTTGTGTAACAGAGTTAGCACCCCCTGACCCACAATTTCCCCCATATCCCCAGTACGCCATACTTCGTCATAGAATCTCATAATGTCGTTCCCCATGAAGTCCCATGTAGCTTCCCAAAACTCTTTGGAAAAACCATCAATCCCAGGCGATTTTTCTTCATCCATCTCCAACAAGGCTGTCCAAACCTCCTCTTTGGAAAGGGGGGCTTCCAGGAGAGCACGTTGTTCCTGTGATAATTTTCTGTTCAGCGGTTCCAGAAATTCATCTATTCTATGATGGTGAGTTACACTCCCAACATCCGGTATGTGGGATGTGAAAAGGTCCTTAAAGAAATCGCGTGTGATTTTGGTGAGTCTGGCAGTGGTTAAAGTCGGCGAGCTTTCACCCGCCTCAGGGTCGTGTAGGGCATCTATTGTGGTACGACGAACGCGTGCTTTAGCGAGGTGGAAAAACCGCGCGTCCATCGATCCTTCCGTGGAGAAGTTCGCGAGTTTTCCTCTGATTCTTGTTCCTTGCCATCGATACTGTGCGTATTGTGTTAGTTGGTGTTGGAGTTGCTCAATCCGTTCATGATTATCTTGTGAGTCATCTTGGTGCTCGAGATGGTCCAGTTGTTGCATAATATGGATTTCTTTCTGGTAGCGTTGGGCTGCCAGAATTTTCGAAAAGTCGCTGCATTTCTTAGATAGGAAAAAGAGTCCGTTGTTGAGCCATTGGATGGCCGAATCGATTTCTGGTTCACGCTCACGCCAGTACTCCTTGACTTGTCGTATGTAAGATCTAAATGATTCCATACGAAGTAATGATGTGTTAAGTTTATAATAACCCGCCCCCCAATCCAGCCGTTTGCGAAAAGTGAAGACAACTACGCACATTTTGTGGTCCAGGCCCACATACGGGCTCGAGGGTAAGATGGCAGCGGCTGTTAGTCCGCCCGCCAGTTCATCTGCCGCAAGGATCAGGTCGATCCGTGATTTCAATAAACCTCCCGGGTTGTTTCTTTTAACACATGTGTAGGCTTTTTCTGTGGGGTGCAAACGTCTGAAGGTGTCAAACAGAGAGAAGGACGTGCACAGCTCCTGTACTAATATCTCATCCGCTTCGGCGGTGTGTGCACAGGAGGGGGGTACCCTCCACCTGTCCATCCATCTATCCGGAGCTGCATTCAAATCTCCTGCTATGATCACCGGGACCCCTTGAGGGGGGATGGTTTTGAGGTCTTCGAACAATCTTCTTCTCTCTTCCACCGAGTTGGTAGCGTATAGGGCCAAAACGCAGATTAGTTCTAATTCAAGCATGCCCAACACGCAAACCCACCTCCCTTCCACCTCATCTTGCTGATGGAACACTACCTCAAATCTGGACTCCAGAGGTACCCAGACTGACACCCCCGCCCTCCCTGGTGCGGGTGCATAAGTTGTATAAGCCTGGTGTGGCCAAACTTGTTTGTGCGATCTGTGGTGCTCTGGTTGGTTCAAGAGGTGGGTTTCTTGGACGCACACCAGGTCGGGCCAAGTTCTTCCTCCCACTCCTCTGAGTAGGTCCCATAGTGCCTGTTTTTTTTCGTGGTTGTGGGTCGCTAGCCCATTAACATTTATAGTTCTGAGGTCCAGATCCGCAGCCTGCAGGGTTTTTCTCCAGGCCTTATTGCGTCCATAGATGACTTCTACCCATTCCATCTGTTATATCTGAATTGAGTGCGGAACTCCTATTCCCTTTGGCTATAGCCTCTGCCATTCTTGCATCTCCCAATCCAGCCTTCCATTCAGTGTGTTTTTGCGCAGAAGCCCGCATAGGATTGCGAGCAGGTCGTCCGCCGACCAAATCTGGCTTGGCTTGATTTTCAGCTGCTGCATTTCCAGCAGCGTGCTATGGGACACCCAAGTCAGGCCGGCTTCCTTGGGTCTCCTCAAATCGAATGTAGATGTCTTTCTGTGCCATTTTCAGTTCCTTGGACGAGATGCTTAGGATAGCCATTGCCCCGGGGTCGTAGTTGTTCTGTACGAACTCTTTGACCTCAATCATGCTCAGTGTTCCTTCTCTTCTGAGATGCCATCCTAACAGCGACACCCCCCCGTGTGACGCTGCATACGGGTCGTCTGTTTCTGCCGGTGATAGACCAAGCTCCCACCTGCCTGCCTTTTTCCGGATTGGGAACATAATGCATTTGTCTGCAGGGTCCGGGCCTGTGTTGTGCAGCCCCTTCTCAATAAGGTGTCTTAATTTGTTTCTCTTAGACCCCTCCACTCCTTCCGGCTCCCCCCTTGGAGACTCGTTGTCTCCGCTCTCAATGTGCTGCAATTCTTGGGAGCAGGGGAGGGGGGGGGAGCACTGCAGACTTCCGTCATCGGGGGGGACTGAGGGGGTAGCAAGGTCTGCAGTCTTGGGGGGCGTTGTGGTGGAAGGTGGGGAGGGTGACGCAGAGGCTCCAAGACCGTCCGGGGTGCTTGGGGATCCAGTGTCTTTTGCTTCAGGTGGAGTGAACAGTCTGTACACAATCCCCCAAATTTTGAGCAGGACCTGTTGCTGTGTGGCGTCCTGCGGCGGTCCCTGCTCCAGCACCTTTCTCAGGCTAGGGCTGCTAATCAGGATGGTCACTAGATGGGAGTACACTTCGTCCCAGAACTGTTCCGTACCATGTGGGTATTGGCCCTGTAAGCGCTGAACAAGCCAATCTGCTAAGCTTTGGAGCTTAGTATCTGCATCGTCTCCTCGCTGTGTGCCCTCCGGTCCCTCCCATCCTGCTGGGCAATTGTCCTGCATGTCCTGCATTTCTACGTTGGGGTCGTCGATGTCCATTGGTTGGGGATTGAAGGCTGTGCTGAACATATCCCCTGCCTCCACCTTTTTTAGTTTGTCCAGCCCTTGTAGCATACCCGGTGGTAGGTGCGGCCAGCCCTGTGTGTTTGTTTTTGCTCAGAGCGTGGGGGTGCGGGATCGATTCTTTTTTGTTTTCTTTTCTGTCCATTTTCTCCCTTCTTCTTTCCAACTCCTGTGCACCCCCTTCCTTTCTTCCTACCACCAGTGCAGCCCCCTCCTCCGCCCTGACACCACCACCGGCCTGAGTTACGAACGCCTTTTCGAACTCAGGCCCTGACACAGACGCCGATGCCTGTTTTTTCTGCCCATTACGAACTCCCACGTGACATAAACGTACTTCCCCCTAAAATAAATCACTTGCACAAATGCATGTGGAAATGGAAATAATAATACTAATAATAATCGAACACCAATTGGAACCTCCCCTCCCCTGTATCTGACGTCCCGATTGCATCAACAGAGCAGCAGTGTCTATGGTGTGCAAACTGCCCACCCCTGTGCCCAGGTTATGTTGAGTAAGCCAGCCTCGTCCGACCTATTTTTATCCTCACGTACTTTGCAAGTCGGTTTCCCCGCGGGAGTATCTTTAACAATGGTCCAATCCACGTCGATCCCCCATAAGGCTGACTCACCCCGCACCCGTCAATACGCTGCAAGAGCTTGAAGGACAATGATGCAAAGCATGCGTGCTCTACTCCCTTGGGTTGGCATGGTGACCGTGACCCGTGCTTCGTCCAGGGCCCTTCAGAGGCACTGCCCTCTCCCACCAGATGCGCCACCAGGAAGAATGTCGACTCTCAAGGTAGAGCGCTCATAACTCCTGAACCAGAAGAGGACTCTCAAACCGAACTCTCTTCCTCACGGTAAGAAGAGATTGAGATGGGAAGATACGGTAAGGAAACAACGTACCTGATGAGAGCTGCCCCCAGCCACAGATTTCTCACCAATTGAGCCGACGTGCATTTTGATGACTGGTCATAGCCTCAGTACCACCCACAATGCAATGCAGTGCCACCTCAGCCAAAATGACAAATCAGCATGCCCTCATCATTCCACACACACCTGTTGTTGCCACAGCCTTCCATCCCACTCTGCTCTACCCGGGATGGACCAATAAAGCCAGCGTCAAAGTATCCTCACTGCGTAGAAGCTTCACACCAAGTAACCAAGACACCCGCGGCAGTAACGGCGATATCGAACCAGCTCTGATACCAAATTGCAAGGAATTTGACCGAGGCCGATACACAGAAATCCAAATTGCAAAATCACACTGTAGACCAGATAGTCGAGAACCAAGCCGAAAGCATAATGCACCGAGATACAAGCCAAATAAGAGCAGAAAAATGAACTCAAATGTTGATGTGTCGCCACATCAATGCAGTGTCGTTCTACCTGATTGGCGCTCAGCGCCCAGCCTATACTACTAGGCCTAGACTAGCCTACACTATGTTCGTGCAACAGGGTCCACTGTGAAGATGAAGACCACTGTATGTGACGACGTGGCCAATGCGGACTGCCAGCATACACCAGGTACGTGTCTCTCTCCTCCCCTCGTCACCCCCTGTCACCTTACCTGAAGACTGCCGTCACCATCACCCGCCTGTGCGCCCCAGCAGCCCGGCTTTGGCCACCGTGCTCCTGCTGACACCGCAGCGCCCTCTCTCACCGCTAGTGCCCCGCGTGTGCCCCTGGCCAGCCCAGTGGACTCAGCACTCACTAATGCAGCAGCGCTGCCGCGTCTGCTTGCCAGCCAGAATGTCCCCTTGGCTGGGCGCTCACTTTCCTATACAGAAAGTGAGCCCTGCTTCTTGCAGGTCTGGGGCTGGCGTGGAGGGGCCCAGTAGCTTCACGTTGGGCCAAAGTGTCTTCACCCAGGACCATTCACACAGTTGCCTGGTATCGCAGCTTCAAGTGCGCCCAACCACCCACGCAGCCTGTGATGTGTTCCCTCCTTTCTTATAGGCTGAGAGGCCAGCTTCCACGTCCAAGCTTCCAGGAGCCTGGAAACTTCCTTGAAGATTCTGATTCTCACGAGCAGGGCCTCTGGAACCAACATCCACATGGTAACTGTCTGGTGCCCACTTATGCAGAAATGACAAAATCCGGGGCCCCATGTCGAATTTAGGCCCGCCTTCACTTGGGGTGGGCACATTACTTACTTGGGGGACCCTTAGGCATCTGGAGGCCGCGACCAAGCGGCCAATGTAAGGGCTCATTCCTCGCATTTTGTTTTCTTCTGTTTTTTCAAAGGGCGAGAGTCTAGAGATATATGCACAGGTGACCGGCCCCTGGTAATTCAAGATCATGACTATTGATCTTTATTGTAGATTATATGTTACACAGGGACGCTGGACCCGATTTCCAGCAGGTGCAGCTCCCCGCCAATAGATGGAATCTTCAATACAGGAACTGCTTAATAGGGATGCTCTTAGCACCCCGTTAATCGGAACCCCTGAACTTGAAGGTTTCAGAAAAAAAGAAAAAAAAAACGGGTTGTTGACTATTCGATCGCCTATTATGACTGGTATTCAGAGTTCTTTTCCAGACTTCATGTTTCTTGAATACAGTGTGTAACTTGAGGGTCTCAACCCTGAGAAGCCATGGATGCTGTGAATTTCAGCTGAAATGATACTGGTGAGAATTCAACCTTAGAATTCTTTTATTGGGTGTCTCCCAACTATCTAGTAGGACCTGAGCAGGCTTTTTCCCCCACCACATTCTCGGCGCCACACTTGGTGACAACTCGGGGCCACTTTCCCAGATCTCTCTACCGGTTACAGGGTGGCACTACTCACCCCAGTGCCGACCAGCGTCATTCTGGCCTTGGCCCGCATACCTCAGGCCGCTGAAAGTGACGGCAGTGGGTTTTGAACCCAGCACCTACTAGGTGCTGCTCAGGTATGAAACCTACTGAGCTAGTTGACGGGACAAGTATGAGATTACCTACATCCGAAACTTTATATTCCCTGCTCAGATGTGGACAGTTGCATGCAATCTCCTGACACGTACCTTTCTAGGCATTTGGCTAAGGTCAAGTGTAGTATCGTTTCTGATCAGTTTAATATCTGGTCCGTGGTTCATGGGAACACATGAAGAAAAAGAAGAAACAAAAGGACTGACACATTGAGACAGCAAAATACATTCCTTTTCCTTTTTGACAGCAAGATACATTCTGATCCTGGCATCTTGGAATTATATTGCATGGGAACTGTCATCCCTTCTTTTCTATATACATATTTAATAGAGTAAATGGTAACCATTGTTCTTGACAGGCTGTGATGGGGAGTGGCCTACATTCTATAACAGGAAGGTCATTAGGTCTCACTCCACTTCTCTCGACTCTCAATTTTTTTAGAGTTCGCCGTAGCTCCACTTACTCTTCAAAGGGACTCTCAAGATGTCATTCCGAGAGCTGTCAGGCATCACCATGGAAAACCAGTTTTTCGAGAGTTCCCCCGCCTGCAACTCGCTTATTTTCGAGGGTCCTCGAGGGGCTCGTTTTTCGAGTCCACATCGAGTAGAGGTGGACAAGCCAGAAGTTTAGGTGTCAGGTAGTGATGTCAGCTAGTGCTCTTGGAGTTCGAGAGTCCCGCCTTCTAGAGTAAGTGGAGCGAGGCAGCTATTTTGGAGATTTTCGTGCGTCTGACAACTCCCGTACTCTCGTAGGTTGAGTCTAGTGATCAGCAACCGGTCGTTCGCTTAACCTTCCAATATATGGAGGTCGCAGTATTTCGACTGACCTGCTCAGCTTAGTTCTGATGACAACGTGACAACAGGTGGCGGCAGCTCCTATCTGGAGAATGATGATTGCACAAGGTAGAGCGAGGCGCTACGAAGCAGGGTGGGATCTGTGTGATGAATTTAAGGCATGGCCGGAGGAGGCGTCGACAGAGCAGCCATCGCTGGCCATTCAGCTCTTTGAGGAGACTGCTCTGCTGACCACGGACGCTGCTGTCACAGGAGGCATAGAAGATAGGCCGTTTTATCAGACCTCTGTTGACGTGCGACTTTCTCCTAATGGCTGCCAGTGGGCGGCTGCTGGTAACCACTCGGTCACAGTGGATCCACTCCCCCTTCTCCTTGTTCTCCTCCCAGTCTTCTGTTTCACGTAGAAGGGCTGTTTGTGACTACTTTCTCCCTGAGCTTTGTCACTCTTCTGAATTCCCTTCTTCACTTTTTAAAGCCTTGGCAGTGCGTTTGGCCTTTCTCCCTTCACCTAGTCTGGATTCGGGACGGTGGTGGGAAAGATCCGTACGGGGAGGTACAAGTGGTTAACAGGGAACCCCACTTTTCAGCCCTGGTTAACCACCCCAGCACTGAAAAGTTCATTTGGGGATGTGGTGTTTGCTGGAGTCTTGGAGATGACTGTTTTGGCCAACCCTGGAAATCTTGAAATTTCTGAAAATTCTGAAAATTGAAAAGGGCGAATTTTGCACGAAAACAGACTTCTGCCTTGGGGTGTAAGGCCCCTTTGATCCATTTTTTAACTTTTTTTTTTTGCCGTTGGTTTATTTGGTGTCCACTCTATGGAATGGTGACAGGTCTGGCGTAAAAGGTGTGGGACGTTTTTATTAATGGCTCTAAAAAAACCCTGAAAATTTAGTGCTCTGTTAACAGCTTCTCGTTGACGGGGGTGGTGCGGCGCCAATGCTGGTGCTACTTAGTCGGGAACTCCGGTAACATCCACTTAGTAGGTCACATCCCTGGGTAGGAGGGGGCGAAAAACAAAACAAAAGCAACAAAACGACAAACAAAAACACCAATAACAATAGTGGGGAGGCGGTGTCGAGCACATCGGTCCCGCAGGGCTACCTTCCCGCCCGTGTCATGCAGGATTTTGCAGGACTTTTCCGCGAGGGAGCTTTCGCCGCTCCGACCGAGTGCGCTAGCCGCACCTCTCGCGAACCCCTATGATAGGATAGGGGCCACGCGAGGCACAACTTACCTCTGCCCAAGGGGCTGTCACCACTCTTGGACAGGTGTATCCCCGCCGAGCTACCGAACCACGTGCGAAAGTTGCTTGAGTGCAATCACAGAGGTGGCCCAACCGAGGCGTTTCTCGTTCGCTGTAGCGTAGGGGATATGTGCGGTCGAACGCCTTTAAATCATACTTGCGGCGCATCGATGCGCTGCACGATGCGGCTCGGTGCGCAGCGCGCCGTGCGCCCGTCGGGGATGCGCGATGCGCACGCACCGATGCGCAGTGCGCAATGCTCGATGCGCTGCGCGGCACTTGGATGCGCAGTGCACCAGTGCACCGGGCCTGCGCGTGCCGCGTGCTTTTCACTCTCATCTTGTCAAGTCCATGCTCTTGGTAGCGTTCCGGTTCTCACTTGGTTCTTCAACTTCCCATGTGCTTGTGCTTTCACTCTCATCTTGTCAAGTTTGTGCTCTTGGTATGTTTTGGTTCTCACTTGGTTGTTCAACTTCTCAGGTGCTTGTGCTTTCACTACTCATACTCTCATCTTGTCAAGTTCGTGCGCTTGATAGTGTTTCGGTTCACACTTGGCTGTTTAACTTATCATGTGCTTTTGCTTTCACTCTCATCTTGTCAAGTTCGTGCTCTTGGTAGTGTTCCGATTCACACTTGGTTGTTCAATTTGTCATGTGTTTGTGGTTTTCAATCCCATCTTGTCAAGTTCATACTCTTGGTAGTGTTCCGGTTCTCAGTTGGCAGTTCAACTTCCCATGTGCTTGTGCTTTCACTCTCATCTTATCAAGTTCGTGCTCTCGGTAGTGTTCCGGTTCTCACGTGGCTGTTCAACTTCTCATGTGATTGTGATTGCACGACTCATACTCTCATCTTGTCAAGTTTATGTTCTTGGTAGTGTTCCGGCTCTCACTTGGTTGTACAGCTTCTCATGTGCTTGTGCTTTCACTCTCATCTTGTCAAGTCCATGCTCTTGGTAGTGTTCCGGTTCACACTTGGCTGATCAACTTCTCATGTGCTTGTGCTTTCACTCTCATCTTGTCAAGTTCATACTCTTGATAGTATTTCGCTTCTCACTTAGTTGTTTAACTTCGCATGTGCTTATGCTTTCAGTCTCATCTTGTCAAGTTCGTGCTCTTGGTAGTGTTCCGGTTCTCATTTGGCTATTCGACTTCTCATGTGCTTGTGCTTTCACCAGTCATACTCTCATCTTGTCAAATTCATACTCTTGGTAGTGTTCCGGTCCTCACTTGGTTGTTCAACTTCCCATGTGTTATTGCTTTCACTCTCATCTTGTCAAGTTCGTGCTCTTGGTAGTGTTTCGGTTCTCACGTGGTTGTTCAACTTCTCATGTGTTTGTGCTTTCACTATTTATACTCTCATCTTGTCAAGTTCGTACTCTTGGTAGTGTTTCGGTTTACACTTGACTGTTTAACTTATCATGTGCTTGTGCTTTCACTCTCATCTTGTCAAGTTCATGCTCTTGGTAGTGTTCCGGTTCACACTTGGCTGTTCAATTTCTCATGTGCTTATGCTTTTCAATCTCATATTGTGAAGTTCATACTCTTGTTAGTGTTCCTGCTCTCACTTTGTTGTTCAACTTCCCATGTGCTTGTGCTTTCACTCTCATCTTGTCAAGTACGTGCTCTTGGTGATGTTCCAGTTATTACTTGGTTGTTTAACTTATCATGTGCTTGTCATTTCACTACTCATACTCTCATCTTGTCAAGTTAATGTTTTTGGTAGTGTTCCGGTTCTGACTTGGTTGTTCAACTTCTCATGTGCTTGTGCTTTCACTCTCATCTTGTCAAGTCCGTGCTCTTGGTAGTGTTCCGGTTTACACTTGGCTGATCAACTTCTCATGTGCTTGTGC
>BFEA01000035.1:1219083-1238806 GCA_003427395.1 Chara braunii
AACTTCTCATGTGCTTGTGCTTTCACTCTCATCTTGTCAAGTCCGTGCTTTTGGTAGTGTTCCGGTTCACACTTGGCTGATCAACTTTTCATGTGCTTGTGCTTTAACTCTCATCTTGTCAAGTTCATACTCTTGGTAGTGTTTAGGTTCTCACTTGGCTGTTCAACTTCTCATGTGCTTGTGATATCACTCTCGTCTCATCAAGTTCATGCTATTGGTAGTTTTCCGTTTCACACTTGGTTGTTCAACTCCCCATGTGTTTGTGCTTTCACTCTCATCTTGTCAAGTTCATGCTCTTGGTAGTGTTCCGACTCTCACTTGGTTGTTCAACTGCCCATGTGCTTGTGCTTTCACTCTCATCTTGTCAAGTTTGCGCTCTTGGTAGTGTTGCGGTTCTCACTTGGTTGTTCAACTTCTCATGTGCTTGTGCTTTCACTACTCGTACTCTCATCTTGTCAAGTTCATACTCTTGGTAGTGTTTCGGTTCGCACTTGGCTGTTCAATTTCTCATGTACTTGTGCTTTCACTCTCATCTTGTCAAGTTCGTGCTCTTGGTATTGTTCCGGATCACACTTGGTTGTTCAATTTCTCATGTGCTTATGCTTTTCACTCTCATCTTGTCAAGTTCATACTCTTGGTAGTGTTCCGGTTCTCACTTGGTTGTTCAACTTTCCATGTGCTTTATGCTTTCACTCTCATCTTACCAAGTTTGTGCTCTTGGTAGTGTTCCTGTTCTTACTTGGTTGTTCAACTTCTCATGTGCTCGTGCTTTCACTACTCATACTCTCATCTTGTCAAGTTTATGTTCTTGGTAGTGTTCCAGTTCTCACTTCGCTGTTCAACTTGTCATGTGCTTGTGCGTTCACTCTCATCTTGTCAAGTTAGTGCTCTTGGTAGTGTTCTGGTTCACACTTGGCTGATCAACTTCTCATGTGCTTGTGCTTTCACTCTCATCTTGTCAAGTTCATACTCTTGATAGTGTTTCGGTTCTCACATAGCTGTTTAACTTCCCATGTGCTTGTGCTTTCACTATCATCTTGTCAAGTTCGTGCTGTTGGTAGTGTTCCGGTTCTCATTTGGCTGTTCGACTTCTCATGTGCTTGTGCTTTCACCAGTCATACTCTCATCTTCTCAAATTCATACTCTTGGTAGTGTTTCGGTTCTCACTTGGCTGTTCAACTTCCCATGTGCTGTTGCTTTCGCTGTCATCTTGTCCAGTTCGTGCTCTTGGTAGTGTTTCGGTTCTCACTTGGTTGTTCAACTTCTAAGGTGTTTGTGCTTTCACTACTCATACTCTCACCTTGTCAAGTTCGTGCTCTTGGTAGTGTTTCGGTTCACACTTGACTGTTTAACTTATCATGTGCTTGTGCTTTCACTCTCAGCTTGTCAAGTTCGTGCTCTTGGTAGTGTTCCGGTTCACACTTGGCTGTTCAATTTCTCATGTGCTTATGTTGTTCAATCTCATATTGTCAAGTTCATACTCTTGTTAGTGTTCCGGTTCTCACTTGGTTGTTCAACTTCCCATGTGCTTGTGCTTTCACTCCCATCTAGTCAAGTACGTGCTCTTCGTAGTGTTCCGGTTCTCACTTGGCTGGTCAACTTTTCATGTGCTTGTGATTTCACTACTAATACTCTCATCTTGTCAAGTTCATGTTCTTGGATGTGTTCCGGTTCTGACTTGGCTGTTCAACTTCTCATGTGCTTGTGCTTTCACTCTCATCTTGTCAAGTCTGTGTTCTTGGTAGTGTTCTGGTTCACACGTGGCTAATCAACTTCTCATGTGCTTGTGCTTTCATTCTGATTTTGTCAAGTTCATACTCTTGGTAGTGTTCCGGTTTTCACTTGGCGGTTCAACTTCTCAGTGCTTGTGCTTTCACTCTCGTCTCGTCAAGTTCATGCTCTTGGTAGTTTTCCGTTTCACACTTGGTTGTTCAACTTTCCATGTGCTTGTGCTTTCACTCTCATCTTGTCAAGTTCATGCTCTTGATAGTGTTGCGGTTCTTAGTTGGTTGTTCAACTTTTCATGTGCTTGTGCTTTCACTACTCATACTCCCATCTTGTCAAGTTCATACTCTTGGTAGTATTCTGGTTCTCACTTGGCTGTTCAATTTCTCATGTGCTTGTGTTTTTCACTCTCAACTTGTCAAGTTCGTACTCTTAGTAGTGTTCTGGTTCTCACTTGGCTGTTCAACTTCCCATGTGCTTGTGCTTTCTTTCTCATCTTGTCAAGTTCGTGCTCTTGGTAGTGTTCCGGTTCACACTTGGCTGTTCAACTTCCCATGTGCTTGTGCTTTTACTCTCATCTTGTGAAGTTCGTGCTCTTGGTAGTGTTCCGGTTCGCACTTGGCTGTTCAATTTCTCATGTGCTTGTCTTTTTCACTCTCATCTTGTCAAGTTCATGCTCTTGGTAGTGTTCCAGTTTACACTTGGCTGATCAACTTCTCATGTGTTTGTGCTTTCACTCTCATCTTGTCAAGTTCATACTCTTGGTAGTGTTCCGGTTCTCGCTTGGCTGTTCAACTTCTCATATGGTTGCGCTTTCACTCTCGTCTCGTCAAGTTCATGCTCTTGGTAGTGTTCCATTTCACACTTGGCTGTTCAACTCCCCATGTGCTTGTGCTTTCACTTTCTTGTCAAGTTCATGCTCTGGGTAGTGTTTCGGTTCTCACTTAGCTGTTCAAATTCTCATGTGCTTGTGCTTTCATTCTCATCTTGTCAAGTTCATACTTTTGGTAGTGTTCCGGTTCACACTTTGTTGTTCAACTTGTCATGTGCTTGTGCTTTCATTCTCATCGTGTGAAGGACATGCTCTTCGTAGTGTTCCGGTTCTCACTTGGCTTTTCAAGTTCTCATGTGCTTGTACTTTTACTACTCATAATTTCATCTTGTCAAGTTCGTGCTCTTGGTAGTGTTCCGGTTCTCACTTGGTTGTTCAACTTCGCATGTGTTTGTCCTTTCACTACTCATGCTCTCATCTTGTCAAGTTTGTGCTCTTGGTAGTGTTCCGGTTCATACTTTTTTGTTCAACTTCCTATGCGCTTGTGCTTTCACGCTCAACTTGTCAAGTTCCTGTTCTTGGTAGTATTCTGGTTATCACTTGCATGTTCAACTTCTCATGTGCGTGCTTTTACTCTCGTCTTGTCAAGTTATTGCTCTTGGTAGTATTCCGTTTCACACTTGGCTGTTCAGCTCCCCATGTGCTTGTGATGTCACTCTCATCTTGTCAAGTTATGTTCTTGGTAGTGTTTCGGTTCTCACTTGGCTGTTACTACTGAAGGATGGGTGACCGACATTTCGATGTTACTACTGTGGGATGGTTGACCAGCATTTGGATGTTGCTACTGTGGGATGGGTGATTGACATTTGGTTGTTGATACTGTGGGATGGGTGACCGACATTTGGCAGTTACTGTTGGGGCATGGGTGACCGGCGCTTGGTTGCTAGTGCGGGAGGGTGGTTTGATTAGGACTAGGACCTTTTTCTCTCTCTCTCTCTTTCCCCCTCTTCCTTCTCCTTCTATCGATTCCTCTCTTTCACTCCCCCTCCCTCATTCTTCCCTCTGCTTCCTTCTTCCTTTCTCTCTCTCTCTCTCTCTCTCTCTCTCTCTCTCTCTCTCTCTCTCTCTCTCTCTCTCTCTCTCTCTCTCTNTCTCTCTCTCTCTCTCTCTCTCTCTCTCTCTCTCTCTCTCTCTCTCTCTCTCTCTCTCTCTCTTCGTTTTTCTTTCTCTATTATCTCGCTCTTCGTCCTACCCTCTCCACCCTTCCACCACTTGGCATATAACTAACCCACCCCACTCACTTGTTACATTGTCAAGGACGAACAGTGAGAATAATTTGTCCTCACTTGGCGGAGAAAGTGGGCAAGGGAAGGGTTGTCGGTCCCTTGTGCCGCCGAGAAGGAAAAGGGGGAGACACGTGAGCCATTGAGAGAAGTCCAGTCCGAAAAAGGACTAGACCAAGTTGGTACTTAAGACGAGGTCAGTTTGACTCAACCATTTTCCTGACTGCATGACTATGAGAAGAGGATGGACTGATCGAGCAAAGGAAGGAGAACAATGAGAAGCCAAAGAGAACGAAAGATTAGGCATATGGGAAAGGTCATGTGTTGACCCCAATGGGGGATTGTATTGGTCTTTGCTTTCGTGTGGGATTGTGCAGGTAAGTAAAGTCTTGGGATGTCTTGAGCGGGACCGGGCCGGGAGAAATCGGGCGGCAAAGGAAAAGGGGAAGAGGGGTGAAGGGGCTACGGACCCTTAGTGTAGAACTGGATCATGAGGGAGACCTTTGTGCTTAAGACTTGGAATGCGAAACAAAAGAAAGGGATGAGGCTTGTTGCTAATCGGACTGTGAAGTAGCCTGTGCATGCATGTGAAGGCCCCGAAAGGACTAAGGGGTCTGCTCCAATGACGATGGATAAAATATATGAGACACAAGGAGTGTGTAGAGGCGAAAGGGAAGACAACGTTCCCGCACCCCGATAACGCCGTAAGATTGTTCTGCTTAGGGAAATGGTGTGTGGCCGAAGGATGACGCTTAGCCTGCGCACAAGAGAAGAAGAACTCCCAAAAAACCCCGGGACTGCCTGCGTATTGGAAGGAGCATTTTCTTGAGAACACAACCAAGACTAAAAAAAAAATCAGCGTTTGCAGAATGACCAGCGAGACTACCACCCGGCGTGAGGGCTGAGCTACATTCCTAATGTCAAAGCTCGCTCGCGCAATGGCCCACCCCCATCCATCTCAAAGCACTAGGTGGGGATGACCCTGGGACGAACGGCCCGCGCCCTGAGCATGAGCGTGGGCGGGATGAGCCAAATGGGACCCGCAGTGGGGTTGACCAAGGCTCGAAAGTCTACCGGGGTTCAGCCCTACAAAATTGGTGGAGGTGACGGGCAAGGGGGTTAAACTGACCCTTGCGATTTCGGAGGGGGCGCCCGACGCATTGACCTGTACATAACTTAAGATAAGGGAATGAGGACTTGTGCTTGCCCTACCCCTTAGAGTGGTTGGGCACATGGCATGGCCAGGCCTGGAGGAAAAACATGGATGCTACACACTTGATCAGCTTACTCCCTTGTGGAGTAGATCTAGCCCCCCTCCTTTGGTGCTGGTGTTCGCCATCCGAAGGAGCCTCGGGCGAGTCGCAGGTCGACCCTTCCTCTTTGTATGAAAGAAGGGCTCCGATTACCTGGTAGGCGGTTGGCACTTCGGCTTCAGCCGGAGTCCAATGAAAATCCCACGGCGGAGTGATCCGGCCGACTGGGTGCCCTTCTCACCTCTTCTTTTGAGCCCAGCGGGATCATGCACTCTACACTTGAAATGCTTGAAGGAACCTACATGAACACATTGGGTCATGAAGAAGGAACAATCCTACCCTATGAAAGGACAGACAAATGCAGATAAAGGGAATGAAGGGAGTTGTTAGATTCCTAAGAAAACTAGCTCCCCCTAGAAGACGCTCACGAAAAGGAACCAACTACTATGTATGGAAGTAAGGGGAGTGACACTCATTGTCCTGAGAGAAAACTGTGAGTTATGGGTAGGAAGCGCTGGGTGCACCAAGGGAAAGACACTTGAAACGTCGTTTCTTTTGCAGTGCGGCCGGGTCTCATATGCGGAGGTCGGACCACTGAGCTGTCGGACGGGAGTTGGTCTCGGCGGTTTATTAGTAGCACTCTCTCCCGGGCGGACCGAGCATGGCTCTGCACCTTGCCCAGGCGGGATGCGAAACGTCTCCTCAAGCGGGGCTTAACTTGTCGGCTGGCGGAGGGGGACCACTGTGTGTGAGGCAAGAAGGGGGCCTCGGAGACGATTAGTAGCCTTCCGTAGTACGGTTTGAGAAAGGCTGATTCTTATCGGACCGATGGAAGTGAATGCCCAGACAACTGACTATTGCTCCTAACGGGGTGCGCGGGTTGATTCCCGGTACCAACGGGGGTATGCAAGAGCGGCAAGACGGGATGGGGTATTTTGGGCGAACGGAGAGGGGTAACACCCTGTGCCGGAGCCTGGGTACCACGCTCGCGACGGTTGAGTTGCGCTTGAGGTATGGGATAAAACTCTGTCGAAGGTACCAGCGGAGAGGCCATATTGGGGTAGGCCGGTGAGGAGATGACCGACCCGTATGTGAGATTGCCTGATTTTTTTTTTGTGTATTCCCCCTCTGGAAAAGATCACTGAGTTTGAATTGTTGCATGGGGTTTGACTCTCGTCTATTCTCACCTCCCTATCTAAGTCTACACGAGTGAGAGATGATTGTAAGGAAGGAGGATAGAGGTCAGTCGGAATGGAACCAAGAGAAAGAATGTTGGGTAGTGAATGGCCGACCGAGGGTACTATGGGAGGGTGGTACTTAGGAATGGGGATGAAAACTAGGGAGACCTTGATGAGGGGTCTGAAATAATTCTCATCCAGAATATAGATTGACCTGATAAAAATGGGGGGGGGCGTCCGGTGCTCTCTTACGAAAACAGGGGTCGGGTGCTAGAAACAAGATGGTGCGGTGGTTGTCATCTCCGATCTATACCAGTGGTCCGGAAATGGCGGTAGATGTAAAGGATGGAGTATTGGTCGTCCTCCCGGAAGAAGGAACGTGGACAGATCTAGAACCAGCCTATCAAACCATAATGCTGGACAAGGAGAACGCGTTCCTCTGGATAGAAACGATATGGACTAAAGTCAGCTTGACGAGGTTGTCACCAAGCTTGATGGATCTGGAATTCCGAGGGACGGTGAAAGCCCGAGGGTGGGTCTACTTATCGCAAGATGGGGAGAACGCTATGGTCATAGACTTGATACTAGGGACCACGCCGGGCGAATTATTTAGGAAGGCAGAGAGGGAGGTTGTATGGGCTGCATGTCAGCGGGCAGAAATGGAAATGGAAAGGGTACATGTGCGAGTGGAACTCGGGGATAGAGGAAGCGTGAGGCAACCCGTCAGGACGATGAGATGTGTGTTGCCTTCCTTTCTGGTAGACACGGTCTTCAGAACTCGAAGCAGGCTAGTACAGATATGCCAATCCATGATGAACCTTGGGCTATACCAATGCGCAGGCAGGACTTCTTCCGACTGTCAGTAAAAATGGGGCCTTTTGAAGGAAATACTGCGGAGGAACTGACCGAGATGCTGAATTGCCTTAGCATAGACAATGTCTTTGTCCTAGCTTTGTGCATTGGGGGATAGTCTACAGGAATGTGGCAGTAGGGGAGACATTCCTGGAGGGGGTGAAGGAATTATTCTACGACGAAGAAGATGATCTCAGTGACGATGACGAAAGGGATAAGATAGAGGATTGGGATTTCTGAGGTAAGGGACTTATTAGCGGAAACTGAGTGACTTGGCGCTGTGCAGGAAAAAAACGATGGCTAGGGAACAGTTGCTGATGGACTGCGCTTTCAAAGGATGGGAAGCAAGGCGACTCAGAGGGGGGGTAGAAATGCCTATATCAATGGAAAACGAATGGAGAGGGACCACGTGCGACTGGGTTGGGTTTGAGGTTGTCCCGGGACTATCATACAGAATGAATCTGGAATCCAATAAGGGAAGAGGAAGGCTGGGACGAGATAGCCGAGGGCAAAGTGGAATCAGTCGGAACAGTCGTTCTTTCCGAGGAAGGATGACACTTGTTTTGCACCATGATAGCAGTGAGACAGGATCCGATGTGGCTTCTGGGGGATGCGAATGCGCGAACCCGGAAGGAGGGCAAGAGGTTCGCCAACGAAGGATGGGATGAAGTCAGTAGTAGGGTTGTGATGGGAGGATGGAAGGAACTCAAGCCTCCCAGTCTGCGAACAACAGCTTGGGTGCCTCAGCTCGGGGCGGAGTGGTTTGGGGGTTTCGACCACATTTTAGGAATAACCGACTCCTTGAGAGGGACGCACATAGGGTGTGCCTGACTGACTGAGGAATTTTATAGGACCTCGTTGAAATACGGGCCCTTCTACGGTGATAAAGCCTTGGAAATTCTCACCATTCAGAGAATAGGTAAGTATGACCGCCTAGAGGGAGACGCGGCAGCCTGGGACGCCATAGTTACCCGGGAGGCGGCGACCGCTCCATCCTACGTAGATGATGTTTTCAAATTGTTTGGCGTACTGTGGTTTGATTAAAAGACCAGGAAATCGGACGCCGTGGGGAAATCAAAGTGTGCGGGGGTGTGCATGTAAACTAGGGGGTAACATACGATAGGGGCATGTACATTAGTTTGGCAGGGCGTGCGAGGAGATTGAAACAAGGAAAGGCGTTCGACCATTGTGGGCGCAGGGCAGAAAAGAAGAAAAGGGACATGAGCGGGAAGGGAAACGGTAGGAGGATGAGCAGTTGCTGAAGAACGGGCTATGATCCTCTCTATTTGGGCTATGCAGGAAATCACCAAACAACGATGGCGGCAAGACGTGTTCGGACGGTACGCTAGCCCCGGTACCCCGGCCCGCCCTGGAATAATGGCAGAGGGTGGGAAGTGTCCCTTCCATCAAGTTTCGAATTTTGGGGAATCGATGTGGAGTGGCGGGCCGTAACCTTGGGGAGGGACAACGCCTTCATAAAGGTGGAATGTTTGTGGACCGGGATGCGATTTAATCGAGGGCCTGGGGACGACCTGTACTCCAACTTGGAAGTAACCGGGACTTTGTACCTACCCGAAATTGGTTGGCACTCGCTGGGAGTAGGAATAGCAGAAGGTCACGAGCTGATCCCGGTCTTTCGGCGGGCTGCCCGGGTATTGACACAGATAGGCCAATCGGTCAGGGGTAGGAGGAACGTGGGCTTACAGACCAAGGTGGAAGTAGGGAGTTGGCGGGAGCTTAGCGCACCGGCCACCCCGCTAAGATGCGGGGTCCCCCGATTCATGATAGACCTCAACTTCGGGAGCCTCACGAGGGCGCAAGATCTGGCGGACTCAGCAATAGTCTGGATAGATCACTTCCCACCTCAAGCTATCAGAATGTTTTATGATATCTTTGTGGAGCATGGGCCGTTTTGGGGTAATCGGGCCCAGGAGTTGCTGGAGGTTATCAATATTCTGATATTTGGGTTGCCGCGATTAGCCTGCGCGGAATACGAGCACATAATTCGGAGAGAGATCGAGGTGGGAAAAAACTATCTAGCAGGGGTGGCTCAACTATTTGAGGAGCCTACCAAACCGGAAGAGCCACGGGGACGAGAGCGGGACTAGCACCCGAAAGCAAGCTGGTAGGGCAAATAAAGTATATTCCATTACGTATAGGGGTTCACCGATGGGAACAGGAAAAGGACTGTTGGACCCGGACAACCAAAAGTCGTTGCGGAATAGGGAAGGGGCAGATCCATGATAATTGCCATAACCCGGGGAGTTGAAAAAAGTACTAACTAGGGACCCTTCCCGACGGAGTGCCCAACCGGAACTCCTGCGCGCCCGACACGACGAATAGGCCATTCTAAACGAGTCTGTCATAAGAGGAACTAAGTTCGGTTCCTTAGCTCGATAGGGCAGCTGGGTCGGCCATGGGTCCTTTTTTCATGGAAAGGCAATCAGAGGACGGAAATGGGGAGGGGGCTACTTTCTAAATAAGACAAAACCGAAGGGACTAGAAGCCTATGGAACCTGAATGCCTCGAGCTGCTTGTGTCCCGGGGGGTCCTCTGGTTTATGCAGATCTAGGCAAAATGGCAACGGAGGATGAGACAGACAATCGTAGAAGCGAGGGAGGACCAGGCTTAGGAGGCAGCACCGTACAAAGCGAGGAGGGTCAGAAGGACAGAGAATCGATAAATCCGGATGGTACCAAGGGGAACAGGAAAGAAATCTCCTCAGGGGAAAGCTCGGGAAAGGCCGGGGGAAGCAAGCAGGGGACCCAGGAGACCAGGGAGGGTAGAAATATGGACAGGACAAACCTTCGGAATTCAGATGGAGTTGTATCTAAGAAGGTGAGAATCACGAACGCAAGGCGCAAACTAGCTGAGATAGAGAAGAGAACCGCAGAGTACAAGGCAAGATTGATCCAGGAGATAACGACTGGGAACGAGGGGGACCTCCCGCAGGAAGAACCGCGGGACGAACGGAAGGTCAGCCGAGGCAGCATTGGGCAAGGGGATAAGGGTAGTGACCGAGGAGGAACACCTAGCAAGAGAAGGAAGGAGATGGAGAACTCGCCTGGAATGGAAGTGGAGAAGGCTACAAACCCGCCAGCCATAGATAGCGGGGCTAGCCGCCTGCCGGCCGCACCAACAGTAATGCGAGGGTGCGAGGGGCTCTGGAGCCTTAGGGAAAGGGTGTTGGGGTGGTTTGACCCAGAAGGGACTGCAAAAACTAGGGAAGGACGGACGACCGGCAAGGAAGGGCAGGAAACCAGTACCGCAGGCGAGACCAGCAGCCCCGAGGGCGGCCTCAGGAAGATAGTGTCGTCCCTCACACGCGCGCTAAACAAAAACCAAGGCTACCTCGCGGACGTTAATAAAAAGTTGACGTTTGATGGGGCAAACATCATGGAGTTCCTAATAGATTACGAGAACCTGGCCGCTTTGTTGAAATGGACTGAAGAAGAGAAGATGAACCACCTAGGACAGCATGTGTCATTGAGCTTGGGACGAGTCATAATGGTCATCGTGGCCGCGAATCGATATTGGAAGGAAACCCGGGATGTAATGATGAGGAAGTACCTGGCGGCAGAGAAAATGGCAACAGAGGCCGACTTAGCGGCAATTCAAAGGAGGAGCTTTGCAACATACAATGACTTCCTGAGAGAGTTTACCCTGGTAGCGCTAAGGATCCCCGGGGTAACGGACCGAATAATGAGTAAGTATTTCCTCAGACAGTTCTCTGAGTTCGATAAGGACAAGATTCTGTCGGCCTACCAACAGACGAGCAAGTTTGTAAACACCAGGGATATTGATTCCAGTAAGGTAACAGATCTGACCGAGAAAATGGTACTGACCGAAACGCTAGCCTTGCTTAAGGAAGGAGAGATCATAGATCTGACCGGCAAGACGAGCGACAAGGTAAAAAGGGGGATCGAAAGTCTACATGAAGGCGTGCACGAAGTCGATAATAAGATCGAAAGGGAGGAGAACACGCTGATGGTTATGCAAGCGTAAGTATCTCGACCCTCCCTCCCTCCCCAAGAAGCCGTAGTATCGGCAGGAGTAGCCAACCGAGGGTTCAGTCGGAGATATCCCGCTAATGAGTAGTGCAGGTACTGCACCACGGTGGGACATTTTGTGCGAGCATGTCCGAAGCTCAACCACGACATATTAAAAAGGAGATGTACCAGGTCATTAAAGGGGGAGATATTTGGAGCTCAGGGAGAACGGGTGAACTGGAACTCACCAGGAGAAATGCGGCGTGCCGTTATCATCCTCAATGGGTTAGAGATAGCAGCGGTAGAGGCTGAACCAGTGGTCGATATCGTTTGGGACCAACTCCGAGGGCGCGGGGCACAGGTCAACTTCATTGTAGAAAGCGACGGACGCGATAGGGTGAACGCGATTACCCGATTAGGAACGGCCGGAAGAAGGATCATTTGTGACACTGTGATGGGGGAGGTTGCTGGAGGCACCACGACCCAAGCAGAGCCTGATATCGGGGAGCCGAAGAAAGTTTACGGGAAACCTCAGGAAGAGGAACCCACGGACAAGGTCACTGCTGACAATAAAAAGTTTAGGTATCAAATCCCGATCCTAACCATGCCGGAGATCGACGACACCCTTAGCAAATTACTAGGAACCATGGTATCAATGTCCTTTCAGACTATGTTGCAAGCGAGCCCCAGACTGCTCAAAGGGCTTAGACAACTATGGACTCGCCGACGAGTGAAGATCGATGAAAATCCGGAATCGCAGGAGGAGGAAGCTCTACAAGAAGTCGCTAATCTTCAAAGGAGCCCTGGGGATTTGAAAGACCTAGAAAAGGTTTTGCGGATATCCGCTTGAGCTTGTTAGACCGTGAAGGCGCGAAAGTCATGAGGACCCCGCCGGGGACGAAGCTTAGTTTTCATGCGTTGCCCGTAGGGAAGTTAAAGGTACATATCGGGACACATCACACAGACGCTCTAGTAGACGGAGGCGCGAAAATCACACTCATAAGGAGGGATTTCGCAACAATTACCGACTATGTGGTTAACAAGGAAGTAATGGGGAACATATGAGGGGTCGGTGGCGAGATCCCGTTTTCAGGGTACGTCACCAAATGTGCAGTCAAGGCAGGCATCCGGGAGTTGATAGGGTGATTTCAGCGGATGACCATGTTAGACAAGATGGACCATGCCATAATCCTCGGGAGACCATTGTGCGCCAATGTAGAAATGATAGGGATGCATCTGCATGATGACACATACATAGTGGACTTAGAGGACCCTGTAACTGGCCGAGGGGAGCTCCTTCGACTCATCCGGACCGGAGGGGACCCTCCTAAAGGAAAGTTGGCAACATGGTCGCCGAGATTCGAAGATAGCGCGCAAAAGGGGACTTTTGCGCGAATCGGGGGTAGGAGAGAAAGGGTAGAAATTATGATTGAGGAGGCGTTCAATAAGAAAGAATGGATCAAGATGGGCCTACCTCAGAAGAATAGAAGACAGGAAGACAAAGTCTTGGGTGTTATGGTGGCGGAAAGAGAATCAGAAGTTGAACTTGGAGTCAGCCTGCCCAAGCGGAAAGAGGTACGGAGAGAGGTACCGAAAATCGCACTCGAGATCCCCGACTTTTTACAGCTCATCAAAGCTAGGGGTGGACCCGACGGCGCTGGCCAAATTTGAAGGAGAGGTACAAAAGGGGTATTGTCTGAATGGGAAGATAATCAGTATTCAACCACAGGTCGTGAAGGCAACAAGGGTAATTCCGACCGTTCATTTTTTAGGAGAAAGATCCTGGAAGGAAGTGTTCGAAAGTACAAGCCAATAGGGAAGAAAGCTAAGACAGTTTCGATCCTGCTAGAGACATCCAGGGAAGAGGCCATGGAAAGGGAGGAAGAGGTTCGTCGAGTAATCCGAGAGAGGCGAGCGACAGAATGACATCGGATACCAGATGAGGCAGCTAACACGATGAAGATAGGAATACAGGGGTTCTTAACGGAAGAAGAAACCCTCCTGATCAAAAGGACGTGTCAAGAGTTTCATCTGGCATTTGCCTTTAGTGATTACCAAAAGGGGCGGTTAGACGCAAAACTAATCCCTCCAGTTAGGATCCACACAGTAGAGCATGAGTGTTGGAATGACAAAGGGTCATCTTATGAGTTTGGGATAGCAGGGGAAGTGACAGACCTTCTTCGAGCAAAAATGGACTCCTTCGTCGCAGAGCCTACAGCGTCAGCATACGTAAACAGGTGGTTCATCTTTCGAAAACCCAACAAGACGCTGATGTGGATTCAAGACCTGCAGAAGTTGAATGAAGTAACCATCGGGGATGCCGGTTCGCTACCACAGACCGATTTATTAGTAGAGTCTCACACCGGCCGGGGCATTTACTCCCTGGTAGACTTGTATTCCGGATACGATCAACTTCCATTGGACGCTCGTGACATATCATACACCGCAATGAATACTTCCGTAGGATAGTTGCAGATGCAGGTAACCCCTATGGGCTTTACGAACGCAGTAGCCGAAGCGCAAAGGAGGATGCTCGCCGTAGCCGGGGACATGGTCCCAGAGAAGTGTGAGCCCTACATCGATGACAACCCGATCAAAGACGCCCAGAGGAAGGACGAGACGAAAGTCCAACCAGGAATTCAAAAATTTATGTGAGACCATCTACAGGACATCAAGGACTTACTCCGCTGATTTCTAGTATACAACATCACGGCTAGCGGACCAAATAGTATTATGGCAGTCCCGAAGGTGACCATACTAGGATTTCGCTGTGGCGCATATGGTAGGAAGCCGGACCCGACAAAAACCGACAAGATATCGCAGTGGCCAACGCCCCTGCGCACGACGATGAAGGTAAGAGCGTTCTTAGGCATGGTCGATTTTTGGAGGATCTTTATTAAAAATTTTGCCAAGATTGCTGAGCCTATCCGCGCCACGATCCAAGAAGAAGAGCGAGAGGGAGCCGCCCAAACCCTGAAGGACATATTGACATCAGAGCAAGTCACTTTAGCAGCACTCTGTTTTAACGACGAAGTTGGACGACCGTTTATTCTAGAGACGGACGGAGGACCCTTAGTCGTAGGGGGCGTAATGATTCAAAAGGATGAGGGAGGAAAAGAGAGGTCAATTAGGTTCGAGAGTAGAACCCTGAACTCAGCAGAACGATGGTACTCACAGTTCAAGAAGTAGGTCCTTGTCGTCCTGCATTGTCTCAAAACATTCCAAGCCTACCTGTTTGGGAGACGTTTTATCCTAAGGATCGACCCGACCAATGCCGCAGGGGCTTTAAGGAATTACAAGGCTATAGACCCGACGGTCGGGAGATGGGTAAGATTCATCTGGCAGTTCGACTACAAGATCGAACAGATCGCTGGACTTAGGAACAAGGCCGATAAGCTACGTCGGGTCTGTATCACGCCCAAAGGGGTGGAGGATGCAGAACCCATCAACGCGTTCCTTGAATACGAAGGAGGAACCCTTGCGGTGGATAACGAAATGATGAGCAAAGGATGCGCGTCGGGAGAGTTGTTGATTCAGACCCTGGAGAAAGGGGCACCTATCGTAGTGGCGGAACTTAGGGAAGGGTCATTCACTACTCGGGGACGCAAGGAGGAGAAGGACTCGTGGAGAGAAATAGTAGGCTCAAAGGAGGAATTGATATCAATGGTCGTTGAGGGAGGCCGGGAAGCCGTGATGAGCTTAGTGGAATCTTGGGAACGAAAAGAGTTGCAACTAATGATAAACCAGATGTAGGAGAAGCAGGGTAAGGATCAGGAAGGGAAATAGTTTTTCTATGTTCAGATGTACGAAGGGGCCTTTCGAGAAATCGGATTGCTACTGATAGGAAATAAGCAGCCCGTGGAGGTCAGCATTAAGGCAAGGGAGGAGGCCGAAAGATACGTCCTCAGGAACGGTCATCTGTTCAGGAGAGAGGAAGGCGTTACACCTAGAAGAGTCGTATGCGAGAAGTCTGGACAGTTGGACGTGATCCAGGCGATGCACGATGGACTAGCAGGGGGACATCGATCGTCCAAAGGGACTCTTGCAAAGATGACACCACTCTATTATTGGCCAGGCATGGCAAGCATGGTCGCCACGTACTGTCAGACCTGTCTAATTTGCCAGGAACGGAGCTCGGCTCGCGTTTTCGAGCCACTTAGACCAACACGGATGTTGGGGCCGGGACATCTGATCCACCTTGACCTTGCGGTTATGTCCGTGTCAACTTATGGATACAAGTATATCCTGCATGCGCGGGACAACTTGAGTGGGTTCGTGGAAGCGGTCGCCCTCAAGAAAAAGACGGGGAAAAGTGTAGCAGATTGGATAGAGGATTTTTACCTGAGGCATCCCTTCATCAAGAGGTTTATAGCAGACAATGAAACAGAGTTTGTAAACCAAGAAGTGTTGGGAATGCTTAAAAGGCTTTGCGTACCTATCAAACTCGTTGAGCCGTATCACTCGGAGGCCAATGCACCTGTGGAAAAGGGGCACCGGACCTTAAAGAACACAATTGCGAAGCTCGCGGCGGACAATCTAGGGAGTTGGCCTAGGTATCTTAAGCAGGGTGTCTGCTCAGAGAACATGACACCTAAGAGGACAACGGGATGTATCCCAACGGAACTCTGATACGGAAGAAAAATTGATTTTCCCATGGAAGCCTTGATACCTACCTGGAACAGGATATATGACAATCCGCGTATGACCACAAAATAATTAATTGAGCCACGATGTCAACAAGTCCTTAGAAATGAGGAGGCCATGGATGACATTGCCAACCGTGTACTAGACAGCAGGATGAGGGACAAAACAAGGTGGGACTATGTTAAGAATATCCGAAAGGAGCCACTTCAGGTGGGAGAGGTAGTACTGGTGAGAAACTCGGCGCTAGAAAACACCTGGTCTGGGCAGCTGGGGACGAGGTTCAAAGGCCCCTACCAGATCGCTAAGCGAGTGGGACTGAACACCTTCGAATTGGAAGATTCGGATGAAACTGGATTAAGGGTACCCTTCTCAGGGCAACGATTGGTCAGGTTTCTAAGTCGGGCCCCAGTGGAGCAATGGCTTCAGGAGGCCAAGGATAAGAAAAGAAACTGACGGCAGCCTTGCCCCCACCATGTTTTGTCTCTGACTACGTCTGTGGAACTTGTTTTTTTTGGAGGAGGGCAATGGCTCGGGCTGATTGAAAAAGGGGGGCGGGATGCCCTGGGGCTTTTTGTGCCAATGGTTTTGAGTGGTAATGGGAAAGACTGCCGGGAGCATTGTACCATAGTTTTTTAGGGAAAAATAAAAGGGTCTTTACGAATGCGGCATCTGCATGAAGGGGCAACATATAATAATGACTTTGTGCAAGGGATACTGGGAGCACTCTGGGGGAAAGGGCATTTTCCTACCAAAATTGGGAGGGGGGGGGAACATGTGTATGAGGGGCTCGGTGGGTGTTGTTTTGCTACACAGGATCAGGGAAGAAGCCTTAGAAAAAGCGAAAATGGAATTCGGCAATGAAAATGATAGCGGGGCAATCAACAGGCCCAGCGAAGGGGAAGGAGCGGGACCAAGTCGAGAGCAGAGGACTGCAAAGAAAAAGTTGTACATAGGATACCTGTCCAAACATGTAGTGGGCTGGGGGGCGAGAAAACAGGTGTGTAGAGGGCCCTTCGCTCTCAGAAAGGGAGAAGGGATAATCTCATCGGGGAGTAAGAGCGAGGAAGAGAAAACGAGTATGGGAGAGAGTGTTCGGGCCTCTACCAAGGAGAGGGCCGAGGGATGCGAGCAGCATGAGCCTTGGCATGGGGGGAACGAAGCGAGGCAGGACATGAGCGGCGAGTGCATGAAGAGCGGAGCGGCCACGATAATTGTGAGAGGAGATACATGGACTTTGGGGAAGGATATTGGAGGAGGACGAAAATCCCTTATAAGTTAGACCCGAAGAACTTCACGGGTGAGTTCAACCCCGTATAGATGGAAGAGGATGTGGACGGGGAGGAAGAAGTGCAAGAGGTCATAGAGATTAGCAGCGGCAATAAGAGGGATGAGATCTCCAGGCCCAGAGAAGAGAAGCGACCCCTGTGAACCAGCCATGCAAAGGAACCTTCAGATGTGAAGATGAGTTTGGACCAACGCCCAGTCATTGGTTTGAGCAATGACTCAGTGCAATCAAGCACGACTGGATTATCAAGGTCAGGGAATTCATGGAGGCGGGAGTGATAGCCACGCCCTTGGACTTGTACATTGAAAAGGAGTTGCAAAAAATTGCGAAGAGAAAGAGGGAAATCCTGGCCTCCGGCTTGGGAGTTAAAAAGTCAGCAGAAAGACGGGATGAGCAAGGGACTGAGCGAGATGGGATATATGATAGCAAAAGGGACTAGATGTTACCAACATTGAACAGAAACTGTGCTTTTCTTTTGCAAATTTGGAATGACAAAGTTTGGATGGTATGAGTGAGCTTGCTGTGAATGATCGATATAAGGACTAGCTAGAACTGTGTCACGATGAGTTAGAACATAGCATTTTGAAGCTACATCCTGGATGAGCTACCTTCGAAAGAGTATATGCAAAATAATGACGCGGGGTATGGGATGAGACTGGTTGGGATGGTTGTATTGTGAGCTTTGGATGGAATAAAGATTGTGCTTTTGAGAGGAAACCGTGAGTTCGGATTGATAAGCAAGGCAAGGCATCAAGTGTTGGTCGAATACAAGAGAGGTTAGGGAACCTATAGGTAAAGAGGCGTGAACACACCTCTTCCCTAGGAGCCTAATCCAACTGGGTCCTAAGTGAGTCTGAAAATAGCCGAGAGCTGAGAGGCCAGAAAAAGTGAAAATAGAGGGGGTGCCCCTGTCCTTCGCTATGGTTGAACGGTCGGGTGGGCTAGTGCTGCTTGGGGTTGCAGGCCCCAAATCGAGCACTAGACGCTAAGTCGGATGTATACATTAATAATAAATGGTATTGAGAAAGGACGAAGGAAACCGCACGCATAAAACTGCAAAAGATGGTCACCTTCTAACCCCCGGGACAAAGATGGGATCCGTGTCCTCGAGGCCCACCTCCTCAAGCGCTAACATTGGGATGGATAAGGACAACACTGATAAGGCCGTTCGACTGGAATGGATAAGGATGACCCTTACAAGGTCGTTCGACTGGAATGGATAAGGACGGCCCTGACCAGGTCGTTCGATTGAGATGGGAAAGAGCGACCCTAACCAGGTTGTTCGGAATGGCCCCTGACAAGGGTCATTCTTTGAAATTGTTACTAGGGTCCCCTTGCATGGCTGCTTGAGAAAGGATGAGTTGGAAGGATCTGGAATCCACGTTGAGGAATTGCTTAAGGATTGAGGATTGCATTGCATATCAGGGGGCCTTAGGCGGATTGAAAAATACATAGAAATTGCATGGGAAGATTTTTTTTTTCTTTTAGTCTCAGGCCTCAGCAGGAGGGGGATAGCAGTGCATACACAGTGACCTCAGAACCTCTACCCGTCAAGGGAAAAGTCTCAGCGCGACCTATTTCCTCATAAGGAAGGATAAGGGTTTAAGAACCCAGACATTTTTCTCTTTGACAGGTGCTCGTCGTCCAGAACTAACTCCGACAAAGAGCTCTAGTCAAGGAGTTCAAACTGCGTCTCATGTTGAGAACCTAAATGTCAAGGGTGTGGAGCCAAACGGGCGTGGAGCCATTTTTTTTCTAAGTCACATTTGCTCTCCCCAACCACACGTCATACCGTAGAGGGGCTGCGTGGCCGCTTGGGATGGACCAAGGCTGCTCGCATTAAGTGAGCGGCACTGTCCAAAGGGAGGGGTCAGGCACGGTACCAGGTGAAGTCTACACCCACCACAGGGCGAGTGACACCGCCCTGCCGGATCATTACAACCATTTCGGGACTAACCGTGAGGTCTTCGTAACTGCACTCGCAGACTAATAGAGAGCCCAAACTCTCTTGAAAGGAAGAGGCCGGATCCAAGAAAATACCACTTGGGAGGAACGATTCGCGAGAGGGCCACTTGTGGTATGATGGGGTCCTGGGAGGCGTGGACTGGACCCGCCTAATAGATGCGAGGAGGCACCTCAATGACGATGCCCATTTCCAAAGAAGTGACCGTCGGACTAGAGTAAAGGATGAGGTGAGTTATCAGCGGGGGAGGACTGATCACCCTTCTTTTTTGGGGCTGATGGGCCGACATCCATCTACTTAGTTGGCAGGGCAAGATCTGCGTACCTCCCAGTGAGAACCAGTCGTGCGATGGGGACATCACATTTTGAGTGGGGGGAAGGTGTGTCATCTACCAATGAAAAAGCGTGCAAAAGGATAAGGTTATCATCAGTTCGAGAAAGACATGTGTAATTGACTTTGCATGGGCTTGAGAAAAGTCTAACAAGATGTCTAGAAGAAAAAGGCATGTGTAATTGATTTTGCGTGGGCTTGAAAAATATCTGGCAAGATGTCCAGAAGAGAAAGATATGTGTAATTGACTTTGTGTGGGCTTGAGAAAGGCCTGAAAAGATATCCAGAAGAGAAAGGCATGTGTAATTGACTTTACGTGGGTTTGAGAAAGGTCTGGCAAGATGTCCAGAAGAGAAAGGCATGTGTAATTGACTTTGCGTGGGCTTGAGAAAGGCCTGGCAAGATGTCCAGAAGAGAAAGGCATGTGTAATTGACTTTGCGTGGGCTTG
>BFEA01000035.1:1258226-1268597 GCA_003427395.1 Chara braunii
GCGCAGTCTTCCTGTGTGAAGCGCCAGACCCCTTCACACCATGGAATGATGATGATGATGTATGTTTGGGGCTGCATTGCAATATTGATTGTTCGGATCATTGGTATCTAAGTCTTCCGCTGTGCTATCTTATACTTTGTATTGAAAGGTCGGTTCTTGTTCTGGTCTGCACCTATACGGTATGCAACACTATGCCTAATCAAGCTTTGTCCCCTACTTGCCCTACCATCCTACTTGAGGACCACCTATCCATTCCTTCTCTTTTCGAAAAGGCGTGGGTTGAAGCGGTCGGGTATGGTGGATAGGTGAAAGAGGCGGAGGAGGAAAAAAAAGCGTGGTGGATGACTATGGTGGATGGGTGAAGATGATGGAGGAGGAAGATGAAGTGTGGCGGTGGCTATGGTTGATGGGCGAAGGTGATGGAGGAGGAAGGTAGAGAGAGGTGGCGACTATGGCGGACGGGTGAAGGAGATGGAGGAGGAGGATGAAGTGAGGTGGTGGCTATGGCGGATGGATGACGGTGATGGAAGAGGAAGGTGAAGCGAGGTGGATGGTTATGATGGATTGGTGAAGGTAATGGAGGAGGAAGGTGACGTGGGGTGGTGGCTATGGCGGATGGGTGAAGGAAGTGGTGGAGGATGCTATGGTGGATAGGTGAAGGTGATGGAGGAGGAAGGTGAAGTGGGGTGGTGGCTATGGCGGATGGGTGAAGGAGATGACGGAGGAGGGTGAAGCGAGGTGGATGGCTATGGTGGATGGGTGAAGGAGACAGAGGAAGAAGGATAAAGTGAGTTGTGAGGTGGTCCGACGCTCCCCCTACTCCTAAGTGAGGGCCCCGTTCTCCCGTAGTTACCTCGAAGTCCAGACCCTCAGAAAACCCAGTTTAACAGCAAACAGACTTGCACAGACATAGAAAGCACAGACCTCACAAAGTACACAGGTTTTGCAGAAGCACAGTTTTTGCAGAAAAACACAGATTTTCGAAAAATGCAGATTTTGCAGATTTACGTCGATTTTTCTAGGGGAGGGAGAGCCGAGAAATTCAGTCTTGCGTTTGGTGGCCCAAACGGTGTCGGATGCCCACGTAACTTGGTGGGCTCTCTGTCTATACTCTATGGAAGACCTCCAAGAAGTTTGGTTTCATTCCATCGCCGTTTGCCCCTACTCGCCTTTTTCGGGCATGACCCGGGCTCTAAGTGAACAGTTCGGGGAAGTCCATTTTTCGTTTTTGCAGGAAAATGAACTCAGATGGCCTGCAGATTTTGCAGGCCATCTATCTATACCGAGGACATGGGGTCTGTGAAGTCACAGTCCACATACCCCTATTTTGGCGGTGTTGGCCACTGGTGCCCCTGGACCGCACTGGTGCCTTAGCGTTCTGCGGACGGGTTACTGCCCTGAGGGATCAGCTAACGTTTCTCAGTAGCAGCAGCAGCCTGGCCTAACCAGGTATCAGTAGTAACAACAGCAATCCCCATCAGCAGCATTAGCAGTGGTAGTAGCAGCAGCACCAGCCCCCTACCTACCTTCTTCTTACCGTGTTCAATTAGAGCACGGTGGCGACTTGCACAAGTGTGACTAGACTATTCATGCACACAGGGCTATGGAATCAACCAGAATTAAACCAACACATCACCAAGTGAAGAAAGATCGATCTGCACAAGTAAGACGAGAGCATCATACATGTGAGGCTATAAAAGCAACTTAGGATAGACCCAACCTATCACCAAGTGAAGAAAGTGGGAACTGCGCAAGTGAGATTAGAGCATGCAAACATGTAAGGCTTATGGAGGCAACTAGGAACGACTGGTACATCACCAACTGAAAAAAGTATGAACTGCACAAGTGAGACTAGAGCATACACACATGTGAAGCTATGGTAGCAATTAGGAAAGAACATGTACATCACCAAGGGAAGAAAGGACAAACCGCACAAATGAGACTATAACATACACACATGTAGAGCCATGGAGGCAACTACGAAAGAACCGGCACACTACCAAGTGAAGAAAGTATGGACTGCACAAGTGAGACTAGAGCATACACACATGCAAGCTATAGAAGCAACTAGGAAAGAACCGGCATATTACCAAGTGAGCAATGTCTGAACAACATAAGTGGGACTAGTGCATACGCACATGTAAAGCTATGAAAGCAACTGGGAAAGAAGCGGTACAACACCAAGTGAAGAAAGACTGAGACTAAAGCATACACACATGTGGGCAATGGGAGCAACTAGGAAACAACCGGTATATCACCAAGTGAAGAAAGACTGAACTTGCACAAGTGAGACTAGAGCGTACACACATGTGAGCTATGGAAGCAACTAGGAAAGACCAAGTGAAGAAAGACTGAATTTGCACAAGTGAGACTAGAGTATACACACATGTGAGTTATGGAAGCAAATAGGAAAGAACCGGTACATCACCATGTGATGAAAGACTGATCTTGCACAAGTGAGATTATAGCATATACACCTGTGAGCTATGGAAGCAACTAGGAAAACAACGGTATATCACCAAGTGAAGAAAGGCCTGAACTGTACAAGTGAGACTAGAGCATACACACATGTGAGCTATGGAAGCAACTAGGAAAGAACCGGTACATCACCAAGTGAAGAAAGGACTGAACTGCACAAGTGAGGCTATAGCATACACACATGTGAGCTATGGAAGCAACTAGGAAAAAACCGATACATCACAAAGTGAAGAAAGGACCGAACTGCACAAGTGAGGCTAGAGCATACACATATGTGGAGTTATGGAAGCAACTAGGAAAAACTGGCACATCACCAAGTGAAGAAAGGACTGAACTGCACAAGTGAGACTAGAGCATACACACATGTGAAGCTATGGAAGCAACTAGGAAATAACCGGTACATCACCAAGTGAAGAAAGGACTGAACTGCACAAGTGAGGCTAGAGCATACACATATGTGAAGTTATGGAAGCAACTAGGAAGAACCGACACATCACCAAGTGAAAAAAGGACTCAACTTCACAAGTGAAACTTAGAGCATATACACATGTGAAGCTATGGAAGCAACTAGGAAGAATCGACACATCACCAAGTGAAGAAAGGATTGAACTGCACAAGTGAGACTAAAGCGTATACACACGTGAGGCTATGGAAGCAACTAGGAGGAACCGGCATATCACCAAGTTAAGAAAGTACAAAACCGCATAAGTGAGACCATATCATACATACATATAAGGTTGTGGAAGCCACTAGGAAGGAACTGACACATCACCAAGTGAAGAAAGGACTGAACTGCACAAGTGAGATTAGAGCATACACGCATGTGAAGCTATGGAAGCAACTAGGAAGAACCGGCACATCACCAAGTGAAAAAGGACAAAACTGCACAAGTGAGACTAAAGCATACACACATATAAGGCTATGGAAGCAACTAGGAAGGAACCGACACATCACCAAGTGAAGAAAGAGTGCTGCATGCGAGTGAGACTTGCTCAAACACATACTTGTCACTCATGGAGGCAACAAGTTTGGGACGAATCTTCATCATATGAGAGATGAGTCCTGCGTGTGAGTGAGATTAGCTCAAACACCTGCATAGGACTCATGGAAGCAACCAACATTGAATCAGATCATCACAAGGTGGAGAAATGAACAATGTAAGAGGCAAGGATCACCAAAGTATCTGCATGAGTGAAAACCAAAGTAATGATTTACCCCCAAGTGAAGAGAAAGAGAGAATTTTTGAGTTCAGAGTGAGTAAAACTCACCCTCAAGCTAGAAATCTTATAGCACAAAGTGGCGATTTGTTAGGGAGTGAGGGAGATGGCCACTATGGAGGTACTACTAATGGAAGAACTATTTCCTACTTCTTCCCTGTATTTGGGAAGCTTTAGTTATGGAGAGAGAAAGAAGATGTGGAGAGGGGGAAAAAAAAAAGGAAGAGGAAGGAGGAGGAGAAGAAGAAAAAAAAGAAAAAGAATGAAAGAGAAGAGGAAGAAGAAGAAAAAGAAGCTGAAGAAGGATAAGAAGCAGAAGAAGAAGAAGAAGAAGAAGAAGAGCAATAAGGAGAAGGAGAATAAGAAAAAAAAAAAGAGGAAGAGGAACACCTCCTCCTTATCCCCACTCACCTCTCTTATACTCTCTTGGTGTTGAAGGCTAGTCTTGATGAAGCTCCTTCCTTCCTTGCACATGTGTCACCTTAGTTATGACTCTCTTCTTCTTCAAACCCTCATCTTCCTCCTCTTCCAACCTCTCCCTGGCTACGGCAAGCTCCCACCACCAAGGTTATGGAATCCTCCCTTCTAGGAGAGCTAAATGGGTTTCCCAAGCCTCTCCCTCTCTCTCTTCCACAACGTGGGGGCTATGGCGGACCACCTCCTTGGGCCAGCTCCATCCTCATTAGCTCCAATGGTTGCTCCCACTAGCCTATAGTCTCCTCCAAGTCTCTAAATTGGCAGTGGTTCCCCTCCTCTCACTCCAAGTGAGTACAGTGCTCTTATGAGTTCACTTGGGCAGCATGGGCACTCCTCATGCAAATGTGAGTGTGGCGGACTGGTCCCTCAGCTTATGTAGGCGGAAACTGGTGCACCTGCCAGCCCATGGATCTCCTCATGTGCCTCCTAGTGAACCGAGGTACCCCCATGGCCAATTTTCACCACTAGGTCTCTCCGGGGGTACCACGACCTTATTTTGACCAAGTACATGCAGTCTGAGTGGTTGATACCAACTCGGATTGTCTCTTGGGCCTCCTCAAGCCTCTTTTCGTTTCTGAAATGTTGGCCCCTTGACTCCAAATGCCCAAGGGGCAGCCTCACTTTTCATTTTTTGTTGTTTCTACCCCATTTTGGGTAGACCGAGATATTGTCCCACGTCTCGGTGTCATCTCAGCCTTGGATTTGGCTGCGATCCAAGGCCAGCATTATTCCGAGCTACCCCCAATTAGTCCTTGCTTCAATTTTGAGCCCTTAGGCTCACTTTTTCAATTTTTGGTGCATCTGGCCTTCTTTTTTAGCCAAATGCACAGTTTCAACTTTTTCCTTCTTTTGTTTCTTCCCATTATGGGCTGCCAACTCATTTCGGAGCTAGCCGTTTGAACTGGCCCCACGAAAAATGACCATATGCTCTTCTCCATGAGATCTGATCTCAGATCCATGACCAAAAAAAAAAACGGTCAACTCTTTTTTGCATTTTCTCTCATTTTTGTCCTTTTTAATTCAGATATTGTTGAGATAATGCCTCTGCAATCCGGATTGCCCTCCACCAAATCTGGAGAAATGAGGTCACAGTAGGGACCTGTCAGTCCCTATTGTGCCAGTCCCAACTGACTGGCACATTCTCCTCCGCTTTTTTCTCCCCCTTTGTTTGATTCTCTCTTTTTTTTTTCCCATTTTTTTCTCTTTTTCTTTTATTTCTGTTGTGACAATTATCAAGCAATTGTGCACCCTCTTTCTAGACCTTAGATCCTCATTCATGGTCAGATCCATGCCCAGCAGTTGGTCGTTGCATCGCGGATTGCAATAATGAAGCCCTCATGCTCATGGGGGCTCCCGTTTGCCTTCGTTTTCTCAATTTCGAGTCCTCTTTTACTTCGATTTTTCTTAGGCAGCTTATTTTTCTGCATAGAGTCCATTAAGGCCCTATTTTTTGGTGCCTTGCTAGTTCGAGATATCTCGGACTGCTGGGCAGTCCCCTCTCTTCACCCTTTTTTTCTCATTTTTGTCTCCTCGCATCCTCTCCCTAGGCTCTTGTGAGTGACTAATATTTTTCACCGTTAAGATTTTGATCTTGACGACGTTACTTGCTTGCACGCTCCTCCCCTTTGCTAGCTCATGGTTCCTTTGGGACCACTCAAGTCTCCGCCACTCTCCCATGTCAGTTCCATTTTCTAGTCCCGGTGGTGGTCCCGCCGGCGCATGTCCCAATTTTCAACTATTTTTATTTGGGTTCATTCAGTTCTCGACATCATTCCCGGTGGCGTCTCATTTTTATTTGGGACTTCCTTGTCCCCGACAACCCCAATTTATTCTTTCATGGACCTTAGCTGCAGCGAATATTCTAGGCCACGAGATTCATCATCTCACGGTCCCCATTTACTGTCTTTATTTGCCCAAGCCAAATACACTATTTTCTAGTGTCTTGGGTGAGTCAAGGCCCTTTTTGTTTTGGCCTAGGCACCCCCATGCAATCTGTTATTTCTCGGACTGCCATAATGGTCTTTTTCCTAGCCTCATTGCCCCACAACATGCCTCAAACTGAAACAAAATGTAACGGTTAACTTCCAAGTGCATTCGAACTCACTGTTGACTCCGGATGTACCTAAAACATGTGTTTCACTTCCCCCATGCAATCCGTTGCATCTCGGTTGCATGGGGCCTTGATTTTTCTAGATTTTCTTTGCAAATTCAAGAGAAAATCAAGATACTTTGCAACCCCCATATCCCAGGATGTATCTGGTCACGGATGCATCTCCCCATGTGACGTTTTTTACCGTTAAGGCTCTTTTTTTTTTTTTTTTTTTTTTTTTTCCCCTCCTTTTTCGAACAGTAGGAACCTGTCAGTCCCTAATTGTGTCAGTCCCTACTGACTGCCAACTTACTCACTCCCTCTTACTCCTTTTGTCTTATTCTTCCACCTTTTTCTTTTCTTTTTCTTTATTTTTCTAGCATGTCACGTGTCAACTAGTTGTTGAGCCATTTTCTAGACTCTTCCTCTTGGTTTTGACCCTTCTTATTCCCAAGGTGCGGTCTGTTATTTCTCGGACTGCAATTGAGACTCCCCCATGCTCATAGGAGCCTCCTTTTGCCTCTCTTTCTTCCACACTGTGACCCCTTTTGCTCCGGTTTTCTCCCGGGAGCCTATTTTTCACATGGAGCCTCTCTAGGCTCCATTTTCTTAAAGGTGGCTAATCCGAGATATTTCGGATTGCTGCCATGCCTCTTCCTTTACTTTTTCTCTGCGTTCTTTTCTGTTTTGACCCCCCCGTTTGCCTCCACTAGTGTTTGCACCAGTGGTGCTAATATTCTCGGTCGTCTAGATCTTGATCTTGACCGCACATCCTGCTGTGGGCATATTTTTCTCATGGCCCTTCACAAGTTTTCCTTAGGACATCACAAGTCCCCGCCATTTGTTCCGCCACTGGTTCCCGACACTTGTCCCGCCGGTGGTCCCGCCGACACTTGTCCCGTCGGCGGTCCCGCCGGTAGTCCCAACGGTACTTAGCCCCAAAACGTCATTATTTTTGCTAGTTCCATATGGTCCCCGACACTTTTCCTTGCCGTGTTTCGGTCTCTCTTGGCGTTTTCCACCCCATGGCTGCCCCATTTCTAATCTCTTTCTGTGTCCCATGCGCGCCAGTCTTTCCGGCCGCGACCTTTTATTCTTGCGGCTCCCATCGATCGTCGTAGGTGTCCTTCATGCTAAGGTCCTTCTCTTCTAGCATCTAGTGGTCGTCGAGACTCTTTTTTTATGGCCCCCGACCCTCTCTTGTGGTCCGCCATGTCATTTTATTTGACTCATGGCCCTTTGACCTTTCTTATGCCGCACTCTAGTGACCCTCTTGGCCCCGTACTTCGTTCTCATGTGTCGGTGCCCCCAACACGGGGTTCTTAGCTTTCTTGATTCCTTTCTTCTTGCGGCGCGCAACCCAGGACATTATTTTTTCCGGCGGTCCTTCTTCTTTTGGGAAGAAGAGCCGCCTTTATTATTATCTTGCGGCCCTTTGCTGCTTGCTATTCTACTAATCTCTCCTTGGTCCAGTGGTTCCGGCGGTCCAGGGCATTCTCTAGGCCCCTAGGCGCCGACACTTATGCCTCAGCCTTCCATCCTTCTTATCTTTCTTGCCTCCGCTTTTCTCTGCTGGGCACAATTCTATCGTATACCATCTCTCAAGGGTCACCACTCATTTCGAGACCCACGAGTCCCGATAACGGTAAAAAACACTTACAGGACGATTAAACTCAAGGTAGATGTGCAGACAATGGTAAGGGAGAGATGGAAGAGACATTTAAATCTGGGCGATGATCAAATATAATGTATAAAGTGGTTTAAAGGAGTAAAGGAGAGACTGGTTACGTTCGCCGCCCTGCAGTGATAAATTTATCATACATGCCTCCCCACCAACAACTGGATCATTGACAGAACCAATCTGGAACAAAAAACAAAGAATCTCCCATGATGTAAACTCTGCTATGCAGGATTCTCGAGCCGCAAAGTATGTGAAAAATAGAATACATTTTCCTCCAGTGCCCAGGGGCAGTACTAATGTGGCGCTGGTGGGACCGCATTTGGTCCCAACTGGGTACTGAGGAGAAGTGGTCATGGAAATGGGAAACAATCCTACTAGGAGTATGGGGAAGGCTTCCAACTTCTCCAACAACCTGTTCGTTACGGTCAGGAAAGCGGTGAAATGGACGTTGTGGATAATAATATGTGTGTTTGATCAGGAAGGGGCCAGGATGGGGGAAGGGGAAGTGGCAGAAATAGTCAGACAGTTCATAGAAACTGAAATAAGAGTGCAATGGAAAAAAGTACAGGAAAAAATTAACACATTTGACACAGAAAGCAGACACTACAAAAGAAATCAGTAACTTCTGTGCAGACTGGCTGGGAGGTGAAAGGAGGCAGGATGGCACACATCGTTTGTCCTGTGGAAAGAGGGAACGAAAGGGGAGGCAATGGATTCACCAAGGACTGCAAACTCGAGTTCCACGAATAGCTTCAAGTCGATCCCTACATTCCGATGAAGAGTCCAGGGGAATTTCCAGATATGTTCCCCCCGGCGGCCACAACAATCGTAGAAATGCAATGGTTTTGGGCAGGAGTAAGGAATGTGCAATATAGTTTTCTGCTTAAAGGGCACTAGGTTTCCAGGGTTGATCAGGCGCCCTCCAGTGGGTGGAAGAGGTGCCCTTAGGCAGACTATCATCATATTGGTACAAGCTTATCAAGAAACAAGCTCAATGTAAAGGGACGTTGGACCCGGTTTCCACCAGGTGAAGCTCCCCACCAATAGATGGAGCCTCCTGGGGAAGTGCTAGAGGGGTCTGCTCTTATCAGCTCCTCTAGCATCAACCCGGGGTGTTGTTGTTTTTTTTTTTTTTTTTTTTTTTTTTTTAAGGCGGCCGACTGGAGGCAGATGACCTATTCCTTTTTTTGCCTCCTCCTCTATCATCTTGACCAACCTCACTCTGGCCCTGCTGGATGGGCGCCTCCTGTTCCCTGCCGTACCAGCCCAGGTCTACCAGGGTGTTATTTGGAAGAGGAAATAGGTCTGGGAAATCAGAAGAGGGGATATCGCTGGCGACTGCAGTCCATTCGTTGAAGTGTAGTGGGTAGTCCTTCTGCGAGGCCTCTAGCCAGTGATTGTGGTCCAATTGCCAGCCTTTCCCATTGAATCCTTGCTATCCTTCCTCCTGGTTCCCCCCCAATCCAGTCCATGCAGGATTCATTTATGTATAGGGTAATATTGAGTTTCTTGGTGAGAGTTTTCATTGCTTGCAGCCTTGCAACGCCCTTCAGCACTTTTCTCTTACTAACACTCTCCAAGCACTGCCTGCGACGCACTTAGTGCCACCCCACTTTGATAGTCGGCTTGATACCCCTGATCGGTATTAGTAGGGTCTATGACCAACAGGGGTGTGGGTTGTGTGTGGTGTGTGGGAGAGTGTTGGCCACAGCCACTGCTTCTACTCTATGGGGGGTGGGGAAAGTAGATGGGAGGTGCAGGTACTGGCAGAATGCTTGGTCTTTGACTTAGCCGGCCTCCCCACTAGCAGCCCCACCCTACTCAATGACCACGGCCTATTAGGGCCGCAGGCAACATGCACCCCCCTAATTGTGAGAGGTACCTATGCTTGAAGGTGTCCCCTGTATAGGCTTAGGAGTGGTGGTAGATAGAAAGTGACATGTGAAATTGAGAGGAAGGAAGGAGACCAGAGAAAGGGGAAAAAAAAAAAAAAAAGAGAAAAAAAAAAGACAAAGTCGGCCTGACTGTTCAATAGAATCAATACGCTGGACCCAATTTTCCAGGGGCGAGGTCCCACTAGCAAAGAGGATTGGACTAAGCTCCTGAATCTGGATGTGTATTAAGCAGAGATGCAGCAGAAAAGCAGTTCAATCTCCATTTTATGCACCCTCTCCATGAACACGTCTATAGATTCAGGCGTCCAATCCAATCCTCTTTGCAAGTGGGACCTAACCTAGCCCCAGGAGGTGCAGCTCCCTACGAAAAATCTGGCGCCATCCAATAGCACCAGTCTCCTACCTATGGGGGCTCTTAACACTCCGCAGGCAGAGGCTACCGTAGGCAATGAACGATGTTTTGGGAGAAAAACGAAGAAAGTAAGGCTCCTCTGCAAATCCTTTTTTTTTTTTTTTTTTTTTTTTTTTTTAATA
>BFEA01000035.1:1273824-1283833 GCA_003427395.1 Chara braunii
AGAGAGAGAGAGAGAGAGAGAGAGAGAGAGAGAGAGAGAGAGAGAGAGAGAGAGAGTTTCCATCGAATTGAGGGCACGGCAGAAAGTTGGGCTGTGTGACAAATTTTCGATATACCCCGGTAACCGTCCTCCCAGGGCCAGGGGAACAGCCACCACTGCCACCAACGGGCACAGGGGCATCCTGGAAAGATGAAAGGTACCAGTAGGGGCATTTTGAACATATTTCAGGCCCAAACGACACCCGGGGTTTTTCAGAAACTCGAATCATTGGGGAGGGGCATGACAGGGTAAGTCGGGCAGTTGAGGGGCATGCCGCAAGTAAATGGATTTCGGAGGGGCGTTTCGAAAATTTTCCCCTGAAAGAAAAATGAAAGGACAATGACAACGAAAATGGAAGGAAAATGAACAAAACTCTGTAACGGAAAAAAAATGAAAGCACAATGAAAGAAAAATGCAAGGGAAAGGACCACATAAGAAAAATCCACTGGCCTAGCTCAGTTGGTAAGGCACGCAAGTGGCATTCAGGAGGTCTTGGGTTCAATCCCGATTGGCCTCATGTACGTTCCTGAGCAAGCTTGGCGCCCACTTATAGCTGAATTTAGACTGAAAGATGCACCAAATTCAGCTATAATGACCGTGCGTTGTATTCGGGGCAAGACTGTAGAGATATGCCGTTTGGTCCCCCCGAGTGGCATTGAGCAGAGACTGCTGATGTTCATAGGGGGAGGGGAACCGAGGGGAGACATAGGCCTGGACCCCACAGGAATTCCTTTGGAAAAGAGGGTTCTGACCCCACAGGAATTCCTTTGGAAAAGAGGTTTCTGCAGAACGGTCGTCGGAAGAGTTTTGGAAAGTCTGGAAAGCTTTCTGCGGGGACCCCACAGCAGAGGGAGTTTTGTGGCAAAATGTTGAAAAAGTTTACCGTAATAGGAAACGTGGCTGCCAAGCGTCCCGAAATGGAAACTGCTGGTTTGGGTGGAGTCTGTGGCTGTGGAAATGAACTGGTTCGGCGGACATCCTGAAGTCCGGCCTGTGGCCGACATCTTGGAAACCTTCGGGATGCCTCCACCCCCAATGTTCGAGAGTTGGCACAAAATTGCGGCGGAAATCCCTCCCGCGAAACTTTTCCACGCCGCAGACCATGTGGAAACACAATTCCGCACTTTTCCAGCCCACAAAGCGCGGTGTGTGGGGCCCCGCGGAACACTTCCGGGGAAAACACAAAACTTTTCCACAGACTTTGCCGGGTTATGTGGGCTCCCGGAAACAATTCTGCAGCAAAAGTTTTCCTTGCCGCATTCCTGTGGGGTCCTGGCCATAGTGACTGGCCAATCGAAGAACCTGCTGACCCCTGGCCGGTATCGCCCACCTGCTGTAGCAGGTATAGCACCTGCTGGTGGGTGCAGCTCCCACATGTTCCCTCGTTGGAGGCTTGAGCACGGATGTGGCTGCTAGGGGGTTCCCCGTAATACTATTATGCAAAAAAAAAAAGACGGCCTGAAAAGCCGTCCTGTCCTGAAAAGCCGTCCTGTCCAGAATTAGCCTTTTAGAAACACAATAAAAGAAAACATCAATCCACTGGCGTGCTCTGAGCTACGCCAGTGGCATTCATGAGGTCTTGGGTTCAATCCCCATTGGCCTCATGTTACCTTCCTGGCCAAGCCAGGCGTCTGCCACCTACCTCGAGATAGTCCGTTGGACCCCCCCAGCTGCACTCAGCAGAGACTGCTGATGTTCGTAGGGGGAGGGGACTGGAGGGGATGAACAGCGAGGGATTGGTAGGCATTTACTCCAGGTGGAAAGAAAGAAAGAAAGAAAAGAATCAGCATTATAAAAAAAAGGATAATTTCCGAAATACCCCCATAAGTTGACATATATGCCAAAATGCCCCTGAAAGATGTGGGTGAACCACGGAATGCCCTTTTGGGCCGAAATCTTTCTGTTATGCCCCTGTCAGGCAGGTGTGAAAATTTGCAATCTGGACCTCACTGTTGGGCATGGTCTTTTGCCACTGGGCCTTAGGAAAGTTGCCAAGTTCTGGGTATTTTGCAAAGTTGGATGGTACCCGGTAGCGGTATATCACAAAGATGGGGGGTCCAACCGACGCGAGGGGTATTTCAGAAACTTTTCTTTTTGTCAGAGGGGCATTCCGGTCTACCCACATCTTTCAGGGGCATTTTGGCACATATCTCAACTTATGGGGGTATTTTGCAAATTATCCCATAAAAAACAAAAAATTTAAAAATCATATGGTATCACATAAAATGCAAGAAAAATGACAGAAAATTTTGAAGGAAACGAAAAGAAAACGCAAGGGAAATGAAAAGGAAAATAGGAAAATTAATGGGAGAGCAGCCATTCCGTTTCTGGAAGAAAGCATTGGTTCATGACTAGTTTCAGTAGGATTTCTCGGTCGCGCTGTAGAACAGGTATAGGATGCTTAGTTTGAAGAGCAGAGGGCTCAATTGAAACAGAAATTGGCAGTCAACTAGCCTATTCATGGTCTGGTTAAACCACCAGTACTTCCTACAGTCGCGTAGCGTTAACGCTACGCAATTTTAGGAAACGTACGGGCCACTACAGGAGCGCCCAAATTCATCCAACTAGAAACGTTTCTACTCTATTTTTTTTCCGCGGCCGATAGCTGGGCCAAGTACTGGTGGTTTAAACTGAAGTTGGGTAGTTGGCCCCACTGGCTGGTTACCTCCGGCTGTTTGTGAGGATTCCCCACCTCCTTTGCCAATTTTAAACAGCCAGGACCTTTCTCATATATCTGCCAAGCGCGGGCGATGGATCGGGTCGGCGGCCGAATGGGGTCTCTGTGTTAACCGCGCGGCCCAGATCCCAAGCAGGGAAAGGTACTGGTGGTTCAATGGAATGCTCTACTTTTCCCCGGGGGGAAAAAAAGAAAGAAAAGAAAACTTGTTGGAAGGAAGCATAAGTAAAAAGGAATAAGACACGATTTGGGCGAAGGAACCATGTTATATCTTCGGATTTCATATATTTTCTGGAGTCCATTCATTTAGCGGCCTTCTCTTCTGAAAAAATGGGAAGACTAGGATGTGGTTTCCAGCAGGTGCAGCTCCCCACTAATAGATGGAGCAGCCTATCCTAGGTCAACTAGGGGAGGTTGCTCTTATCACCTTCCCTAATAGATCTACGCTGGCCTTAAAAAAAAAACAAAAAAAAACAAAAAAAAAGGGATGTGGTTCTACCACATAAGAAAATACAAACATTACTCTCAGGAGTGGTCAATGCTTTGCGCTCCTTTTTCTCGGTCCATTGTCTAAGCTCATTTTTCTCGGTCAATGGTCTGTGCGCTTTTTTTCTGGGATCTTTTTTTCTCGTTTGAGGACCACCGCCAGGATAGAGGGATATTATTGCAAGGGCTAATTTAAAAAAAAAAAAAAAAAAAAAAAAAAAAAAAAAAAAAGAAGCATGAGGAGGGCTCAGAGATAGGAGAATCGCGGGGCGGGCCAGGGGATGGAAGGAGGACCCACTGGTGGCCCCCAGTGGCTCCTGCAGATATCCGGCCAGGCCACGGATTAGGAAAAGGAGAAAAGGGCTGCCATGGGACGCTGGACCCGGTTTCCAGCACACTGGTTCCTCTTTTTTTTTTTTTTTTTTTTAACAGAACCTTAGGGCTCTGGCTCCTTTTCCATTCTGGGAAGCATCAGTCCGGTTCCTATTCCACCGGCAAGTCAGAAAAGGTTACAATAAGTACTCACTGTACACTCCTCCCCCTTATGGTGTGGAGGCCCGAGGGACGGCATTGATTACTTCACTCTGGAAGGATGTACCGCCCTTCACCCCTGCCTAAGTTAGCCTGATTTAGATTTACGACTTGGGGACTAATAGGTTTGTGGACTGTGACGACTTTCTTCATAGGGCCTTGTCTGACCTGTTTCTCGCAGCTCCTTGACTGTCTGAGACCCTTTTAGTACTAGAACTGCAGTCTTGACGCTTGGTAGTCTGTCTTAAAGGCTTCAGAATGCTCTCTGGAATAGTTGCTTTTGTCGGTTTCTGGGTTTAACCTCTATTCTCACTTCCTCAGTTACTTTAACAACGTACTCTAATTTATATTAACCTTCAATATCTAGCTACTTGGCTGGTCTACTGTAACTCTGTTTGTCATCTCTTTCTAGGGACCATGGTCTATATCCTAGATTTTAGACACGTTACTAGAGGGAAGTGTTGTTTTGGGGAATTATTTGTAGGGTGGGATTGGTGTTGCTTTAGTGGTTTGGAAGAATGTTATTGAAAGATAATTGCTTGTCTGGGTTGTGGGATGTGGTTGCTCTGTTCGGGTGTGATTCATCGAGGATGGGGTGGTAAGGGTTGGGTTCCGGGTGGTTCGGGTGGGGATAACAGGTATCGTCATGTGTGGGGCGGCTATGGGGGCTATGGGCGATTTGGGGGGGGACTGGGAGTGTTTTTGTGAGGGTTTGCCGCATGGCTTGCGATCTGTTAGTATGGGTTTTTGTTGAGCTGTCGCCGTGGGGTTGTGCTGTTGGGGGAGTTGTGTGGTCTAGTTAGCGGGTGAGTTTTCAAGGATATACTCAGTAAATTTACTAGCCTGTGATTTGCTAGGGCAATTCCTTTATTGGTCTTCTCTAAGAGGAGCTCATGTGGATATAAGTGAATTCAGGGGTGCTGACGAGTGAGTGGGATACTGCTTGTGGTGTGTTTGTGTTTCTTTCCCATAGCGTGAAGATCAGACTATGTCCTTTGATCTTTGCAATTTTACCTTCTGCCAGATAGTTAATTTCAAAGTCATTTTTGTGTTCTTTTGCTTTGATCTCTTCCTTTCTTATTTTCCTTCTCACTTTGCGCCACAGTGTCCAGTATTCTGTTTCGACCTGTTGTTGTAATAAACTCCAGGCTTCCTGGATGTGCATTGTTTGTTTCTCTATTGTTTCTTGGCATCTTTCCTCCAGATGGTCCAAATTGTGGCTTTCCTAAGACCTTGGAAGAGATTAGTTTCTACGTGTGTCCAATCTTCCGGCGTGTTGAAGCCTAGTAGTAGTAGTACAAAATTGTTTGTGAATTCCACGGTGGTTATTTTTTCCCAAATTACCCTGATTCTTTGTCATAGGGGTTGTATTCTGGAACATCTGAAGAAGCAGTGGAAAAGGTCCTCTAACTGTCCTTCTTTGCACGTGGAACAAAGTTTTTTTAGTGTACTTCTGTCCTCTTTTCTTGTCCTCACGTTTAACCATTGGTTAATCGGGACGACTAGGTAGAGAATAAGCCATTGTAGACTTCTAAATTTAGGAGGGTGGATTATGGTTACTTGGTTCCATGGGATCTGGTTGAAGTTTATTGGGTCTACTTGAAGGTGATTGTACCATCTCTCTGTTATGACTGGGTCCGAGTTCGCTGATCTCCTCCTCAGTTTGTATCCGAGACTTGTGGTGTATAGTAGGATGTTGTATTTCAGGGTAATACCAGAGGTTCTCTGCTTTTGATTCCATGCCCATTTTGCTGGATCTACCTCTAAATCTTCCAGAGTCGTTTGGGGGTTGTACAGGGTTAGTTCATCGTTTTCTATTACTCTTACCTTTCTGAGATTGTCTTCTCTGACTGTGACCTGTCCTTCCCTATTTTTATTTACTTTGCCATAGTCCTTGTGAGGATTTTCTATTGTATGAATGGTAAATGTGATCCAATTATTTTTGCCCTCTACCCCTTCTTTGTAGGCCAATACTTGTTCTGTGCCAATTGTGTGGGCCATTACTGCCCAGTCCCCTATCGTCCATTGTCTATTGCTCTTAAGGATTGAGATTCATTCCGTAGGGATGCTGAATGTTATTTGTTGTAGGTTATTCGCTAAGCGATTGTTGCCTTTTAGTATGTGTTTGAGCTGTTTTTCGTCTTTCCATCCTTTCTTTTCTTCGTCCCATATATGTTTAACTTGCCAGGTTCCTTTTTTTAGCCATGCTCCCCATCTTGTGTCCTTTGTGGTTAGTGTGTAGGGCTTTTCCTCTTCTTCTGTTATCCATAGATTACATAATAGGGGTTGTCTATGGATCTCTTCTTTGTTTCCAAGTTACCTTAGCAGGGAAGATTTCTCTCCAGGCTTGGATGATATTTCTCCAGAAATTTAATCTTGCTTCCTTTTTGGTATGTGGTGTGTTCGGTGACTTCCCCTTCATTGACCAGGACTTACTCATTAGCCAAAAGGAGCCTTCCATATTCACTGGCGTGTTATAGACAGGTAGTTGGTGGATTCCCTCCAAAGTCAATGTCCTCCATGGGATGCTGGTTGAGGTTATCAGTTTTAGTATCCATTTCGTTTGAAGCGCCTTTATTTGTGTAGTTGGATCCAAGACTCCCAGACCTCCTTGGCATTTCTTCCTTGTGACATATTGCCATGCGACCTTGGTTATGAAGTGTTGTCTGGATGCATCCCCTGTCCATAGATAGTTTGCTGCCTTCTTTCTGAGATCTTTCATGGCCTTTTGATCCGGATTCCAGAAAGCTGCGACATACCACATCACTGAGAAGATGGATGAGTTTAAGATCAGGGCTCGTCCAAAGAGTGAGGTGTGCACCTTCTCCCATGCACTAAGTTTTGTAATCATCTTGGCTAGCAAACTAGGGGTCATCTCTGCTGCTGCTCCTAACTCATTAATTTGGACTCCTAGAACTCTCATTGGGTCATTAGGATCTGCCCACGTCATGCCTGCCGGTGAGTTATGGGGTGGTTCGCTGTTGCCATTTGTTAGCCACCGCCTACAGTCTTTTGCCAGTTGATCCGCATTTATGAGGCTAGCTGATATGCACTCATTGCTCGCGTGAAGGCATCGAAGGAGGAATTAGTGACTCTTATTAAAACTGTTAGATCGTTGGCGAACAGGATGGTAGGGGGTATGAAGTAGGTGCGAGTGTTGCCTTCCATAGGTGATGTGGTTCTTTCTATGGAGGGGTCTTTTCTAAGGAAGCAGACTATGGCTTCCATGATGAAGAGGAAAATCGGTGCTGCGAGGGGATCTCCTTGTTTCACCGCTCTTGACATCTTGTAAGTATTGAATATGTGGCTATTTACTTGTACCGCTCCATAGGCATCTCTATAGAGAATCTTAACCCACTTTCGAAAGATAGGTCCTACCCCCATTTTTTCCATGCATTGTTGTAGGAAATCCCAATTTACCTGGTCATAGGCTTTTTCAAAATCAAAGAAGAGGATGACTGCATTGATTTTCTTATCATTGATATATCTTACTGATTTCGCTAGTGTCATTACATTGTCTAGTATGAATCAGCCCGGGATGAATCTTGTTTGGTCAATATGAAAGCAGGATTTGGTTATGTTTCTTATTCTGTTCGCTAGGAGTTTGACTAGGATTTTGTAGGTTACCGTTAGGAGAGTAATTGGTCTATAGTTCTTAATGTTCGTTGGGTCTCCTTTCTTGTATAATAGTGTGACCATTCTTGTGCTTAGGTAGGGACCTAATCCTTCATTGGTCTAGGCTGTTCTCATAAACTTGCAGAATTCTTGTCCTAGCAACGACCAGTAAGTTTGTCAAAATTCTTTACATAGGCCATCTTTCCATGGTGTTTTCCCTGGTTTCATCGAATCCAAGGATGTTTTAATTTCTTCGTCAGTTATGGGTCTATTCAGATGGTTAGCTAAGTTGGTGGGGATTGTTTTATCCAGATGTTTAGTAAATTTCTTTTTTGCTCGGAGTACCGACCTAGGTGTTGGTTGTTCCGTTTGAGAGGAATATAAATCTTTGTAGAATGATTCCGCTATAGATAACATTTTCGTCGGGCTTGATGTGAGTCCTTCCTATCCTCTTAGCTGGTGGATGGCGCATTTCTTCCTCTTGCTTCGATTTTCTGAAAGAAAAACTTAGTCCTTTTTTCTCCTTCCTATTTTTTTATCCTAGCTCTCATGCGTAGGCCTTTCGCCTTCCAAGCACTCCAATTGTCTAATTCCGCTTTAGATTTTGCAAGGAGTTCCTCGTAGGCTATTTCTCCTGGGTTATTTATGAGGTTCCTTTCTGCTAGGCTGACTGCTGTTTCCAATTCCTTTATCCTTTGCTCTCTTTTGACTGCTATCTTCCTAGAGGCTGAGGCTGCTGCTTAGGATAGGTTAGCTACAAGTGTTGGGAAATTTGTTCCCTCGCTCTCTGCGTTTATGCATGCGTATACTATTTGCTTTCTTCATTTCTTTGGTGTATGGTGAAGAGTTGTTGATTTTGAAGAAACTTGTGCCTTTTTGTAATCCTGGGTCGAATAGAAGGTTTAGGAAGATGGGTGTGTGGTCTAAACCATTATGGTGCGGAAGCTTGCCGAGTCCTGTGTCATGAATTGCTCCTCTAAGGGATTCTGATATGAGGAAGTAATCAATTGCTGAACTTGTTATATGTTGTGATCTATTTTTTTTTTTCTGTATGTGAATCTATATGTTTCTGGGTGTATTGTTCTTAGAGGTTCTGTTTGTGACTCTAAAGGAAGAGTGTCCTCTCTGCCTCTTTGTGAAACCGTGTTTCTATCTCTAACTGGATCTAGGATTGTGTTTCAATCACCTGCCAGTATGATGTGTTTCTGGGCGTTACACCTAGCTGTTATATTATGTATGAATGCTTGTCTTTGGGTGGGATCGTTAGGGGCGTAGACGTTCATTATTTGAAAGTTTTCTTCCTTGTAGGAGAAGTGTATTTCATCCATCTTCCTTCTTCTTCATCCAATCTGACTTCTGATATGCTAAGTGATTGTGTTGCTTTTGAGTTTTGATGCCAGAGTATAGATGTGCCTGATGAGCCTGTTCTTGCGGACGGTGCTCAATAACCTGATTGGACGTATTTTAATCTTGTTAGGATTTTCCTTTTCATTGCTTTGTGCTCAATGGACTCTATTAGGTGGGTTTCTTGAAGGCATACTATGCCGGAGGATTCTTGGGGTACCAGTTGAGATATTTGGTCATGTTGTCCCATTTGTCTGTATTGGATAAGATTGTAGCCAATCCGTTAACGTTCCATGACATTATCTTTAGTTCAGGCTCTCTCGGTTTTAGGGTGTAAGCTTTGATGCCTTGTGAGTTTTGTGCCTGTTGATGTGACATTGACAATGTCATGGGGTGTTATTTAGGGGTTGGCTTTGAGACATTTTTGTGGGTTGGTTAGTTGAGGGTGATGCCGGCCGGCTGGTTCTGGCGTGATTTGGTTATGCAGGCAGTTGTGGCCAGGATTCCCTGCAGGTGCTCCTCCTCTCCCTCGAAGAGGGGAAACACACTGGTTCCTCTCTAATGAATAGTTTGATGTTCATGTTTTTTCCTCAACCCTTCACCTATGTATTTCAAAGGGACGCTGAGCCCGGTTCTCAACACTTGAAGCCCCCCACAAATAGATGGAGCCTGTGTGACGAAAGAAAAAAAAGAGAGCTTTTTTCTTGGTCAATGTTCTGTGCTATTGAGAAAACAAACGAAAAACGAATGAATTTTTTTTTGACAATAACGGATGGCGCCGAAGCCTTCTTCCAGGTGACTAGCTTATCCGGACATTTTGTTCACGTGTGCTTGTGCATGGGTGTGTTTTGATGTGCGTGGCACGTACACGATGCCACACTGAGCTCCGTTGTCCGGCTCACCTTGTCCTTATAGTTGTGCTGGTATGGAATTTCCGTGCTACGTGGACATGCATCTTTAACGGGTAATGCGGGCAGAAGAGCGTTTCGCGAGTTAAGAACAATGAACTCAACTGCGAAGGCAACCACACAACTACTGTAGTTGCTTGAAAAAAACTATTACTGTGCTCATGATGCACACGAGAGTTCAGAAAAAGTGCTTCATCAAACAAAAAGCAACCAACTCGATTTAGCGAATAAGTAACGTCCACGTGGAAGTCGGGATTATCGCAAAAAGAGGACCCATGAGAACGTTTTTCGCAATGACCCGCTTTCACTGTTATTATCTTGACCTTCTGTAAACCTCCGTGCCTAAAATTCTGGCAAAAAAGGCTTACGGACAGTCATGAGTCTAACGCTAGGTAAAAACTTGACATAA
>BFEA01000035.1:1359844-1387917 GCA_003427395.1 Chara braunii
AGAGAGAGAGAGAGAGAGAGAGAGAGAGAGAGAGAGAGAGAGAGAGAGAGAGTTCTTCTTCTTCTTCTTCTCAGTCCACCATCTCTTCTCTCCCTCTCAACTTCTGACTTCACTGCATCTGCAAACTATGAGAGAAGAGGTACGGAGCTTGGTGACATTTGATCCAGACTCGACTTTTGGGGGTTCAGACATGGCAACAAGGGACTATTTGGGATTGGTGACCAAGACTTGGTGTTAACGACATTCCCATTCTTCTCCCTCCTTTCGTCTGATCCTTATCTCTTCGTCTGTGTATGTCTGGACCTGGCGCTTTCTTCCTGTGTACAGCGCCAGGCTCCTTCACACTTGGTGATGGATACCATGCACATTTAGTCTGAGTTCAAACATTGATTGGGCTAGTTAGTAGTACTCTAGCATTCTGCTTCGCTACTCTGAACTACGTGAATGAGGTCAGTCCTGTCAGGTCAGTCTTTGTATCAAAGTCTTCCCTGCGCTATTCAGCACCTTTTGTATGTATAAGAATGCACATTGTCTGTCGAGACTCAACTCGCACTGTATTGTCCATTCAGTCCTTTTCATCACATTGCAGTTCCTCGGTTATTACGTACATGGCATATCTGTGCATGTAACACAAGGCAAGGCGAGGCAAGGCAAGGCAAGGCAAGGCAAGGCAAAGCAGGGCAAACAGAAGGGGAGCAAGGCAGCGATGGAACAAGGCAAAGCAATGCCAAGGCAAGTGGGCGGCCAGATGGGATGGCGATCAGGACACTAGCACAGCAAAACAACCAGCAACACAAGGACCCCAGGCAAGGGGGCCAGTGGGTGGGCGGGCGGGCCGGAAACCAACACACAAGACACCGAACAACACAGGAACCCAGAGACGCAACAAGGAACAAAGTGGGCTACAACCCACTCACATCACATGGAAATCCCTAGCACACTGTTGCTTCACGCCCCATCAAGGGCCAGGAAGCAAATGTCAATCAAACACTGACACAGTCATCCGAAACACAGCCACCCCCCGAACAGTGTGACAGGCACTCTGCACAACCAGCCACCGACTATTTGGCGCAACTTAAAGGTACTCGACTTCCTTAAAACACAGGAAAGGCCCAAACCGCATAGTCTCCCCATATACATGCGGTCCCACTTTTAGTGAGAAACAGCCATCGCTGGGCAGGAAGGAACAGGCGCGCGCGTGACTTTTAAACGTTAGTTTAATCCAAAAAGTATCTCTGAACTTTGATGCCGGCTACTCGACATCATTTCGAATGGAAAGTCAGGGGTACGCACGTGGGATCTCGTTTCCGGATCAAATCCCGTTGTCGCTCGCTTCAGAGTTCGGAATCTGACGTGGAAGGCCGCAGTTCAGTAAAGTGCAAAGTAAAAAACTGCAAGGCCTCTTAGGTCCAGAAAACCTGGTGTGAACCCTCTGAGCCCACATGCGAACACTCCACAAGGCAGGCATACCACAGGACACCTCTGCAGCACCAGCAATGCCACCGCTTAGAGCACGAGCTGCCAGCCCAGACTTCTAGAAAACACCCGGGACTTAACACTGGGCCATGGAAAGGTTCGGTGTGGCCATCACAAAAAGGCTTTCAGCGCCAGGCAAATCACGTGCGGCAAAGGTTCCAATTTGTGATGTCCGGGCAAAAGTGAGTGTTGGGAGATTTGGAACAACTCTGGCAGCAAAATATCGCATCTTTTGCTACCCACTACTACGGGTAGATCCACAACATTTTCCGCTTTGTTGTCGTACCGTGGTATGATTTTCAAAGCACCAGGGGGACTGGTGGTTTAAAGCGCTCTAGAAACAGGAGCTCCTTCCCACACCACTCTCCGTGTTTTCCGGAAGAGCAGTCTGTGGGCAGATGTGTTTTTTTTGTTCATCTGCAAGATCCTCACAAGGAGGCTCACTCTGAGTGTGTGTGTGGTTTTGGAACGGTTTCACTCAGTTTACCCGACAGATGCAGACATCAGGACTCGATCCCTAGACCTACCCCGCAACCTCGTACATTGACCCTGTAACCCTATGTGAGATTTGAACCCACGACCTGTCCCTAAGGCCCTTAGGACAGTTAGTATGGGTTTTAGTCAGTCGTTAGGTCTTGAACCGTAGACCTCCGTGTTAGTAGTTTAGTAACCGTTAGGCTTAGTTAGGGTTCTGCCGGAAGTCTCTACCTGGCTCTTCATTAGTGTAAGGGTCAATCCGTAGTGAGTCCTAGCTGTTAGTGAAGGGTCAGTCAGTAGGTTCTAGAAAGTCGTAGGTCTGTCTACCGTGTCTAGTCAGCCAGTAGCACAGTCCACCCCGTCCAGTCAGCGAGTACCAAGTGGGGTTCCCACACGGTTTGGGGCCTATAGTCCCACACAGTTTGGGTCCTGCCGGCCCACGCGGCTTGGGACATCCCCAGGCCCATGCGGTTTGGCCCCTCCAGGTGTTACGGACTCCGCCAGGGCTCGATCCCTGGTCGACTTTTTGCTGTTTCTGCTGCATCCCGTTTTTGGCCTGGCACCCTTTTTCCAAACCCCTCCTTTCGTACCGTCGGATTTTGGACAACTGGCGCCATGCTGCAATTCGGGCGCCACTTTCAAATGCCGCATTTTTCAGTTCTGCCCTCGGGGCTTTTGCAGAAATGCCCCTGGTACCGTACGTGTCACCGGTACTTATACCGGCTCACCGTACGGTACGGGGACCCGGTCTCATACCAGTTTCAGCTGCTGTACTCGTACTCAGTGGGACTTGCTCCTGTTTTCGACATTCGGAATCCAAGACTTCAACTTTGTGTCCTTGCCACTGGGTCTGCGTCCGACCCTGAGTCGTGTCGAGTGAGTGAGTGTGTGTGTGTGCTCTCACTCTCTCCCTCTCTCTCCCCTCTCCCTCGGCTCTCCCTGTCTCCCTCAGCCTCGCGCTCGTCACACTGGTATCAGAGCGGTTAGAACCCGCCCAACCCACCCTGCTTCGTCGTCACCACCTGGCCATCATCAGCATCATCATCGTGATTGTCGTCGTAGTGCCACGTCATCGTCGTGATCGTCGCCGCCGTGCCACATCATCATCGTCATCGTCGCCGTCGTGCCACGTCATCATCGTCACCATCCTGATCGTTGTCGTCGTGCCACGTCGCCATCGCCGTGCCCGTCGTCCTTGTCGCCGCGTCGTGCCATCCTCGTCATCGTCGTTGCTACCTCCACACAGATAAGTAATCGACGACAATTTTCTTTTTGTTCTTTTTCTTCTTCTTCTTCCAGTTATTCTCTTCTTCTTTTTCTTCGTTCTTTTCTTCTTCTTTTCTTCTTCTTATCTTCTTCTTCTTCTTTCTCTTCTTCTTCTTCTTCTTCTTCTTCTTCTTGGTCGTCGTCGTCGTCGTCGTCGTCGTCGTCGTCGTCGTCGTCGTCGTCGTCGTCGTCGCGACTCCGATCCCGCTCCCGTGCAACCTCCCCTCCCGACTTTCGATCTTTCCCCCCCCACGCGCTGTTCTTCCCCCCCCCGACACCCGACTTCCCCCGGACCTGTCTCTTATACACATCTAGATGTGTATAAGAGACAGCCCCTACCTAGCACGCCACCACCCAATCAATAGTAGATAGGATCGCCCCGCCCTCCATTTACATCAAAACTCATTCATTCCTTTATCTATTATTTTTTATTTTATTTTAGAATCCATTCTTGTACAATTCACTATCTTTCTCGACATTTCTTTTTCAAAAACATTTTCTTTTTCAAAAAGAAAAAACTTTCTTTTTTCCAAAAATACGTAGGATTAATCACTCTTTCCCGGCATTTCTTCTTCGAAATGCGAAAAAGAATTTTACTTAATTCTTTTCCAAAACTTTTGTAATTCGAAAGCATTTTACAATTAATTAAATTTATTTTTATTTTATTTTATTTTATTCCGACATTTATTTTTCGAAAACATTTCTAATTCACTCTTTTTAGGAAATACTTTTAATTAATTGTTTTTCGGAATTTGTGTAATTGGAAAATATTTCAGAATTAATTAAATTCCTTTCGTTTGAATTAGTTAATTCTTTTCCCAAAAAAAATTGAAAATACGTTAGAATTATTTTTTTTTTTTTTTGATATTTCTTTTGGAAATTCGAAATAATTCTAATTAATTATTTTTCCCATTCATAAAATTCCTCTTTGCAATTTTTCTTGAAATTCGAAAAAATTATTTTTCGCAATTCCTTTCTGAAATTCTCTTTTTGTTCAGAAGCACTTCCTTTTTTTTTTTTTTTGAACTCCTTAATTAATTACGACTAAGCTCGATTAATTCACGACTGAATTAATCTCTTTTACTCAGAATTAATCACCCCTTTTCGAAATTATAAAATTTTACCCCGAACATAAATCCAAAAAATTTCCCCGGAATTTTTTTTTTTATCGGAATGAATTATTCCTTTCTTCATTTGGAAATTCCTGAAAATTTTGCTTTCGTATTTTCTTGAAAAATACACTCGCGAATCATTTTTGAATAAATTCAAATTAATTTACGCTCTATTCTTGCAAATAGGAATTCCCCCCCCCACCTCCACATGTCACCACGCCAAACCAAGAACTCCCAACGCGCCGCCGCTGACGCCGCCGCCGCTGCTGCTGCCACCGCTGCTGCGCCATCCTCCACATCCGTTTCGGCCGCATCCTCCAACCCCTCTTCCCCCGACATGACCGCATCCTCCATCAACATGTCTGACATCCGCACCGACTCGGTCGATAGCATCGCCCGCAACCTCGCAGGCGAACAACCACCAGCAAACACCRCCACCCCCGACCTCTCCGCCATCCTCCATGCACTCAACACCCTCCGAACCTCCGTCACCGCCTCTCTCGACGACATAAAGGCCAACATGTCGGCCATATGCGACCACGTCACCACGCTCGAGGGAAACACCCCCGCCATCACGGTCGTCACCACGACCACACCCCCCTCCTCCACACCCCAAACCACCCCCTCCTCCGGCCAAGCCTTCGCTTCAACCTCCACATCAACATCACCGCTATCTTCATCCACCACTACCTCCACCATGGCCACTCCACCTCCCCTCTCGCCCAAGGCGACAACCCCCGCCGTCACACAGTCATCAACCATCCCCCCCCAATCAAAACCCCTCTTATCCACCTCCACTATCACCTCAACTATCCCCGATTACACTCAGATTATCCCACACGCTGTGTATCCCGCTCCCCCACTACTTCCCCCAAATGCACTCATCCCCACCAACCCCACCGATGATTTCACCCTGGTCGACTCCCCAACCCCACCCTTGATTTCAACACCCTTGCCTCCATTAACCCTAGAGAAGGCAAAATCCCCCCATCATTCCGCATCAACGAAATCCCCACCTTCTCGGGCCAACCCCATGAGGATGTCCTTCTCTTTCTCACCAAACTCCAACAAGCCTTCTCCCTCCACGGCATCCCCGTCATCCACTAGCTCCCCATCGCTGGCGGCCGACTTCTGGACAACGCGGCTCGCTGGTGGTACACCGAAATGTCTAATCGCCACCACTCCGGTCTCCGGCCTCACACCTTCCTTCAGTGGGCCACCCTTATCACCTCCACCTTCCGCCCACAGAAAACGGTCGACAACTGTATCGACCAATTCTGCCGGCTCCAACAAAATGGCCCAACCGACTGTTTTGTGCAATACGTCCGCTCACTTCGCCAACATATCCCCATTGATGTCGTCAGCGACTTCGCCTTCATCTCCCGCGTTAAGCTCGTATGCCGCAAAGACCTAGCGGCCGCCCTTGTCCACGACCCCCCCATGACCCTCGCCGACCTCCTCACTCGTACCCTCCAACTCGATTGCATCCTCTCCCCCTACAAGACCGCACTTACATCGGCCCCTTCCCGCCCTCGCTTCTTCCACAACATCGCCTCCGAGGACACCACCTCCACCACCTCCTTGGACGAGTTCACTACAACGGACCCCGACGCATCTTCCGATTCACTCGATTCTTCATCCCTTTCTTCCGAGGAACTCAATGTCGTCTAATTCATGAGGATGGAACGCAGAGATCGCAGCTCCCGACCACCCTCATCTACCCCACCCTCCCGCCTCAAGAAACTAACCCTCGAGGACCGCACCTACCTCCAAGCAAAAGGGGGTTGCTTCCGTTGTCGTCAATTGGGGCACCAACAAACCAATTGCCCCAATGCTAGTCCACCTCCACTCGACCTGCAACCTCTGCATCACCGCCCTCGGCAAGCGCGGGTCCCTCCTCATCATGAACATAGTCCCCAGGACATCGACCCGGCATCGACACCGCGTCTGTCGGCCCACCCATCGGTAACGTCCTCCGTCCCACCGATGGCTCATTTGGCATCGACCATTCGTCTGCCAACCCCTCCTCCGGTGACGCACATCCCACCGGACAATCTCCAGGCGTCGCAGTCTACTCCGCATGCCCCCCTCCCGACGATGTCCCCTATTCCATCGGATGAACCCTCCACTGCCACGTGTTCTTCCACCCTTCTCCCTAAACCATCCACCACCACTTTCACAGATCTTGTTGAGGAACGAGCCCAACACGATCGGCTCATTAGGTTAGGCCTCGAGCAACGCCGCCTCAACACTATGATCTCCTCTGCTTGTGCCGGATCCGCACAGTTCCAGCTCAAGTTCATTCCCGTTTCCCTCGGTGCTTCGACGGTGAAGTTCCGGGCCCTCCTTGATATTGGCGCCACCGACAACTTCATCACCAATGCCTGCGTCCACAAAGCCGGCTTAGCGTCCACCGGCTATGACTCCTGATCACTATCCGCCTAGGGGATAAGGACTCAGCCGTCGTCGTCGATCGTACAGTCCCTGAGACCCCCATGACTGTCGGCCCCCTTCGCAGTCAGGTCTCCTTCGGTGTCATGCACCTTATGTGCGACATCGTCCTAGGGACCCCGTGGCTTGACCGCTACATGCCCTACTCATTCCACCCCTCCTTTGTCCGCCTCACTAACCCTCCCGACTCTCCCGTTGACATCCCCTACATTCTTCCCCTTCCACCCCACCCCCTGTCTCCCCACATCAATTCCTCCACATGTCCCGTGAACACCCTGACTCCGCTTACTATTGCCTTGTCATCGATCGTGAGCGTCCCAAGGACTTGCTTCCAACGGACAAACCCGACCAAGATCCTCCTTCTGATCCCCACATCACCGCCCTCCTCTCCGAATTCAAAGATGTCTTCCCCGAGTCCTTGCCCGCCGGTCTTCCTCCCGATTGCGGTGTATCCCACACCATTGATCTCGAGCCCGACCACTCTCCCCCTTGTCGCCCCCCGTACCAGCTCTCCGTCCCCGAGGCCGAAGAGATGAAGCGACAACTTAATGAACTCCTTGAGAAAGGATTCATTAAGCCTAGTTCCTCCCCCTTCGGAACCAGTTGTCTCTTCGTTAAGAAGACCGACACCTCGAAACTCCGCATGTGCACAGACTACCGTGCCCTGAACCGGATCACGATCAAGAACAAGTACCCACTCCCTCGCATATCCGAGCTTCTTGATCGCCTCCGTGGGGCCAAGTATTTCACCAAGATTGATCTCCGCAGGGGCTTCCACCAGATTCGCATCTGTGAGGAGGACACCCACAAGACCGCCTTTCGCTCACGCTTCAGGTACTACGAATTCCTTGTGATGCCCTTCAGACTTACCAATGCCCCCGCCACATTCCAATCCACCTTGAATCACATCTTTCGCGACCTCCTCGAAGTCTGTGTCGTGATCTACCTTGATGATATCCTCGTCTTTAGCCCCACCTTTGAATCCCACCTCGAACACCTTCGCAAAGTTTTCTCCATCCTTCGAGAACAAAAGTTCTACGCCAAGCTCAGCAAGTGTACTTTTGCTGCCCCTAGCGTAGAATACCTTGGTCACATTGTCTTGGCCGACGGCATCCGCATGGACCCCAAAAAGGTCTCCGCCCTCGTCGAGTTCCCACCTCCCTCCACCTTGACCCAGCTTCGCTCATTCATTGGACTCGCCAACTATTACCGCCCCTTCATTCAAAACTTCTCCGACGTCTCCTACCCTCTCCATGAGCTCACCCGCGCCACCGAATCCTTCACATGGACTGAACGCCGCCAAGCCGCTTTCGACAAACTCAAGCAACTCATCACCACCGCCCCCCGTCCTCAAGATCGCTGACCCCACTCGCCACTTCTTTGTCACCACTGATGCCTCAGACTTCGCCATTGGGGGTGTCCTTTCCCAGCATTTCCCTCCTGACCCCACCGAGATCCCCTCTGTCAAAGATTCCCCTACTCACTCACAGTCCCCACCCGACGAACACCCCATTGCCTTCGCTAGCAAGGAACTCCTTTCCGCGGAGATGAATTACCCCTCCAACGAGAAGGAACTCCTAGCTGTGGTCTACGGCGACTCTACGCCCTCAAAGTCTGGCGCCCGTACCTCGACGGGCAATACTTCACCATCCGCACTGACAACACAGTCGTCTCCTCCATCCTTACCAAGAAAGACATCACCCCCCGCCAAGCCCGATGGCTAGACTTCCTTACCCAGTTCACCTTCACCATCTTCCACACCCCCAGCAAAAGCAACCGCGTTGCTGATGCCCTCTCCCGCCGCCCCGACCACAAGCCCCCTAAGAAAGTCTACGCTGCCATGACCCACATTCAACTTCTTCCATCGTTACATCGCCGCTACACCCAAGGTTACCTCTCTTGCCCAGACTTCGCTTCCATTTACTACCAACTCCGTAGCCTTGACTCAGTCCCTGACTACTCTCTCCATGACAATCTACTCTACATTGACACCAAGGGCACTCGCCGACTCTGCATCCCTGATGCACGTGGTCTTTGTACCCAGCTCTTGGCCGAGCACCACGACGCCAAGACCGCTGGCCACCTCGGTTTCCAGAAAACCTTCGACACCATCTCCCGCTACTTCCATTGACCTTCTCTACTCGCCGGCGTTAAAGCATACATCCGCTCGTGCCCCACCTGTCAGGCCGTTAATCCCTTGAACCGGGCCAAGCCCGGCAAGCTCCAATCACTGCCTATCCCTACCCACCGGTGGCGGTCCATCTCCATGGATTTCGTGTGCGGCCTCCCCAAGACCGACCGTGGGCATGATTGCATCTACGTCATTGTTTGTCGTTTGACCAAACGCGCCCACTTCATTCCTTGTACCACCTCGCACAATGCCAAAGACATCACCATACTCTTCTTCGATCATGTCGCTCGCCACCACGGTCTCCCCGAGAACATCATCAGTGACCGCGATCCCCGCTTCCTATCACAGTTTTGGAAACACCTCTTCCAAGCCTACGGAACCACGCTCAAGTATAGCACTGCATTCCACCCCCAGACCGATGGCCAGACCGAGAAGATGAACATACTCTCCAAAGAATTCTGCAGAAGTATTGTCATCCACACCAACATGACTGGGATCAATTGCTCACAGCCGTCGAGATTGCCTACAACAACGCTGTCTGCCCCTCCACTGGCATGTCCCCTTTCTACCTAAACCTTGGCTACCATCCCCACCCTATGATTTCTTGCTTCCCTCGCAGCTCAGCCCCTCCACCCCTTGCCCCTCTCTCAATGAATGGGTAGCAACAATGAACAGACTCCTCAGAGAAGCAAACCAAAGCCCTTGAAAGAACACAAGAACAAAAAGCCAATAAGACTAACAAACACAGACGTGACGTGTCATTCAAAGTAGGGGACAAAGTCTGGCTTTCTGCCAAACGCTTTGAACCCGAACAAGGCTTGTCCAAGAAACTCTCGAACAAGTGGCTCGGTCCCTTCCCCATCATTGAATAAACCTCTCCCGTGAATTACAAACTTCAGCTTCCACCTGACATGTGTCGTGTCCACCCAGTCTTCCACGTAGAATACCTCAAGGAATACCACGAATCCCCGCCCCAGTTCGCTGACCGCCCTTATCCTAGACCTCCACCGATCATGCTTCCAACAGGCCCAGAATTCATAGTCGAGTCAATCATAGGACGAAGAACAACTCAAGTATCAGATCACCCGGAACCAATCACCGAATACAAAGTAAAATGGACTGGATACCCTGATGAAGAATCAACATGGGAACCCCTTGATAATCTCAAGAATGCCATGAAACTTGTTCGTGCCTATGATCGTGCCTACCCTGTATCCTAGCTATATCCTGACATAAACCCTAAATCCTCGCTTAAAACCCTGCTACAACCTCGCAACCCTGCTCTACACACACGCTTGAACCCAGCCCACCCTCCCCTCGACCCTGATTCCTGATGTCTGATATGCCATTGCCCTCGCCTAGCCTTGTCCCATCTGTCCTCTCCACTACCTTGTCTCCCTTGTTCAATGCTTGTGGACCTGCGTGACGCCGGCGATAAAGGATCTAATGGCAAACACACGAGGACGATGGCCTGCTGCCTCACTGATCATGGAGATTATACAGCTGGTTTGGCCACCCTGCTGTTTCATCGGCCGGCATCCCGACTAACAGGCTTACTGGAGCAGCAACCTGTGACATGGATCTTTGCATCAGTCTGCGACTTCCTTGCTTCCAGATCAGACCTCATTGCAGTTCGTGTACCGGACACACCCTAACACTTGGACTTTGGACATGTGAACCAATGCTACGCTTCTTGGACTTCTACCTATCGCAGCCGCTGAAGACCGCTTCTACCACCTACTCCAAGACCTGATCAAGACCGCTGCAGATCCCTTTTCAAGACACTTGGACACTTTGTTCCTACATGAGACTTTGCTTCCCACTCCTTCGGACATACCAGCCCTTACATCCTGAACGAACACTTTCATTTTTCCTGACAACCTTGTAGAACATCGTTAGAAAATCCCTGTTCCCCTAACCATTGTTTCCCTTACCCACTAGAACATCAATAGAAATTCCCTGTTTCCCTGACCATTGTTGCCCTTTCCCACTAGAACATCAATAGAAATTCCCTGGTTCCCTGACAATTGTTCCCCTTACCCACTAGAACATCAATAGAAATTCCCTGTTTTCCTGGACATTGTTTCCCCTTACCCAGTAGAACATCAATAGAAATCCCCTGTTCCCTGAACATTTCTTAGCTTCCCCCTGTAGACCTACCCAGTTACATCATACCTTCACCTGTGCAGAACATCTGACAGAATACCCTGTGACTTGCATCACTCCCCTTCTCCTTTTCCGACCAGTAATCGGCCCCGTCCCGTCCTTCATAGTTCCTTTTTGTTTCCTTAGGTTTTTGCCAGCCGGGACGTTGCCTTTCAGAGGGAGGGGATAGTGTTACGGACTCCACCAGGGCTCGATCCCTGGTCTACTTTTTGCTGTTTCTGCTGCATCCCGTTTTTGACCTGGCACCCTTTTTCCAAACCCCTCCTTTGGTACCGTCGGATTTTGGACAACTGGCGCCATGCTGCGATTCGGGCGCCACTTTCAAATGCCACATTTTTCAGTTCTGCCCTCGGGGCTTTTGCAGAAATGCCCCTGGTACCGTATGTGTCACCGGTACTTATACCGGCTCCCTGTACGGTACGGGGACCCGGTCTCGTACCAGTTTCAGCTGCTGTACTCGTACTCAGTGGGACTTGCTCCTGTTTTCGGCATTCGGAATCCAAGACTTCAACTTTGTTTCCTTGCCACTGTGTCTGCGTCCGACCCTGAGTCGTGTCGAGTGAGTGAGTGTGTGTGTGTGCTCTCACTCTCTCCCTCTCTCTCCCCTCTCCCTCGGCTCTCCCTGTCTCCCTCAGCCCGTGCTCGTCACACCAGGCCCACACGTTTTGGCCCAGGGCTGTGGTAGGCCAGGCCACTTGCGACACAGTATAAATAAAGAGGCAGCGCCCAGTCATTAATTCGTTCGCCTGTGAGCCATGCGGAAGTGCTGCTGGAGCGACGCAGACACAGTGGCAAGGACACAAAGTTGAAGTCTTGGATTCCGAATGCCGAAAACAGGAGCAAGTCCCACTGAGTACGAGTACAGCAGCTGAGACTGGTACGAGACCGGGTCCCCGTACCGTACAGGGAGCCGGTATAAGTACCGGTGACACGTACGGTACCAGGGGCATTTCTGCAAAAGCCCCGAGGGCAGAACTGAAAAATGTGGCATTTGAAAGTGGCGCCCGAATCGCAGGTGCCCGAAGCTGAAGTGGGCTGAGGAAGACGACGGCGGCCATAGCTGAGAGGAGGAAGACAACGGCGGCCGTAGCCGCCAAGCTGCTGACGTCAACAGAGTGTACAGAACGTGTGTATGAGGCGTGGATATTCAGGGTGGATCTTCATGTGTGTGTGCGTGAGTGAGAGGGAGGCTGATGGTGGAGACAGTGTTCGGTTGGGACGTCAGACAGTGTTTGGCGGCCATAGCCGCAAGTTGTAACAGTTAACGTAAGCTGGGTTCCTGGCCAGAGGACATATCTCTGAGTTTTCTGTGTGGGCGCATGGCGCCATTGCAAGTTCATTGCCGATTCTGAGTTGATGAAGTTGGTTTGCCATCAGCACATACATGTATGCATGCTGCAAGCGAGATTGAGACAAGTCCGAATGCAGTTTGATCTTTGTGTGTGCATGTGGCCACATGTGGGTGCATGCGTGAATGTGCATGTGCGTGCTTGTGTGTGTGTGCACTACTGTGTTCACCCCAATAGAACGGCTGGCCATTATAGGTGCATTATAACTGCAGTGTAGATGCAGCGATAATGACCGGACGTTCTATTCGGGTGAAGACGGTAGGCCAGCGATGGTACACGACCCAATACAAGGCCCCCAGTCTCCGGAGTACTATATCGGCCTCACCTTTGGAACAAAAACTTGTAGGCACGGAACAGATGCCTCCCATAGTGGAAGGTAGGAAACGACTATGCCGAACCATAAGCAGCATCTATGCTCCGAATGCAACTTGCAGATGAACCAGACTATACACAATGATACAGCACAAAACAAAACACAGAAGTAGTGACAGATTGTTTCCTCGGACTTGCACCAACTCATCAGAAGGCTGAGCCCTCGACAGTCCGCTGCATCCCTCCACAATCCCTTCAGTAATAACCAGCTCCAAACCCTGCCAATGGGTAAACACAGCAAAGCATGCAGCATCGCATGTGCGAGGCAACTTATAGCACAGCATAGCCGGCAGGCAGCAAGGAAAGTGGGTGGGCAGGCATGCAGTAGGGCAGGCCCACAACAACACAACAAGGCCCTCAACACACAGTAGCACTGCCGTCTTCAACCGACTACAACACCCGAACATTATGGCTGTATTTGGGGCAGCTTTCCATCCAGATACAGCGATAATGACCAGGCGTTGTATTCGGGTGAAGACGGTAGACAGCACATGGTAGGGCAGGCGGGCGGGTGTTCAGGCAGGCAGGTGGGTGGGACACCAACATAGCAAGGCACACAGCAACAGAGAGACCCACGAGCACAGCAAGAAACAAGGCGGACTATCACCTACTCACATCATATGGAAAACCCAGCGGACTGTAGGTTCACACCACCATCAGTAGCCAGGAAGCCACTAGACGAATGTCTGTTACCACTGGAAAACACTGACTCAGGCATCTCATGCAAGAAAACCACCCTAATAGTGTTGCAGGCACTTCACGCACACAGGCAACGACTACTTGGCACAACTTTAGAGGTACTGGACTACAACACTCAGAGAAGTACAGGAAAAGGCTACACCATGCTGCAAACAGACAACCACCCAGAGCTAACAAGCATAAACTTGTGAGCTCTGCACCTTTCCATAAATGTGTGTGTGTGTGTGTGTGTGTGTGTGTGTGGAGAGGGAAATGAGTAGCAACAACTTGCACGCTCCCTTGGCCTGAAGAGCAGAGAGTGACATGCATGGATTCAAGCTACAGGAAGGGTAAGGTGGGAAGGAAGATTGTAAGTCTTGTTAACTTTTTGCAGATGGGGTGACAATGAGCTGGGTGAATGTCAACCAAGTTTGCCAATTAGTAGACTTCACCACTTGCCATTCTCACCAGCAATGTCTGTCCGGCTCTGATTTTGTGGTGCAGATCGAGTGATCTCAGGAGGATTTGTGACTGTAAACGTGTATTTTCATGGCATACTGGTACACAGTGAGAAGGATGATCTGTGCGACAAGACATCTTGCCCGGTTCAAATTGGTGACTTTGTCTTCCGAAACAAACAGGACCTTCCTTGGTTCACACCACCGGTATTTCATTCCTCTATTGGCCCATTCCACGCGCACCCGCCCACCCACCCCGCACCTCGTTGCTTTCTGGTCCCTCCACTCTCCCAGCCTTTTTTTTTTTTTTTTTTTTTTTTTTTTTTAAAGAAAGAGACCACTCCAATCTATTAGTGGGGAGCAACACGTGCTGGGAACTGGGCCCAGCGTCCCTTTTGAAAATTTACAGAGTCATTGAGAGACCGGGGCCATTACCCGGCTTCGGTTGAAGACTATTTGACAACTATTAATTTTCTGTAAACCTTTCTTCTTGTTGGAGTCCAAGAATATTCTGTACAACGACCCCTGCGCCTCACTACAGCAAGACTTGTCACGAAAGAGCCACCATCTCTCCAGGAGCTTGCCCTCCTACCATCCTGATAGTGTTTCTATTGGACCCAGCCATTTTTTGTCATGTAGCCCCCCTGTCCCTTCCCCGTCTCTCTTCCATTTTTCTCCTTTGTGGCCCTGCCCTTCTCCTTCATTACATCATGCCACTGCACCCACCAAGATGTCTGGACGGTAATACATGTCAAGAAATCAGGTTACGCTTGTGATAAGCCAAGTTCCGCACATCGCGGCTTACGTACCCTTCGGGCTAAACCCCGAAGTAAGCCCCAATTACGGATCTCGGCGAGGAGATGGGTGAGTGGGGGTCAGGCCTTCAATTTCCGGGGATCATTGCATGCAGTTTTCGAATTTGTCCTTGTCTTTCTGCAGATTAGCTTCACGCGGCCGATTAGCGGCCGTGCGGGAGTCTTCAATATAATTTCGGTTGTTTCAACTTTTTAATTTCTTCGCTAAGTATGCACGCGCGTGTCCATTTCCGCTCATGTGCCAACGTTTTTTCTTGCTTCTCCTTTGTCTATGCACACTCCTTCATCTTCCTCCACACCCTTCTGGTGCGAGTGATTGGTCGTCAGTTGGGCTGGTCGGCTCAAGCCATAAGAGTGAACTTAAGTGCGCGGCTTGAACCTAAACCCCAATTGTGCGAAAATTCCAATCCTCACGCCTTCATTGGCCTAATCCTCCTACCTTCGTTGGCCTTCTGGAACGTTCTTCCTTCTCTCCTCCTCATGTACCACCCTCGGGTTCCCCGCATCACCTGCTGGTGCCCCGCCACCTTCCACTCTATAAATTTGTGCGGCCCTCTCCTTTCCTCCCCTTTGATCTCGGCTGCAATGCTGTGCGAGCTACACGCAAAGGCTGCAGCGCAGAACCGGCTCGACATGCCCAAGGACGGGCAGAGTGACGGCGTTGGGTAACCTCAGCGTTAGTTTCGGTGGGTGGTAGTCGGAGGGACTGAGCAGCGGCCAGTGGAAGGGCCTTTTGGCTATGCTGGTGTGCCTTTGGTTGGATATGGTGGCTGCACACGTAGAGTGCCAGCATTAACGTTGTTCAATCTGAATTGCGAGGAACTTCTGCTTCTTCTCCATCACTGCTTTGTCCGGGTGTCCATGTGTGCCAAAGACTAACTGAGTGAAGTAAAACGTGTGCATGACCTTAGCTGTGAGTGTCGAATGGATGCAGGATGATTCATTGTCAAAAAGTCTATGCATGTAGGGTGTCATAATGGTGAGGATGCATGGTTGAGTGGAAGTCAATTGGTTGCCCTCACTCTCGTAGATTGGATTGGTCTCAGTCATCTACGTGGATGTATGAGTGTGATGATACCCCCTTGCTCTAACTGATTCGGTGTTCCTCGCGCTGGGCGCGAGAGCAAACCTGTCACATTGCCCCCTTTCAATATCCTGTTCCTCTCGCGCATGAACGTGAGGCAACTTACCCGCCTAATCACTCAGTGGAGTCAGCGCGTGTATACAATAGGAAGTCAGGGGATATCAGGCATGAAGGTCACGTCATAATGCCTGATTTCCTCCATGTAAGTCATCACCATTTTTGTTCAGTGATAATTTTGTTGGGGTTGTCCTCGCTGTCTTTCTCGTGCGGTGACTGAGTGTTAGGGCTAGGAACTACGATTGGAACTGAAATTGTATGGAGTCGAGGTTGGCCAGTTTGAGTATAAGCGCAGGCAACTGCCGTCGTCGGACCTCATATCAATCTGCCATAACAGCATCCCTGAGTTCCCGGTTGCAGACGAAGGCGGAGTCTACTGCGATGCGGATGTTAGGAGGACACTTTTGCAGACCGATCGGGTTCACCTCTACAACCCATCGAAAGCGTGCTCCATCGGCGGGGAGGGATTTGTGCTGATTGATCAGTTTGATGTGCCCCAGTTGATTCGAACATATTCTGACCTCACTGTGCTGCCCTGGTCGGCTGCGAATGCCACGTGGAATCTGCAGTTTGACTGCAGGTGGTGTTGGGGTACCAAGGGGCCATTCCGTTCCAGATCTCTCCCCGCCATGCAGGTGCACTTCCGGTGGGCTTCTGGGTCCTAGTACGTCTATGCCAACTGCCGTTGGATAGGAAAGAGTCCAACCGGTCCAACGATTGCGATTAACTGAACCCGACGGACTCTGACATTCTTCCTTGGTCCTTATGAAAGGGTGGCATGAATGTAGCGTAGGTTAGGCCCGTTTCTTCTTTTTAGGTTGTTTATGCTTTCTTTGTTGAAGGATTTGTCTCTTTTGTGGATATAACTCTGCTGAGAAAGGGAAATTTTGAAACGTATTCCACATCTCCCTCTTGCTTTTCGCAATTCTGTCATTGCCCTTGTCAAGTTTGTGTTTCGTAACGTATCCTTGGGACTGAGGCGAGAACCCCAGTTTTGCCCTGGTGGTCCAATCCCCCACCCAAAATCCTTGGCCACGCCCCACCTACTGTAATTGGCGTTCTCACAGGTACAAGAGGCTGCGAGTGGCGTGGTATTAGGGCTGATTCATTTCAGCTCTGAGGTTCTCTCGGAAAGTTTTGACCTTTAAGACAGGTGCCTCGTCACCGTTGTGACGTGCGACAACCTCCCAACGACTTTAACCGGAATCGAGGCCGATGTGGAAACCGTGCTATGCCCGAGGATCAGCACGAACAGCCAGGGGGCAACCCATGCTGACTACACTCAGAACCCCCTGGATCTCATTCCCCCTCCGGCCTAGGCTCCTATCTTCGAAGGAGATAAGACAGACACTTGGACATGGCTGGCCGCCTTGAAAGCTCAGGGTTGGTCGGATGAGCTGCTTAAAGAACGGATTCCTGGAGGTATCGATGGCACGGCACCAACACGGTATCAACAGCATCTGTTCACTACTTGGCGGAAGTTTGAAAAACAGTTCCTTGAACGGTTTGAGCATCTGCTGCGGGCTTGGTTATGGTTCCTGTGGGAGTACATGCAGCAACCCTTGCAGTCTCTTGTGCGATACACGGAGCTATATTCCGATCTGGCTGATCACTCCCATGTTGACGAAAAGATGGTCTGGGCTGACTTCGTCCGTGGGCTGGCGGATCCGAGGCTTCGAAAGCAGAATCGAAAGAAGTGTAGCCCGATCGATCATACACTGACTGAACTGCTTAAATTCGCACTTAAGTATCGGAAGGAAAATTACGGCGTCACTCCCAATTCAGATTCGGATGAGGACGACCCTACGGGCCTCAGGCGCCATCGCTTGATGACGACTGCTAAGATGTTGGAGAACCGCTTTGGCCTAAATCAGGCCAAGGAAACCATGGATTGGAAGGCGACTTCCTCCTCACCCACGAAGCGAGGTAACGCGGCCGAGGTGCAACCTTAAAACAGCTCACCACTCCGCTCGCTGCAATTGCCGAGATGATGCAGGGTTGGGCTAGGCAGTGAGCTGTCGCGGTCGCCCAAAGGCAAAAAACAGGTGGCTATGGTGCAAGGTGCTGCTGCCGCCTCTCGACCTGCCCTTGGAGCTGCTCAAGCTCGGCCAATGCAATGATTCAACTGCAACCAGCCGGGACACGTGGTCAAAGGTTGTCCTTCGCCTAGGAACCCGCAATCCGGTAACATGGGAGCCTCCCAGATCCCGTTAGCCGTGTCGACAGCTGCTAACCGGAGTAGGGTCGCTACAGCATTAGACGCCGGAGTTACTGATGTCTTGTCCCCTATGGCCTCAGAGATCGAGCCCGAGGAATACATAGCTGATGGGATGCTCAAACCCGGGACCATAGGGGTCGTGCGTCACATCCAGAGGATTACCGAGGAAAGGGACTTCGCACCCTGGAGGCCAGGGTTGAAGGACTTGACGATTCCTAGGCCTGAGTATGAGGACAATCAGACCGACATCCTAGATATGATGAAGGCTCTAGATCTTGCGATCCCAGTGCCCATCACATATCTGTTGACTATTTCCAAAGCGGCCAACGAAAGGCTAATTGAACGCTGCTTGGAAAATCGGTGGCGTTTCGAGGAGAACCGGAAGGGCAAAAAGCTGGCAACGGAAAGCCGAATGGCCGCTCCCGAAGCGCAGACTTCCACTTCACGCACCCATGAAGTGGCGCACATCCGAATGATCCAAGCAGCTAATCCTCCGACTGAGAAACCGGATGTGTTGTTACAAGCACACCCGATCAGTTGGAAGAGTGTCGAGTGCTACTGTGAAGTGTGGGGAAGTGCGTCGGCTGTGATACTTGATTTCGGATCGTCGGCTGTAGCGTTGTCTTGGGCCTTGATGATACGTTTGGATTGGGAAGGCCAAATCAAGCTCGTTCGTCCAGATGAGATGTATGTGTATGCCACCAAGGATAATATTCAATGCAAAGGGCAGATCACGAACGTGCCATACAGGTTGTTCGGGGTCATTGCCTATGTGATGCGATTGTTCTCCATGTGCAGGCCTACGATGTGCTGCTTGGCATTCTATGGCAGGTGGCGGTTGGCACGTGGATGCACCTCGGCCCAGCCCAATTGAACCAATTATAAGTCCTAGAACCTGCTTAAGAAACAGCAAAACTAACTCAAGGGTGGTACCCGTAAGGCCAGGATTTCCCGACCATTGTTTACAGGTACATAATTTCATTAAAACACGAATAGAGTCAAGAGTTCCACTGCTAGGCTCAAAGAGTTGTTCCAATGCACTTGGCAATGCGGGTCAGAATGCCAACTCTCCCAGCCGTTGTTAGCGAGGTCCAACGGATCAATATAATCTGACGATTGACTCTTAACCAGAAGAAGTGCTGCCTAACACAGAACCGGCAGCTTCCGGCAAACCAAGACAGTATCCCACCCGGGTGCAAGGTCGATTCAGCCGACAGGATCCAACCCGATATCAGTGGGCCTTGCCGCGGGAACCGAACTAGCAGCGGGCATTCCTGTCCACTGTGAGGGGTGAACCGATATTGAGGGTTTCGGGAATAGCCAACCTTTGGGAACCCCCTGCGTCTCTTGAGTTGTCTATAGACCCTCCCGGAGAGGTTTTCCCAACTCAAGGGCCTCTGTGACCTCTCATTCAGACCCCCGCGACCTTTGCTAACAGATATCAAAGAGGCGCTGCTGGTCATGGACGAGGTGTCATTTCAGCCCCGGACCCCTTCCTAGAAATGGGGATCGGTTGAGCTTCTTGAGTCTTTTTTTGTGGAGTCCCGACTCAGCCGATGTCGATTCGGAGAATTTTGAAGCAGGACCGGTGAGTCCCACCGACAGCCTACTCGCTACGGTTCCCTCAGTGAAAACTGACAACTGCTCCTTGTTCGGCAGTTCCCTGGAGGAAACCGCCAAGTCACCTATGGTTACTTCGATAGTTAGCCTTCCACAGGGAAATATCAACCTCCAATGCCGGCTCACGTCCTTCACGAGTACCGTTACCTCCTTGTTATGGTGCTGCAGTCATAGCCCGAGGCGATTAGTGTCCAGGACCGCAACATAGGTTATCCACTTGATAGAGCAAGTAATTGAGATGGGTAACTACCCACCCATTCACTGCTGTCCATATCGATGTTCACTGGAGGAACAACAGTTGCGCTCACACGGGAATTCGAGCAACTCGGTTGGGTTGAGCTGTCACTGGGACCTTGGTTGTTTCCAGTGGTCCTAGTCCCCAAACGTAACGACAGAGTCCGCATCTGGATCGATTATTGGAAACTGAATGCCATTAGGGTTAAGGACGTTTACCCCTTATCAAGGATAAACCACCTGTTAGACACCATCAGGTTTGCACGGGTCTTCGCCAAGTTCGATATTCGACATGGTTTTCACGATGTCGATGTCAGACCAGAAGGCCGACCCAAAACTGCTTTCGCCCTTTTTGAAGGCACATGGCAGTGGGTTTGGTGCCCGATGGGGATCTGTAACGCCCCGGCCCCATTCCAGCGGGCCATGAACATGGCCTTCGCCAAGTTCGTTAAGAAAACCAGACTAACCCAGCCCTTGATTATTTTTTGTGCGATTGTGTATATGGATGATATTCTGGTCTTTTCCGAAACGCACGAGTACGAGTGGGTCTTGCATGCACTGAAAGACGCTGGGCTCAAGGTGGCGCTAAAGAAAAGTGAATTCTTTTTGTCGGAGATTTCTTCTCCGGCGAGCAGGCGGCACTGATTGAGGGACCTGTGCCGTGGGCGGGACTATTTGTGAAGGAGCTGATTCCGACTGATCAATTTCCCAAATGGAACACCCGGAACACACCCCCTCCCTTTCCTCCCTCCCCCAGGCTCCCCGATCTCAATCTCGATGGAGCAGGACTTTCACATCCCGCCCTCGCCACTCCATCGACGGACCACCTTTTCATCCTCGCTCCCCACCCTGGTCCCCCTCATACATTGAGGTTAGCAGTTCCTCCACATAGGACCATCAATCGGCCGAATGCGTACTATACGGTGGTGCCTGCATATATTGAGATTGACCCCATTGATGAAGCACCCCGCCGCGGTCCTGGTTGGGCTTCATTCTTGGAGCGCCCCTACCAGGGATGTGTAGCTGCGCAAATGATGTGGGCAGTATTGCATGAAGGCGGCCGAAGGAGAAATGCAGCCTTCCACCTTCTTTCTTCGCTGTCGGCAGGCATGAGCGGCTTCCTCACACGGAGGTGCACTTGGTGATTACAGCGCGGTTGAGTCTCCCGCTCGGAAACCAGATTGTTCGTGCGGTGCCTGATCTGGTGCCACGTGTAATGGCGCATGTTCCGGGGGCCTTCCTGTACCCCTCCTATGTTCAGCACCACGTGCGATCGAAGGATCCGCCAGCCACCCCCACGGAGATGGCTACCTTCCTTCCTGCTCTCCCTCCCCCTCTCCATCCCCCTCTTCACCCCACTGCGGACCATATCCGCTAAGTCTGTCCTGTTATCCCATCTTAGTCCCGATCCCCGCTCTCTTCTTCCCTTGCCTCCTTCCCTTCTTCCGCAGAATCTTCTTCTTTTTTGAAAGGTGAATAGAGCGTGCAACGGGTTGCGCTGCATAATGATGTTGCCGATCGGGCTAGCTGAAGATTGAAGTGGCCGCCTGATCGACCGTGTAATTACATTTTGGAGGCATAAAGTGTGAGCCCGCACTCTGTGTAGATTATATCAATGATCAAGGCCAACTGACGTCTGAAGGGGTCGGTTTGATAATCCAATAGACATGGACACGTGGCCGGCAGTCAGGAGGCTGCCAATTTTTCGGAACCCCTTGCGTATCACAGATATGATAAGCCAAGTTCCGCACGTTGTGGCTTCACATACCCTTCGGGCTAAACCCCGAAGTAAGCCCCAATTACGGATCTCGGCGAGGAGATGGGTGAATGGGGTTCAGGCCTTCAATTTTCAGGGATCATTGCAATGTTTTTTTCGAGTTTGTCCTTGTCTTTCCGCAGATTAGGGCGGCCAATGAGCGACCAAAGGGGAGTCTTCAAAAGAAACGGTTATAATTTCGGTTGTCGCAAGTTTTTAATTTAATTGCCAAGCATGCACGCGTGCGGCCATTTTTCAAATTCTTGCACGCTCATGCAAGCGAGCTTCCCGCTTCCGCTTGCGCGCCAACTTCTTTGTCTATGTGACCCCTTCGTCCACTCCCGTCTTCTGCGAGTGATTGTTCGTCAGCTGGGCTGGTCAGATCAAGCCATAAGAGCGAACTTACTCTCGTGGCTTGAACAGCCACCCCAATTGTGCGAAAATTTCAATCATCCCGCCTTCGTCGGCCTTCTGGAACGTTGTTCCTTCTCTCCTCCTCATCTACCACCCTCGACTTCCTTGCATTACACGCCGGTGCCCTGGCGCCTTCCACACTATAAATTTGTGCAGCCCCCTCCTTTCCTCCTCTTTGATCTCGGCTGCAATGCTGCACGAGCTATGCGCGAAGGCTGCCGTGCTAAACAGGCTCGATGTGCTCAAGGATGGGCGGAGTGACGGCGTGGGGTAAGCTTAGCAGTAGTTTCGGTGGGTGGTAGTCGGAGGGACTGAGTGGCGGTGGAGATGAATGTGTGGCCAATGGCAGAGGGCCTTGTGGCTATGCTGGTGCAGTGGTGCCCCTTTGGTTGGATATGGTGGCTGCACACGTGGAGTGCCAACATTAATGTTGTTTAATCAGAATTGCGAGGAACTTCTGCTTCTTCTCCATCGTTACTTTGTCCGAGTGTCCATGAGTGCCAAAGACTAAGCGTGTGAAGTAAGTGGTGTGCATGACGTTGGCTGTGACTGTGGAATGGATGCATGATGCTTCGTCATCAAAAAGTCTATGCATGTATGGTGAGGATGCATGGTTGAGTGGAAGTCAATTGGTTGCCCTCACTCTTGTTGATTGGATTGGTCTCAACCATCTACCTGGATGTATGAGTGTGCTGATACCCCCTTGCTCTGACTGATCCGGCGTTCCCTGCACTTGGCATGAGAGTGAACCTGTTGCATTGCCCCCTTTCGTTATCCCCATTCCTCTTGCGCACGAATGCGAGGGAACTGACCTGCCTAATCTCTCGCATCGTGTATACGGTAAGAAGTTGGGGAACATCGGGCATGAAGGTCACGTCATAATGCCTGATTTCCTCCATGTAAATCATTGCCATTTTTGTAGAGTGATAATTTTGTTGGGGTTGTCGTCATCGCTGTCTTTCTTGTGCGGTGATTGAGTGTCAGGGCTGGGAACCAGGATTGGAATCAAAATTGTATTGAAGTTGAGGTTGGCCAGTTTGAGTGTAAGCGTGGGTAACTGCCTGTGCTCTGACCTCATATCGATCCGGCATAGCAGCCTCCTTGAGTTCCCGGTTGCAGACAAAGAGGGAGTCTACTGTGATGCGGATGTTAGGAGGACGCTATTGCAGACCGATCGGGTTCACCTATATAACCCACCGAAAGTATGCCACATCGGCCGGGAGAGATCTGTGGATTAATCAGTTTGACGCGCCCCAGCTGATTCTGCCATATTCTGACCTCACTGCGCCACTGCCCTGGTCTGCTCCGCATCCCACGTGGAATCCGTAGTTTAACTGCAGGTGGTGTGGAAGCTCGGAAATTTGTGTTCCTGGCAACGGATGGTGCTGGGGTACCAAGGGTCCATTCGGTTCCCGGATCTCTCCCGCCATGCGGGTGCACTTCCAGCGGGCTTCCGGGTCCCTGTACCTCTGCGCCAACCGCCGTCGGATAGCGAAGAGTCCGACCGGTCCAATGATCGCGATTAACGGACTCCGACTTTCCTTCTTTCTTCAGAAGGGTGGCATGAATGTAGACCCTTTTCTTCTTTTTACTAAGTTTTAGCTTGTTTACGCTTTCTTTGTTGAAGGATTTTTGTCTCTTTCGGATATATCTCTGCTGACAAGGGAAATTTTGAAACTCGTTCAACGTCTCCCTCTCCCTTTTCACAATTCTGTCATTGCCCTTGTCAATTTTGTGTTTCCGGAAGTATCCTTGGGACTGAGGCGAGAACCCCAGTAGTGTTAGATGTACCACTCTGCTCATCGAAATAGGCTAACTCTGCTTGCCACACTTCTAAATGAGGATAAACATCTAGTTTCAGGTTATAGTCCATATGTGGACAGTGGACTATAGCCTATATCTTGTGAGTACAGCCTATGGACTATAGCTTGTGGACTATAGGCTGTAGACTATAGGCTGTAGACTATAGGCTGTGGACTTCAGGCTGTGGACTAAAGTCTGAACGAGTGTGGTTTCAGGCTATAGTCCATATGTGGACTATAGCCTGAATGTATCTGACCAACCCCACAGGTGAAATGGATACAGTCAAACCTGAAAGACTTTAATGCAATATTCCTGAGTGTAGCATGGGTGGGCTAAGCTTCCCCTGCTGGGATGAGGGTGGCTGGTGAGGTCACCTGATTGGATGCATCTATAATATTCTATATCTAACCCCCGGGCGCATGAGGATAGTAGTAGTAGTATGGATTCCGTACGTCTGGGCCTAAGTCCTCCTCCATGCAAGCACAGATTCGAACCGGCGACCTCGGCCTCAAGAGCCAAATCTCTTAACCACTATAGCCAGGACAAGGTGTTCAAAAGGGGAATCGTACCGGTCGTGATATCCACCCCACCCCTGCAAGGCTGTAGTGTCCAACTCAACACACACCACACACAACACCCACGGACACGGCAATTCTCGTACGCTTCGCTCTGTAGCCAGCACGTACCGCCCGCTGGTACTCTTACCCGCTCACACAGACGGGACTTATCAATGCCCGCGGTTGACGGGCGCTTCCACAGTAGTATGGATTTCGTACGTCTGGGCCTCAGTCCTCCTCCGTGCAAGCACAGATTCGAACCGGCGACCTCGGCCTCAAGAGCCAAGTCTCTTAACCACTACAGCCAGGACATGGTGTTCAAAGGATAGGCCATTCATAGATGTATATGACTGCAATTGCCAGCATATTCAAGTGAAAATATCCTAGACGGTGAACTGAAGGTTTGGCATGGAGAGGGGGGTACCAGTTGTCTTGTGCAAAAGAGAACTTGCAAATTCCACTATGCAAGATTGTGGCAAACTTTGCGCATCTTTTTTCTTTTGAAATACAGGCAAAATCACCAAATTATTGATTCACAAGAAATAAAGAAAAAAATGAAAAAGTCACACGAGTAGGCGAATTTGACGCCGGTCTTTCTGGGCCCAGCAGGTGGTTGCTTGGTTGGAGTCTGCATGTATATGTGCTCAGAGATTGGCAGTTGGATGGGTTAGGCCAGGATTAGAGGCTACCATCTTCACTCTAGTACAACACAGTCATTTTTATAGCTGGATTTGGGCCAAATTTCAGTCTCGATATGGCGATAATGAGTGTGTGTTCTATTTGGATGAAGACGGTAGTTTGGGCAGCCCAAGTGCGGTTGAAAAGCTCCTCCTCCTCCTCCTCCTCCTCCTCCTCCTGTTCTCCTCTTCTCATGAGGGTGGGGGTTCTTAAAACACTAGACCCCCTGGATGTATCTGGACTTAGATAGATACATCTAGGGGGTCCGGCATTTTAGGAATGCCGGACCCTCAGGAGCTAAAAATTTGACATTTTCTGGCCGCCAAATCAGTCGGTTTCAATTTCGTTCAAAAAGTATAAAATGTCCATTAGTTTTAACGAAATGGCTGTTCTTTCTCCTCTTCTCCTCTTCCTACCTGGCTCTCCACCTGATCCTGTGTCCCCTTCTCTTCTTCGTCCTCTTCCGCCTCTACCTCCTCCTCAAAGTTTCTTCTTTTTCTTCCTCTCCTCTTCTTGTTTCCTTTCCATTTTCTGTCTTTCTAACTGCTCCAGCTTTTCTTCTTCCTTCACTACCGTCTTCACCCGAATAGAACGCCCGGTCATTATAGCTGCATTTGGCCCAACTTTCAGTCCAGATGCAGCGATAATGACCGGGCGTTCTACTCAGGTGAAGACGGTGGTAGGCCTACTAGAAGGGAATGCCAATATCAGCCACCCTCTCTAGTACTGAGGTTGGGTTCAAAAAAAGAAAAAGGGGGTGCTAAAGACGTGGCAAACGAGGTCCGACTGTAGGAGGTCAGTTATAATACCCATGCCTGTAGTCTCGTTTTTTTGTTGGGCATAACTTTGAGGGTGTGTCTCTCATGGTCCTTTTGTCTGCTGTGCTGCCAGGGCCCATATATGGTTAAGCTTACGGCCTACGATAGGGACGCGACGCTCCTTTTCTGCGCGGAGGTCAAATTCAGAATCACACTCTGAACTTTTCTGAAGAGACCCCTTCTTCAAGCTATTCTCTATTTATGTGAGGTGAAGATCGGTGGTGAAAAAGAAATGATCGATGGTGGGGAAAATAAAAAGGATCGGTGGTGAAAAAAAGGAGATCGGTGGAAAGAACATCGGCAGAGTTTACCTTTTTCGGAAGTCTTTTTCGAGACGCTCCTTTTCTGTACGGAGGTCAAATTCAGAATCACACTCTGAGCTTTTCTGAAGAGACCCCTTCTTCAAGCTATTCTCTATTTATGTGAGGTGAAGATCGGTGGTGAAAAAGACACGATCGATGGTCCGGTGGTGAAAAAAAAGGAGATCGGTGGAAAGAACATCGCCAGAGTTTACCTTTTTCGGAAGTCTTTTTCCCCTTTCAAGCCGCAAGAAACAGAAGTTTTGTCTGGTGTTCTCGGCATCGTTTTTCTTTCTTTTTTTTTACATACATAGCCTGGTCCAAACTATTGGTGGGGAAAAAATATATATATTGTTCCTGGCATCGGGGAGAACAACTCTACAAATGGGAGGATCCACCCGGTTTAAAAAAAAAACAGGGGGGGGGGGGGGGGGCGGAAGTCCACCAGGAGGTACTGTAATTATGGATGGGACCATCCTATTATATAATCTGGAAGGCAAAATAAGTAGTGAGTTCTTTTTCGCTCTGATGCCGATAGCTCACAGTGCAGTGAGACTAATACCGAGAAGCAGTCTACACAGAACCATACCGAGAAGCAGTCTATACAGAACCATACCGAGAAACAGTGTATACAGAGCTATGCTGACTAATACCGAGAAGCAGTCTATAGACTCTATACAGAACTATACAGAACTATGCTGATCCATATAGTCCACTACAGAACTGGGCTGAAACACTTGTGTTAGGTAAGGGGACAAGTGGGGGGCTACCCATGGGTCGATAGAATAATAGATTCAGGCCTAGCTCCCAAGGTACCCTTGTGACGAGGCCCGGAAGATAGTGCCTCAACCAGGGCTGGAAGGGGCTCCCAAATAGTGCTGGTGCCCATGATCGTTGTCTGGTCAAGGTTGCTCCAAGCAGAGTGATATCCTTGAAAAATGAGGTAGGACAGAAGGAGGTGGGGGTACACCAGGAAATATTGAGAGGTGGTGGGGACACTGGGGAGGGACTCATGAAGCAAGTTTGCAGAATAGGTAATGAGTGAGTTGACTGTACTTGTGCAAAAGTAAGGGCCAGCATACCGTTTTTGCCTTGTGTGTTTCACAAACTTTAGAGATGGAGGTGTCTTTCTGAGAGCTGATTGGGGTGCAATAAACGTTGTCAATTACTATAAATATGTGTAAAGAGGACATCTTCATAAATTGTGGGGACGATCTTCGTTCTCAGCACTGATGGAACATGGTAGTGACATACAGAGAATGCTGCAGAACCTTAGAACAGTAGAACTCCACCTCTTTCCAAGGATTGTCCCTGCTCATCTCCTTCGAACCTCGTGGAGAGGGAAATCATGCAGGTTCCATTGGGACTTCCTCCACACCTGGTGGAGAGGGAAACTGTGCAGGTTTCATTGGGACTTCCTCCAAACTCGACCATTTTTTAATGCTGATTATTCGTCATCTGTTGCCCATTCCATGCAGTTTGACACCCTCCCCTGCCTCCCCAACTCTGTATGTGTGTGTGTGTGTGTGTGTGTGTGTGTGTGTGTGTGTGTGTGTGTGTAATTTGAGACGGAACCCCCACGTGAACAGACGTGGCGAGCTGCGCAGAAAAAGCACATCAAGCAGCATACCAGGAAATAAATCATCCACGTCATATGGCATGACCAAAACAAGCAAATAAAGAGAAGTTGAATGCCCTACTGTTGAAGCCAAACAGACTAGAACATGGGGAGGGGGCAGGGAGCACTTCATATGGCATGACCAAAGCAAGCAAACAAAGAGAAG
>BFEA01000035.1:1405054-1430743 GCA_003427395.1 Chara braunii
GAGCTAAGTACTTTACCAAGATCGACCTTCGCAGTGGCTTCCACCAGATCCGTATCCGCGAGGAGGATACCCACAAGACCGCCTTCCGCTCTCGGTTCGGGCACTACGAGTTTCTCGTGATGCCCTTCGGACTCACCAATGCCCCCACTACCTTCCAATCTACCATGAACCACATCTTCCGCAACCTCCTCGAAGTCTGTGTCGTCGTCTGCCTTGATGACATCCTTGTCCTCAGCCCACCTTCGAGTCCCACCTTCAGCACCTCCGCCAAGTTCTCTCGATCCTGCGCGAGCAAAATTTTTACGCCAAGCTCAGCAAATGTACGTTTGCCGCTTCGAGCGTCGAATACCTCGGCCATATTGTCTCCGCTGAAGGCATCCGTATGGACCCCTCAAAGGTCACAGCCCTCGTCGAGTACCCCCCACCCAAGACCCTCCTCCAACTTCGTTCCTTCCTTGGCCTTGCCAACTATTACCGCCCGTTCATCCGCAACTTTTCCGAGATCTCTTACCCTCTCCACGAACTCACCCGCAAGGACGAGCCTTTCCATTGGAACGATCGCCGCCAACACGCTTTCGACTTACTCAAGCAAACCATCACCACGGCCCCTGTCCTCAAGATCGCCGACCCCACTCGCCATTTCTATGTCACCACTGACGCCTCCGACTTCGCCATCGGAGCCGTACTGTCCCAACATTTCCCCCGCGACACCGTCGAGACCCCCTCCATCAACGACTCGCCCACTTACCCCGAGGCTCCACCTGGTGAATACCCCATCGCCTTTGCAACTTGAAGCAAGAAGCTCCTTCCCGCGAAGATGAATTACCCCTCCAACGAGAAGGAACTCCCCGTCGTGATTCACGCCCTCACAGTCTGGCGCCCGTACCTCGACGGGCAATACTTCACCCTCCGAACTGACAACACCATCGTCTCCTCCATCCTCTCCAAGAARGATATCACTCCACGCCAAGCCCGCTGGCTAGACTTCCTTGCCCAGTTCACATTCACCATTTGCCATACCCCCCGCAAAAGCAACCGCGTTGCCGATGCCCTCTCGCAACGACCCGACCACAAGCCCCCCGAGAAAGTCTACGCCACCATGACTCATATTCAACTCCTTCCATCGCTTCATCATCGATACACCCAAGGCTATCTCTCCTGCCCAGACGTCGCCACCATTTACAACAAGCTCCGCGATCTTGACTCGGTTCCCGACTACTCCCTTCACAACAATCTCCTCTACATCGATACCAAAGGCACTCGCCGACTTTGCATCCCCGACGCACGAGGCCTCCGTACTTAGCTGTTGGCCGAGCACCACGACGCCAAGACCGCAGTACATCTCAGTTTCCAGAAGACCTTCGACACCATGTCCCGCTACTTCTACTGGCCTTCCCTACTCGCCGACGTTAAGGCATACACTCGCTCGTGCCCCACGTGTCAAGCTGTCAACCCCTCGAACCGGGCCAAACCCGRCAAGCTCCAATCATTGCCCATCCCAACTCACCGGTGGCAGTCCATCTCCATGGACTTCGTGTGCAGCCTCCCCAAGACCGACCGCGGGCATGATTGCATCTACGTCATTGTGTGCCGCTTGACCAAACGTGCCCACTTCATCCCTTTCACGACCTCGCACAGTGCCAAAGACGTCGCCACACTCTTCTTCGACCATGTTGCTCGCCATCACGGCCTCCCCGAGAACATCATCAGTGACCGTGATCCTCGCTTCCTCTCACAATTCTGGAAACACCTCTTCACGGCCTACGGAACCACGCTCAAGTATAGCACTGCATTCCACCCACAGACCGATGGACAAATAGAGAAGATGAACGATACACTCCAAAGAATCTTGCAGAAGTATTGTCATCCACACCAACACGATTGGGATCAGTTGCTCACAGCCGCAGAAATTGCCTACAACAATACTGTCTGCCCCTCCACTGGCATGTCCCCTTTCTAGCTCGACCTTGGCTACCATCCCCGCTTGCCCTCTGATTTCTTGCTTCCCTCGCAGCTCAGCCCCTCCACCCCTTGCCCCTCTCTCAATGAATGGATAGGAACAATGAACAGACTCCTCAGAGAAGCAACCGAAGCCCTGGAAAGAACACAAGAACAACAAGCCAACAAGACTAACAAACACAGACGTGACGTGTCATTCAAAGTAGGGGACAAAGTCTGGCTTTCTACCAAACGCTTTGAACCCGAACAAGGCTTGTCCAAGAAACTCTCGAACAAGTGGCTTGGTCCCTTCCCCATCATTGAACAAACCTCCCCCGTCAACTACAAACTCCAACTCCCCCTTAACATGAGTCGTGTCCACCCAGTCTTCCATGTCGAGTACCTAAAGGAATACCATGAATCCCTGCTCCAGTTCGCCGACCGCCCATATCCTAGACCTCCACCAATCATGCTACCCACAGGCCCTGAATTCGTTGTCGAAACCATCATCGGCCGACGAACCACTCAGGTATCTGATCATCCGGAACCAATCACTGAATACAAAGTCAAATGGACCGGATACCCCGACGAAGAATCTACATGGGAACCTCTCTCTAATCTTAAGAATGCCATGAAACTTGTCTGCGCCTATGATCGTGCTAATCCTACGTCCTAGATACCTATATCACTATGGCATAAACCCCCGCTAAACCCTTGCAACCCTGCTCTACACACACCCTTGAACCCAGTCCACCCTTCCCTTGATCCCCATTCCTGATGTCTGATCTGCCCCTGCCCTCGCCTAGCCTTGCCCCATCAGTCCTCTCCACTACCTTGTCTCTCTTGTCCAATGCTTGTGAACTTGCGTGACGCCGGCGATAAAGGATCTAATGGCAAGCGCACGAGGACGATGGCCTGCTGCCTCACTGTTCATGGAGATTATGCAGCTGGTTTAGCCACCATGCTGTTTCATTGGCCGGCATCCCGACTCACGGACTTACTGGAGCAGCAACTTGTGACATGGATCYTTGCATCAGTCTGCGACTTCCTTGCTTCCCAGATCAGACCTCATTGCAGTTCGTGTACCGGACGCACCCTAGCACTTGGACTTTGACACTTGAACTACTACTACGCTTCTTGGACTTCTACCTATCGCAGCTGCTGAAGACCGCTTCTACCACCTACTCCAAAGACCTGATCAAGACCGCTGCAGACCCCCTTTCAAGACACTTTGACACTTTGTTCCTACATGAGATTCTGCTTCCGACTCCTTCGGACACACCAGCCTTCGCATCCTGAACTCTGTTCCCCCTTAACCTATAGCGAACCATGCAGTCCCCTTAGTTCATCAGTAGGACCACCCTGCTCCCTATCTTCCCTTTACTTCATTTGTAGGACTACCCTGTTCCTTGCAACCCCCCCTAGTTCATCAGTAGGACAACTCTGTTCACCGGTACCAAACCCTGTTCCCTCTTACTCCCGCAGCCCATGCCACCCACATTATACCCCTCTTCCCTTTCGACTTGTTAACCAGTGATCGGCCCCGTCCCGTCCTTCACAGATTTCAGCATTGCTTCATGATTTTTGGCAGCCGGGACGTTGCCTTCTAGAGGGAGGGGATAGTGTTACGGACTTCGCCAGGGCTCGATCCCTGGTCTATCTTTTTGCTGTTTCGGCTGCATCCCGTTTTCGGCCTGGCACCCTTTTTCCAAACCCCTCCTTTGGTACCGTAGGATTTTGGACAAATGGCGCCATGCTGCAATTCAGGTGCCACTTTCAAATTCTGCATTTTTCAGTTCTGCCCTCGGGCCTTTGCAGAAATGCCCCTGGTACCGTACGTGCCACCGGTACATATACCGGTTCCCCGTACGGTACGGGGACCAGTCTCGTACCAGTTTTCTGCTGCTGTACTCGTACTCAGTGTGACTTGCTCCTGTTCGGCATTCGGAATCCAAGACTTCGACTTTGTGTCCTTGCCCGTGTGTCTGCGTCCGACCCTCAGTCGTGTCGAGTGAGTGAGTGTGTGTGTGTGCTCTCACTCTCTCCCTCTCTCCTCTCCCTCGGCTCTCCCTGTCTCCCTCAGCTTTCCGCTCGTTACAATTTCTCTGTCTCTTGCTTCGCCTGACCTAGTTGTTTGAAGGTCGTTGTACATAGATTGAATTCTCTGTGAGGTCGCGTCGACGGGCTTGACGTTGTCACTCACAACACAATCGCCTTCTACCTTGCCACCTGCCAGCCACTCCTTCGATAATTTTTCCTTGATTTTCTGCTGTTGGTGCACACCATCCGGCATGGAGTGTCTCGTCGTCTGCCATTTGCATCGAATCTCTTCCTGAATCAATGTTGTTGTCTCCGTCCATACCTTCTCCCTCGGCGTTGAGAGACCTTCAATGGTTCTGCTGCACCTTTCCTTCCGTATAGACCAGTGTTACTTCCTGATCTCCCCAAACCCGATCTTCTCCGTCTTATCGAAGTGCGCAGGGATGTTGGTCCATAGCAGGAGTTGGATGCGGTGTTCGGGGAGGGGAGTCAGGAAAAGGGAGTCCCAGAGGTCCGATGCCCTAGCCCAATATCCCGTCGCTTCCCTACATCGTATTAGGCAGTGTAACATTATCTTCTGGTTCCTTGTCTGAACGTACCACACATAGGTCCGAACTGTTAGGGTCATTCTAACTTCTTCTGATGTGCAACCATTGGTTGACCGGTAGCGCTACATATGTGATGAGCCATTGAAGGCTTCTGATTTTGACCGTACAGATTGATTTGAATTTCTTCCGTGGTATTTGTGAGATCTGATTAGCATCCTGACCGATTAACTTTAGCCATCTGTTTCAATTGTTGGATCAGGATCCAGTTTGACTGTGTATTCATGGATGTGGATGCTTGTTTTGAGGTTTCTATTTCTGCCTGGTGTCCAGGCCCACTGTGCTAGATCAAATTCCAGGTCTTGAATTGCTGTATCCATCCCTTTCTGTTTTTTGTTGCAGAGGCTGGCCACTAGGCATATGACAGGCCCGCCAGCACCTGACCATATGATCATCCCGATGTATTGCCTAACCAGTCCCCTATGAGACACCCTCCCACCCTTACTCATCGTCATGATCCCAACTCCCAAGGTCCTACCTGAGTATACCCAGGATCATCAACCATTCTAGTGATCTCTTGACTGGACAGCGGTTATAGGCATCAGAGCTGAGCAGGTTCTCACCTCCCTCCCCAGCCCTGATTGAAGCACTATCAAATGAGCCATGTCGTACCGGGCACTTCGAGCTTTAGGGTTAAGCATGCCACTACAAGTCCCATAGGCAAACCCTAGTTTTTGTTGGTTTTTAGAGAGATCCTAGCCTTATCATTACCAGATCCCTCTCGTTATTCTTTGAATTCTTGCCGAGGTTATTCGAACCTAGAGCATCTCCAGTTTCCGTCCTCAGTAGGCTTATGGCCACCATCCGCTCCCCATGCCTCTATCATCAAACTGGATGTCTAGGCATTCTATTAGCATCCCCCAGAGTAACTCCACTTTCCGTCCTCAGGGGGGTGACGGCCACCATCCTGCTCCCCCAACCTCTATCATCAACGGAAACTACTCTGGGCTACTCTAATCTGACAGTATTCTCCATGCAGGTAACAGACCAACCTTCACCCCCCTAAGACAGCCTCTAATGCAGGTTCCCCAACAATATACTCGGCCAGTGCCTATCCCAGCTTTACGTCAACCCAGAGGACCCCTAAGACATCCACTACCGCAGGGGCTCCAACCCTCCAGCAGGGATAGTGTCCAACCAGCCTCCCCCCAGCGGAGTCCCCATTCAATCCCACCTAGAACCCATGCCCCCCAAAAGCTGAGCCCTAAGGTAACCAATACCACGTGATCAAGGGCTCACAACCCTAGTCTGCATCCCCACAATGTTTATTCTTGAACTCGTATTTCGTTATCAAAACTCGAACCTTGGACCTCATGCTTATCAGTGACCAGTGTTAACCGACTGAACTACAGTCTCGAATGGTCTGAACATGTGCTACACTAAGCTCGAGTAAGGGACAAGTGTGCAAGCATCCAGACAACCCCATGGACCAAGTGTGCAAGCAAACCAATCATATTATAGACCCAAGATACAACTGACCGTGCATTATGTAAACACCCGCCAGTGTCTCTGCACAGAGGTGCGGAGTTTTGAACCCGCAACCTTAGAACACAATGCGCATTGACAACCGGTGCCCTAACCACTGAGCCCCGTGTCCATCCTGAAGACTGTGTTCGGCCATGACCCCCGCAGCAATCATATTTGACTTGTTGATTTTTTTATTTCTTCTGTTCCTTTTTCTTTTTCTTTCTTGCTTTTATTTGGTTCGAGGCTTGGATAGGGGTACTTCTTGTGAGCTTGGGTTCGGAACTCTATCTTGAATCAATAGGTGTGTTTCTGTTGTTACCTTAAGGACTTCAACTCTTTTGCTGAAGCATTTCCTGTTCTCTTTTCCTGAGGAATCTCCTGTTCTCACCGGCTAACAGCTTGGTGGGACTAGCATGGTATGGGGGAGTGGGATGAAAAAAACGCGAAAAACAGTGGGGGTGGAGAGTAATGAGCGGGCTGCCTTGGGCCTTTGGAGGTAGTCCGAGCTCTGGGGCGACAGGCATCTGGTGTTGGGTTCAGAGTAAAACAGGTTACCAGTATCATCTGTGTAGGATGAGAATATTGTTGCCTTTTTTTTTTTCCTGATATTTTGCTCAGTTCAATACTCAGCCTACCAGGGTAATCAATGTTGGGGGAGGGTCTTGCTCAGTTCAATACTCAGCCTACCAGGGTAATCAATGTTGGGGGAGGGGAGAATTAGTGTGTAACAGCTAGTATCTGGCGCCCGTTTTCGGTTGAAGATATTCCCCCCCCTTCTTTCTAATCTCCTGCTCAGTGGATCCCAGGGTAATCAATGCTGGCAGGAACCCTCCTCAGCCTTTTCTTGACACGGTTCATTCAGCTTGTATATGGGACGCTGAACCCGTTTTCCAGCAGGTGATGCTCCCCACCAATAGATGGAACCGCCCCCCCCAGGTGCTACTGGTGTCTGCTCTTAACAGCATCACTAACACTGATGGGGGCGTTTGTAAAAAAAAAAAAAAAAAAAAAAAAAAAGAGAAAGGAATCTCCTGTTTTCACTGAAATCCTGGTACGGGTTGAACTCGTGACGTAATCCTGGGTCTTCTTGCCGGTTTCGGCCCAAACTTCTGAAAAACTCTGTAGGGAACTCTCTGCTTTTCCTGTGGAATCTGGTCTAGGTCCAGGTCAGGGTATCGGGCCTGTTTGAAGTCTGGTTTCTTGGGCCCCTTCTGCTCTGACGTGAATTAGAGCGCCTTTGTGCTGAGAATACCTTGCTGTCTTTCGTCTGACATAGTGAGTAGTGTAGTTGAGAGTCTCGAGCTAATTTCTCGTGGATGCTGATGAAACGAAGAATACTGTTGGGCACATGTGTGCTTTCAAAGAGCTACTTAAGGAGGAAGTCGGACAGTCTACGGCCTCTAATTCATTACTTCCTTTGACCCCTGATGAGAGCCGGTTGGCGACTGGCTGAAATAACGTGATGTAGGGTCGCACCTGGCTGACTGGGCTTAGCATTGCAGGATACTGACGATGGTCGGTACTTCGGCAACTTATTGGACGATGTCAGTCATATGATGGGTTGTTTGACTACTCATCTTTGAAGATGACCCGTCGGGGTCATGTGCGGGAGACTAGACATGTTATCCTTTTTCTTTTTTCTTTTTTTTTCTTTTTTAAGCCCAGGCTGTTGTAGAGGCCAAGGACCAGACCCGCGCTGATAGACGTGTTATCATTCTTTCTTCTTCTCATACCCATCTGTCTCCTGTTCCTCTATGAATGAGTTCTCTGCTGTCTGCTGTCTGCTGTCTGCTCTCATGTGTGTGCTGGTCTTGGTTGTATGAGATTGAGAGCTGAGTTGCCAATGTGCTTGACTTGAATTGAAGACTAACCAGTTTTTCTGCAGCTGCCTCTCACCTCGCTTGTAATTCCGTTTGAAATTTGAATATGTTGCTTAGATGTTCTGTTGCCTCCTGTGTGGCTTTATATGTTCTGTTGCCTCCTGTGTGGCTTTATATGCTATGTTCCCTCTGGTCCTTCCACCCTCACTTTATCACTGACCAGGACACGTCTCCTCCACCAAAGAGTCCATAATAGTGCCCGCCTGTCCGGCTGGAAGATGTTGTACTGAAAGTCGTTCGTCTGGACTTGGGGCCAGTGTCCTGTCACAGGCTGTCAGTATGGCTCTCCAGTCCCAGGGCCAGTTGTTGTCCCCCACTATTTCTCCAGATTCGGTCCCACCATCGCCACCTGAGAACAGCCCCAGGACACTGCATGAAAATGTGTTCAACAGTCTCCGGAATTTTTCTATCGGGAAAGGCTTGCAGACAGCTGGGGCACCACGGGAGTTTTGTTCCAACCTTGTGTGGTCGATTAGCCAGTTGTTCGTAGGCAGGCATCTATCTGCCAGTGTAAAGACACGACCTTGGGTGGCTTTCTTTCCACGTCCTTGATTGGCTGTAACAGATTGTGGGGCACATTAAGATGATTCATCCACTGATTGTTGATGATGTCTGACAATTTCTTTTTGGGACGGAGCATCCGATAGGTGGATTTGACAGAGAGCTTTCATCCAAGTTCATTGTATGATTGAACTTGATTTTTTTTCTATTTTGTTTTTCTCTTAAACCGCCAGTACACGGCCCCAGCCTTGCTGAAAAGAAAACTCGTCACATACAAAATTTTTGGAGGCCCAGCGCAGTAGATCAATGGAATCGGCAGCGGGCAGCTTCCGAAAAGGGCCCGTGGCCGATAGCTGGATGTACTGGTGGTTTAAGATCTTCGAATCAATACCAAAGTCTGAGGTGATCATCTATAGGTAGAAGGGCGGATGGTGGCTGTACATCTGCTGATAATAGGCTAGAACCTCTGGGTCACAATTACAGCGGTACATATAAAGAAAACAATACAACAACAACTTGGGGGCGGGGGGGGATAGGGATGGGTCCACCTATGGGGCCTGCAGAAGAATGTCCATGCCTGGCGCTACAAGTACCAGTACGACAGGGCTCGTCCGACCGTCCTTCAATCAGGGCTGAGCTGGGTAGTTCCTGCTTAGCCCTGGTGCCTACAACCACTGTCCGGCTGGGTCAGCCCCATTGAGATGACAGGATGGTGACAACCCTGAGTGGTAGACACTGAGGTAGGATTATGGGAGTAGGGGTGCGCCAGGGAGATATTATGAGAGTGGGTGGCAGGAGGGAGTCTCATAAGGAATGGGGTCCTCTGTAGACCATCTGGATAACCTAATTGCCAACTACAGGAGGTGACTGTCATAGTCTGGCTTCCATCTTCTACAATAACTTGGACTGATGTAAAAAAAAAAAAAAAAAAAAAAAAGTTGTTTYCWACCTTGCATTGCAATTCTATAGAACATATTTTTATTATGTTTTCTAACTTTTCTTCAGATTTTTTTGATTGGTTTTAGGTTTTTTTTTTTTTTTTTTTTTTTTTTGGGTGGCCCGACGGACCACGGGTCAGTCACTAAAGTGATCAGAACAGATACTACACTGGATCTTAGCCAAAAGGTTGAGAAAGTTACATGGTTTTAGTTCTTTTATTTTGGGGCCTCACCGAAAAAGTTGGTACCCCAGGCGTTGTAGACGGATAAAACCAGCCCTGTGGGAAAAGACGATGCTCTGGAGTAGGAAATCCAATAGCCACATGCCCAACAATCATTGTACTGGAAAGCTGTATCCAAGGGACGCCGGACCTATTTTCCAGCAGGTGCTGCTCCCCACCAATAGATGGAGCCTCCCCGGCGTTGATAAAGGCGTCTGCTCATATCAGCACCCCCTTTTTTTTCTTCTTTTTTTTTTGAGACAGTCATTGTCTGAAAATTGCCGAAAGAGTTACATGAAAAGTCGCTCGTAGCCTGTTGAGCCTGTAACAACCAAAAACAAGGTGGGAAGTGACGATTCACATGGGAGTGAAGGATGAACCCATGCAGAGACCAATACTAGTGAAAAAAGCTTCCTACCATCTACTCTAAGTTTTGGAAGGTTCCTATGGAGAGAGAGATGATGAAGAAAGAGAGAAAGAGAGTGTAGATGAGAGACCATTGGAGGGGTAGGAGAAGGAAGATGAAGAAAAAAAATGAAGAAGAAGAAGAAGAAGAAGAAGAAGAAGAAGGTCTTCTTTTTTCCACTCACCTCTTTAGTATCTTGGAGTTGGAGCACCAATCTTGATGAAGCCCCCTCCTTCCTTGCACAAGTGTCACCTTAGCTATGATTTTCTTCTTCCTCAAGCCCCTTTTCTCCTTCCTCTCTCAACCCCTCCCAAGCTATTGCAAGCTTCCTCGCTATGGCTATGGACTCCTCCCCTCTATGAGGGCTAATGAGACTCCCTCTAGGCTCTCCTCCTTCCTCACAACCTGGGGGCTATGGCGGATCACCTCCCTAGGCCAGCCTCACTACCACTACCCTCTAGAGTTCCCCCACACTAGTCCACAGTCTGCTCTAAGCTCCCGAACTGACAGGGGTTCCCCTCTCCTCTCTCCAAATGAGAGAAGTGTTCCTATGAGCTCACTTGGGCATCATGGGCACTCCTCATGCAAATGTCAGTATTGCAGACTGGATCCTCCGCTTGTGTAGGCTGAAACCAGCACTCCGGTCAGCCCATGGGCCTCCCCATGTGCCTTGAGGTGAACCGAGGTACCCCCAAGGCAAAAAAACACCACTAAGCCCTTCCGGAGGTACATGGCTTTATTTTGGCCAAGTACATGCAGTTCGAGTGGTTGGTACCAGCTCGGATTGCCTATTGGCCTCCTTCAGTTTTTTTGTCAGTTTCAAAATGTTGCCCCCTTGAGTCCAAATGCCCAAGGGACGCCCCGATTGAGAGAAAAAGGCTCAGTGAGTCTTTTTCCCATTTTTTTCAGTTTCTATCACATTTTTGGTAGGCCGAGGTATTTTCTTATGCCTCGATGTTATCTCAGCCTTGGATCTGGTTGAGATCCAAGGCCAACAATATTCCGTGCCACCCCCAAGTAGTCCTTGCTTCAAATTTGAGCCTCTAAGCTCACTTTTTCAATTTTTGGTGCATATGGATCTCTCTTTGGGTCAAATGCACAATTTTGTCATTTTCTCTCTTTTGTTTCTTTCGATTTTTGGCTGCCAACTCATTCCGGAGTTGACCATTTCAGTAAGCCTCCCCAAAAACGGCCATATTCCCTCGTCCATGGATCTAAATCTCTGATCCATGGTCCAAAATAAAATCGGTCATTTTTCCTTCGCATTTTCTTTCAATTTTCTCTTTTTAATTCAAAATTTGCAGAGATATTGCCCCAAGGGTCATATCTCTGCAATCCGGATTGCCCTCCACTAAATGTGGAGGGATGAGGTCAAAGTAGGGATCTGTCAGTCCCTACTGTGCCAGTCCCAATAGGCCGGCACATTCTCCTTCACTTTTTTTTCCCCTTTGTCTCATTCTCCCTCCATTTTCTCCCTTTTTTTTTTTTTCTTTTATTTCTGATGTGGCAAGTGGCAAGTGGCTGTTGAGTATTTTTCTAGACCATGGATCTTCATTCATGGCCACATTCAGACTCATCAGTTGACCTTTATATCTCGGATTACAATAATGAGGCCCTCATACTCAATGGGGTTTCATTTTATCTTCGTTGGCCTTACTTTTGACCCATTTTTACTCCGATTTCTCTTTGACGGCCTTTTTTTCATGTTCAGTTTCTTAGGGCTCTATTTTCTCATTCCTAGCTAGTTTGAGATACCCCGTACTGCTGGGCAACCCTTCCACCGTCATTATTTTGCTTTCTTTTCTCTCACGACTATCCCACTTGATCCCACTAGTGCTTCCACTAGTGGTGCTAATATTTTTCACTGTCTAGATCTTTGATCTCAACGGTGCCGTTTGCTTCGTGTGACCATTTCTTATGTTGGCTCATGGTTCCCTAGGGACATCTCAAGCCCCCGCCACTTTTCCTCCGTTCTAGTTTCATTTTTTTTGTCCCACCGGTAGTTCCACCGGCGTACACCCCATTTTTTCAGCTAATTTTATTTTGGCCTATTTAATCCCCGACATTGTCTCGGACATCGTCCCATTTTTATTTTGGGATCTCCTTCCATTTGTAAGTTCCAATATTTCCTTTTTAAGTGCCCCATGCGTGCCGATTATTCTTGGTCGCGAGATCTCATCTCACGGTTGTCGTTTACCGTCTCTATTTGCCTCATGCCGAAATCAATTTTTTCTAACCCTTTGGGCTTGTCATGGTTCATTTTTCCCTTAGCCTAGGCATCCTTATGCAGTCCGTTATTTCTCGGACTGCAACTGTGGCCATTTTTTTAGTCTCATACCCCACAACTTGCCCCAAACTAAAAAGAAATGAAGCGCTCAATTTTTAAGTGCATCCGGACTTAATATTGGTTCCGGATGCACCTAAAACATATGTTTTCCCTTCCATATGCAATCCGTTGTAAGTCGAAGTGAAAAGGGGGTTAATTTCATAGCCCCATTGCCCCACAACTAGCCCAAAACTTAAGGAAAAAGAAACGACCAACTTTCAAGTACATCCGGCCTCAATATTGGCTCCGGATGCAACTAAAACAAGTGTTTCTCTTCCCCTATGCAATCCGTTGTATCCCGGTTGCATGGGGCCTGATTTTTCTTGATTTTCTCTACAAAATCAACAGAAAATCAATGCTCTTTGCAACCGTCATATTCCATAATGTATCTGATCACGGATGCATCTCCCCAAGTGGCCGTTTTTTACCGTTAAGGTCTATTTCTCTTTTCTTTTCTTTTCTGTTTTCTTTTCTTTTCTTTTTCCTCCTTTCTTGGACAGTAGGGACCTGCCAGTCCCTACTTGTAGTAGTCCCTACTGACGGCCAACTCACTCACTCCCTCTCACTTTTTTTTGTCTTATTCTCCCATATTTTTTTTTTTTTTTTTTTTTTCTTTTAGCATCCCAAGTGTCAACTAGCCGTTAAGACCCTTTTCTCATTTTTCTTTTCTTTTCTATTCTTTTTCTTTTATTTTTCCTCCACTTGAGGCTAGTTGGGACTTGGCAGTCCCTACTTGCTGCAGTCCCAACTGACAGCCAACTCACTCATCCTCTCTCACCTCCCATTTTTCTTTTCTTTTCTTTTTCTTTCAGCATGCCAAGTGTCAACTAGCCGTTAAGACCTTTTTTTTTTTTTTTTTTTTTTTTTTTTTTTTTTTTTTTTTTTTTTTTTTTTTTTTTTCCCCCTTTTTTTTTTTTTTTTTTTTTTTTTTTTTAGCATGCCAAGTGTCAAGTGGTTGTTAAGGTTTTTTTCTAGGCCCTTCCTCTTAGTTTTGGTCCTCCCTATGCCCATGATGCAGTCCGTTGTATCTCGGACTGAAATAATGGTTTTCTCATGCCCATGGGAGCTTCCTTTTACATCTATTTCTCTCACACAGTAGCCCCTCCTACTCCGATTTTCTCCCGAGGCCTATTTTTCACATGGAGTCTCTTTTGACTCCATTTTCTTGAGGGAGGCCGATCCGAGATTTTTCAGATTGCTCCCATGCCTCCTTCTTCATGTTTCTTTGCTTTTTCTTTTCGTTTTGGCCTTCCCGTTTGCTACCACTAGTGCTTGCACTAGTGATGCTAATATTTTTTGCCGTCAAAATCTCGATCTTGACGGTGCATCTTGTTTTAATTGTTTTTCCCTCACGTCGCTCCGCCGTTTCTTTTGAGACTTTCTCATGTGGTCCCGTCGGTGGTCCCCGACACTTTGTCCAGTCGGCCGTCCCCAGCATTTTGTCCCGCCGTTGGTCCTCGACACTTTGTCCCTCCAGTGGTCCTCGTCACTTTGTCCCAGATACCATTATTTTAACTTAGTCTCACGTGGTCCCTGGTGTCTTTCCTTAATGTGTCCCATGTCCTTTTGGCGTCTAACGCCCTATGGTGGCCCCTTTCCCTTGCCTTTTCTTGAACCTTGCACGTGCCGGTTTCTCCGGCCGCGGGACGTCCAATCCGTGGTTTTCGTTAGTCGTCATAGGCGGCCCCCATGTAGGGCCCTTATTTTCTAGCGTCCCGTGGCCACGAGGGCTATCCACCTCTTGGCTTCCTATTATTTTGTCATCCGCCGTGCCGCGCTTGCTAAGTTAATAACCCCTCGGTTCCTTGTGGTGCTGAGTTCAGATGGCCCTCTTGGCCTCATGTTGTGCTCCTATGTGCCCGTGTCCCGTTCCTTACTTGCTTGTCGTTGCCGGTTCTTTCTCTCTGCGGTACTCAGCCTAGGGCATCACTCCTCCTGGTGGTCATGTCCTAGTCCTTTGTCTTTTCTCTCGCCCTTGTCTCCTTACTCCAGATTTCTCTGTCGTGTACAACCTAGCTATATATCGACTCTCAAGTGTCGGGACGTTACTTGAGACCCACAAGTCCCGACAACGGACCGAGGAGTTTAATATACAGGCGAGTTGATGGGTGGACTAGCCCACGAGGTAGAAAACATATGGGTAGCAGGAGCTTTCCGCTGGTGCACTGTCCGCCTACCACGAATTGGTTGCGGAAGGTTTAAGTGTGAGCATGCCCGCTGGGACCCGGAGGGATGGTGAACCGGGTCCAAGAAACAGTGGGACGGGTGCAGCAGGGTGGGGGCCACTGCCGCGACTAGCCCCGTGGGTTTCAAAGCTCTCATTGGAATATTTGCTACCGTCCCTAGGATCTGCACTAGGTTCACGCTTGGGCCTTACAACAAGCCACACCCTTGACTCTGCGTTGGCTGTCCAGCAGGAAGCGCCGTGGGGAGACCCGTGGTGATACTGCTGCAGGTCGGTGGTGATGTTGGTGTGTGGCTCATCTGTCGAACTTTGGCAGTAGGGGCAAAAGACTAATCGAACCACTTAGTAGCCGGTCGCATCGGAGATTTTTCACAATGCAGACGGACCGATTGTACACACCGGGTCGCACGGAGTAGCGACGGGCGTTGCGTGAGCGTTGAGGCGAAGTAGTGACGTGCGGCAGTTAAGAGACGGAAGCTAAGGCAGTGAAGAGGGCAGATGAACCTGGGCCGGAAGAAGCGCAGGGTGTATGTAGAGAGGGGAAGAGCTATGGTGAGGGAAAAAGGAGTCGTACACGTCCATTTTACAACGGATTTTGACAAAGTAAAAGTTAAATCCGTGTTTTCTGGGTCAGCCGAATGTAATGGTATTGTTAGTTTTTGTGGTAGGTTCATAGAAATAGAAGTTAGGAAGAAGAAGTAGTGCGTGAGCTATGGCGAGAGAGAGAAGCGAGAACGAGAAGAGTGAGATTAACATAACTCGCTCGTTTCTCAACAAAAACGAGCAAATGAAGATGAGATTCTAGGGTTTTTAGATAGGTCGAATTCGATTCTGAACGTAGTTGTAGGAAAAAGTTAGTAGAACCGGGGAGGGGAGAGATACAGGCTGCGTGGAGGAGTCCAAATGAAGGATGGGGAGAATGGAGATTTCACCCGATCCTTGATGAAATCGGGTAGAGTAAAGTGCTAAATGAGGTTTTTAGAGTGCTGCGAATCGAATGGAAGGATTAGATTTAGGAGAGGAGCTATATGTTTCGTGTTATACAGAAACGAGGTTGCGCGCAGGCAAAAGAATAATTTCAAAAATTGCGATGTATTTTTCCGTGTTCTTGCGGAAATTCATTCGTGTTTTTTTTTTTTTTTTTTCGTCTTTTGCAAATACTGTGTAGCATAGCCCATAGGCTTGAGTTTCAAGTCGCCGCTTCGGCCATGTTCACCCACTGGCTCGTCGAGGTAATCATTTGCAGAAAGGAGTGGGAGGTAGTGATCACAGGGCAAAAAAGAAAGGAGTTGGAAAAGGAGGCAGAGACGCACATACGTTCAGGCTAGCTGCAGGCTAGAGAGAGGACGGGGTGGGGATGACACATGTACATGGTTATGGCCGCTCACTCCAGTCATCGTCTTCTTTACTACATGAATCTGGTCGGAAGCATGGCTAGGTGCGCCAATTGAAGCAGGTTGTGGGGTTGAAGATCTCTCTGTTGGTCAGCATACTGCCCACTTTAATGGACGAACCCACTATACCCTTATTGACTATCTTTCTTAGTTTAAGTTTGTATGCATGTGTTCCCTTATGACTTTTACTTTATTTTTCAGGACTTGATCAAACTAAATGAAAAGAATGTGTGAGAGTGAAGCTTAAGTTTCTTTTTATTCTTAACTAAAAGCAGACTAAGGGATGAACTGGGGGAAGGTGGGAGGAAGAAAGTTTGTCTGCGTTTAACCGGGTCAACCAAGGACTAGGCATTGTTTTAAAGCTGAATGTCTCAAAGCTATGTTTATTTGACTGTTTTATAAAAGATCAGACATTGTTTCTAAGTTGAATGGTCTGGTTGTTGTGTTTATCTATGTGGGTTTGCTTGGCTGATTTTTGGGACCTTCATTGTTTCTAAGTGAATGACTTGGTCTTTCTGTTGTGTTTTTTTTTCTGAATGAAGTTGGGTTTAAGAATCCACCTCATATTTTGAATGATTTGAGGATAGGTTGAACATTGTTTCTAAGTTGAATGGTTCAACCACTTATTTTATTTATGAGGGAGGATTTATGGTCTAAGACTAAGCATTGTTTCTAAGCTGAATGGTTTAGCCTAAAGCCACGTAGATTAGTATAAAATGAGTATCACAGAAAATACTTTATTTATATTTGCATGTGAACTGACAGTTGGATATTGTTTCTAAGTTGAATGGTCCAGTGCTAAGCAATATCACTAAGAAGAGAAGAAAATTACAAAGTATAATGGAAAGTAATCTGGACAAGGTGAGCATTGTTTCTAAGCTGAATGGTTCAGTCCCCTACCCCTATTTTCATTTTTTTTTTAAAAACAATGTCGAAAACTATTAAACTTATAATATTAAATAGTTCATAACAACTAGGTATTGTTTCTAAGTTGAATGGTCTAGTCATATGCCCGAAAGAAAACAAAATTAGTTGTGTCACCTGTTCGTGTATATCTTAAGGCATGCTAGACATTTTTCTAAGTTGAATGATCTAGCACCATGCCATATGTAAGTTGGGCACAAGGGACGTATCATCTGAGGGGTTCACAAACTAATCTATGAAGATTTAACTTGGGGAATTGTGAGAGTACTTACCAATGTGGTTTGGTCTTGCATATGACTGAGTGAGATCACTACTTAGTCTGAGTTTCTGTCAGATAGGTAGTTGCTTTAGTTGCTCGCCACGTGTTAGAGCTATAGGAGTTAGTTTCAATTCCTATATTTTTGGAGATGGGTTTATTTTACTCAGGTCAATTTCTGCATTTTCTGGGATTTTTTCTTATACTTGGTCTTGCATAAATTTTGGTAAGTCAATTTCTCTACGGGAAGCGCTGCCGAAATTTCTACAACACCATGGAGTTAGTCAAATTTTGACTTTTTAAAGTCCAACTTATCTAAATTCTATATCTGACTTAGTAAAAATCTGAAAAGTCTCCTTTTCCTAAACGTGCTGCCCAATTTTTTGCTAATTCAGGTAGTTCGACAAAGTTGGACTTTGAGAAGTCAAAGTCATTTTAGATTCTGACTTAGCTTTGTATAAATCTTGGAATAACACTTTTCTAAAGGGAGTGCTGCCGAAATTTCTACAAATCTAAGGGATTAGTTGAATTTTGTCTTAAAGTTGAACTCAAGTCTACCTTTTGAGTTCTTATCTAACTTAGTATAAATCTGGGAAGTTTACCTTTCTAAAGGAGATGCTGCCAAAATTTTTACTAATTCAGAGAGTTAGACAAAATTTGACATTCGAGAGTTAAAAATTATTTCAGTTTTTATATTCAAGCTAGTATATATTCTGATAATGCATTTTTCCTATGGGAAGCGCTGCCAAAATTTTCTTAGTTTAGAGGAGAAAAATTAAATTTTAACATGTGACGATTATAACGATTCACTCTGCGTAGGGGGAATTTTGTCAGGATCTATCTTTCTTTGAACACTTGCTTAGAGGTAGATTCAGGCTTAGAAGATTTGAGTGAGATCATGATAAGAAGATTATTCTCTATGGACTTATAGGATTAGCTTGGAGATTGGTCTGTCTTATGTTACATGTCCTCTTGATCGTTTGATTTAGGACTTGGACTAGATTCAGATTGATCCCATGAGGATCATCTTCTGTTATCACTGATAACAAGTCGGTTGCCGATTCGTCGGTTTACGACCCAGCTCCAATCCACTCTCGACTACCCAACCTAAAGGCTTTAGTCTGGTGATTTTAATTGTTTTATTAAGATTTTTACCCGGACTTTTATTGAATGGTCATTTAACAAAGGTATTGAGTACTTATTTTGGAAGGTTGGACAAAGGTTGGGGTTTGCATGGCTAAAGCAAGGAGTATGAGTATAAAGAATGGTTGAAGTTGACCCCGTGTAGTGTGTGGACTTTTGGTTGATTCTTTGATATGATTGAAGGTATGTTTTGTAGTTCGGACTTTGAATTTGACTGTCTGTGATCACATACATATATATGGCTGAGAGGAGTCTCACTATGATTGTGAGAAGTGATCGTCACATATTTATAACCATTCATATATGTACATACATACGCGTTGGGTGTTCAAACGGCCTACTGTGACCATGCGTAAGTGTTAAACAGCTTATGTTTTGAAAGAGAAGGGAAATCCCCTTTTACCCTTTTTGTTTTTTAGAGTTTTATAGTTGGACGTTGTAGTTCGTGACAGCCATCAAAGTAAAAAATGGACTAGGAGTGTTGATGTGTTATTTTGTTTCGTGTCGTTCCGTGTGCACGTGCGTTCAAATTTTTATATTTTAAGTTGTAGTGTAACACGTGGTATGTGGAATGTATCCTTGTCGACCGACGACGAGTCGCACTTGGGACTTAAGCTTCCCAGTGCGTCGGTTCCCATGCGGGTTCGATAGAGGCGTAAGACTGCGCGTAACTCCTATGCTACAGCGAATGAGAAACACCTTCGGTTGGTCCACCTCCACGATTGCAACTGATTACCTTTCGTACACACAGACTGGTAGCTCGACAGGGATACGCCCACCGAAGGGAGGTTACAACTCCCGCAGGTGGAGGTAAGTTGTATCTCACGTTGGCCCTATCCTGTCGTAGGGGTTCGAGAGAGGTATGGTCGGCGCACTCGGGCGGAGCGGCTTGCGGAAGCTCCATGTGTATCGAAACGAGGTAGACCAACTCATGTGTGACGCTGTCGTTCCGTTGCCGACTTCCCTGCCGCTCTGCACTGCGGTCCGGCTTCGACCACCAATGAGCCCAACCCCGGACACCTTTCGCTCGCTTTACGACCGCCCGACGATGCTCCAGGGCTTCTCAACCCCTATTTAGCCACTACCACCTGGTTTGCCCCCCGCCCTCCCCTTTTTTTTTTGCTTATCCCAACCTAATAAACGGCCTCTAGCCCCGCTCGATTTTTTTACTCCTGCGGTGCGGACCGTCTCGCACACGGTTTTGCGGTGATTGACTTGTGGCCCTGGCTCCCCTCTGTTTTTACTCCTTCCCCCCCCCCCCCCCTTTTTGCTTCTTTTCATCATGACAGGACTGTTCCTCTTGATTTAGGCAAGCGGCGAGCGCCTCGCCCGACGACCCGACCGGACACAAATAAGGGAAAAGACCCGCACAACTGGAACAGCCGGAGCATACGAATCAACCCTCTTTTCAGGAAAACACCAAACAACACTCTTGCATAGAAGCCCACAGTTCGTTATCTTCGGTCGGATCCCGACTTCGATCGGTCATAATAAATAGCAACGGAAACTTGATGTTGCCTGAACTCAGTTGTCCGACTTCGGACTTAACGAACCGTATTTTCTTAGACAATTGTGAAAAGTTGTTGATCCTCCTACGAAAAGCAGCTTGCTCAGAAAAACAACAACAGGAAAGCAGCACAAAAACAAAAAAGGAAAAAAAACGACAATTTTCCACCCACGGTTGTTCGTCTGCCCGTTCGTCCGCAAAGACTTCGTCTTGTCCCCGACGCCTCACTAGCAGACCCGCCCTCGGGACCTCCGCTCGTTCCCGAACCCCCTCTCCCTTTTCCTCTTTGTCCCCTTCTCTCGCCCTTTTCCTTTCTCTTTGTTTTTCCCGTCCTCTCTACCTTTTCCTCCCCCACCCCCCCTCTCTCTCTCTCTCTGGCTCTCTCTCTCTCTCTTCTCTCTCTCTCTCTCTTCTCTCTCTCTCACTCTCTCGCCCCCTCGATGCGCTAGAGTCCCTTGTCGCCCGGAATGGGGCCCTTGCTATCACCCTCGGGCCTCGCGGGCATATTTCACGTCGAAAACCAACCTATCGCCAAGTTTCGCCGCCCGATCTGCGTTCGTTCGTGCTCTCCCAGGTGTACTTCCTTCGGCACCGTCGCCGCTCGCCCGACTGCTCAGGGGGATCAATTCGCCCTCCTTTCTCCTCTGTCTCTCCTTGCTCGTATCCGCCTCGAACTAAGTGATGGACGCTTCGTCCACCGACCTGTCTTCTCGACAGTCCCCCGCACTCGGACACCTAGTCAGTCGTGCTGCTTACGCCTCACTCCCGTACGAAGAACACCTACACGAGCGCAAACTGAGCACTTCACCTCTGGACACCTCGACAAGATCGCCCATACGAGCGTGAGCCACACCAACCGAGCGCCCAGCGCCTCCAACTCACTGCTCCACCTGCTGCGTAGACGCCGTATAGGTACGCTCAATTCAATCACTCCCCTCGCGTTTGCGTGCGCCGAGCATTCACGAGCGCAGCCCCCTCTTACGTGGGCTTTCGCCTGTCTGCGCCGCTCGCTTCACCCCGGCTAGCTCCGTGCAGCTTCGAGCGCTCGTATATGTGTGTTCTCCATTCGAGAGTTTTTCCCTCTCCCTTATGTTCAGCGGCTCTTCGCCTTTTATATCTTTTCGGTTAGCCATTTACTGTCTCTCACTCGATTGTTGTTGCCTCCCCGGATCGATCGTTCGGTCGCCTGGCGCCAACTTTCAAATTTTTTAAAATTTTTGATTTCCTGTCTTATCGACCATCCCTCCTCCCCAATCCATTAGTGCTCACTTTTCTCCTAGCCACGTTCTCTCTCTGTCTCCATCAACGGATCGACGGAGAGCGCACCTCCACCTCCACCACTTTCTCCTTCTCCCACCTTATAGATTCGTTTCTAACTGTGGGTTTCGTTGTTTGACCTTTCTCCGTACAGTTGTTATGCACCATGGCGTCAGTTATCAAGAACTCCTTGGCGACCGTTCGTCTCCAATGTCGAGTTTTTCACTGATTGAATTTCCCTGCTAGGTGCGTGTATCTGGCTCTAGGACCTGTACCCGTTCTCGACGCCTGTGTCGAGAGAAGGTTAACGGAGACCCTAATTTTCAGACCACTTGCCATGTCATTTACATAAAAGCCAAAGGGTCATTTTAATCAAACTTGCCACCAATTCCTGGAGCTGTCTCTTATACACATCTAGATGTGTATAAGAGACAGGATCAACAGCACAAATTCTACTAACCCAAATGACACCAAATTTGACACACAGCAAGCTTGTCCAAAAACAAAAACAAAAAAAAAAAAAAAAAAAAAAAAACATAAAATTTGACCTCGAAACCCTAAATTTCAGTTTTGGACTCGTTACCTAGGTCCTGAAAATGGGCGTCCCTGGAGACCCTAATTTTCAGACCACTTGCCATGCCATTTACATGAAAACCAAAGGGTCATTTTAATGAAACTTGCCACCAATTCTTAGAGTGGAGACTATACTAACTAACTGAAAAAAAAAAAAAAAAAAAAAACATATAAAACAGCAAGGCAAAAGTGCATTTTCATGAAGATTCACCAACATCTCAATTTAAGAAATCTTGAAAAATTTCAGGAATCTTAACAGACGAAATTCCAATTCTCCAAATGACACAAAATTTGGCTTGCACCAACGTTGAACCAAGAACAGGAAAAATGAAAATTTCAAAAAACATAAAATTTAACCATTCCGTGTCATTTGATAGTTAAACCACGGGACCCGTTGTCGAGCGCACCGGTCCGGCACCACACAAAACGAGGCAGGACCCTCCCGGCCACGTCACGCAGGAGTCGGTCTGATCCTTGTCGCCAATACACATGGAACTTCCGTAAGCCGCGTCAGTCATACATCTCGCGAGCCCCTACGACAGGATAAGGCCTACGCGAGGCACGACTTACCTCCACCTAACGGGAGTTGTCACCTCCCTTCGGTAGGCGTATCCCCGCCGAGCTACCAGTTCACAGTACGAAGGTTAATCAGCTTCAATCGCAGAGGTGGACCAGCCGAGGGCGTTTCTCGTTTGTTGTAGCATAGGGGGTACGTGCGGTATTACGCCTTTATCGGACCCGTACGTTAATCGACGCCTTTGGGGGCTGAGGTCCCAAGCGCAACTCGTCGTCGGTCAACTAGGACGAGACGCATCCCACGCATCATGCGTACATCACTCTAAAGAATATAAAAAATTAAAAACACACACACATACACATACAAAACGACACAGAACAAACAATGCGACAACACTCCTAGTCCCTTAGTAGCCAACCCATAACTCTCTAATGCGGAAACCGGATAGGCGTCGTGCACGAGACTTAGTATAAAACTGTGCTGACGTAGGGTTAATCTCGTATCGACTCGCAATGCAAGCATACGCAAGTAGTTGCAATGATGACGTACTATGTATTACCTATACTCATGCGGTCCTCGTTAATCTGGAGGGTCGCATTCGACACTCAAGTGTCGGCTGACACGCGCCTTGAGGGATTGATCTCTCGACGCTGGACAACCACCAAGTGCGGTTGAGAACCACACCCTCTTTTGCACCCTGCGAAGAGTGGGTGGTACACAGGTTCATACTTGTGGTGGCAATCGTCTCTTATCGCTTTGAAGATCAGCCCCATCATCCAGGGCTTGGAGAGAAATCAAGGGGTTTGACTTTGACGGTTGCCCCGGACTACAACGTCCAACTATAAAAACCTCTAAAAAATAAAGGATAACAGAGAATCTCCCTTTTTCTCTCAAAAACAAAATTTATTTAACCCTTACACGTGCTCACAGTAGGTCGCGATGTCGAGCGCATCGGTCCGGCACTGCACAAGGCAGCGCGGGACCCTCCCAACCGCGTCACACAGGAGTTAGTTTGGTTCCTCGTCGCAAGTGTACATGGAGCTTCCGCAAGCCACTCCGGCCGAGTGTGTCAGCCAAACCTCTCGCGAGCCCCTACGACAGAACAGGGCCTACGCGAGGCACGACTAACCTCCACCTTACGAGAGTTGTCACCTCCCTTCGCTGGGCGTATCCCCGCCGAGCTACCAGTCCACAGTACGAAAGCTGATCAGTTGCAATCGCAGAGGTGGACCAGCCGAGGGTGTTTCTCGTTCGATGTAGCATAGGGGGTACGCGCGGTATTACGCCTCTATCGGACCGGTACACGAACCGACATCTTGGGGGGCTGACGTCCTGAAGCGCGATTCGCCGTCAGTCGACTAGGATGTATCCCACTCACCACGCGCACACTACTCTAACATATACAAAAGAAGGCACACACACACACCTACGCATATACAAACGACACTAGACGAACAACGCGACAACAATCCTAGTCCCTTAATGGCCGACCCGTAATTCTCCGATGCGGAAATTGGATAAACGTCGCGCGCGGGACTTAGTATAAAACCAGCGCGGTCGCAGAGCTAACTCATATCGATCGGCAATGCAAGCGTACGCAGCGATTGCCATGGTGGCGTACTATGTAGTACCCATGCTCATGCGCTCCTCGTTAGTCTCGAGGGTCGCTTTCGACACTCAAGTGTCGGCTGACACGCGCCTTGAGGGTTAATCTCTCGACGTTGGACAACCGCCAAGTGCGGTTGAAGACCACACCCTCTTCTGCACCCTGCGGAGAGTGGGTGGTACACAGGTTCATACATGTGGTGGCAATCGTCTCTTATGGTCCTGGAGACCAGCTCCTTCCCCTAGGGTTTGGAAGCGAGTCACGGACTACAACATCCAACTGTTATAACTCTAAAAAGCAAATATAGGTCAAAGGTCACCCTATCCCAAAATCACATACTTGGGTAACCTTTTCGATGGGCACCAGTGACCTACGCTGATTCTGAACACACGCGCGTGTGTACGATTCCCTTAATCCCATAACTCTAGATACTAGGACGACGAATCGTCGCGCGCAAGACTTTGATATAAAATTGCGCGGTTGTAGGGTTGTCCTTTACCCACCAGCGATGCTAGTCATACACAGTAATCGCAGTTTCGCCCTCGCGATATTGAATGGTTGAAGGAATATATCGTGAGGGGTTACCCTTTACGATATTGAACGGCTGAAGGACATGTCGTTCATCCCTCGCGATATTTCTGCCCTCAAGGTTGGGTGTCTCGACGGGCAGGGCAGAAAGGCTCTGCGCGAGGGAAGACTCCTTCCCTGCAGAGTCTATGGCTTAGGATATCCTGGACAAGGACCTTGAATCCCGGCCCAGACCAACGTCCGACTAAGAACTCAGAAGAAGCATACAATCTAGAGGAGGGGGTTTTCCGCCAACCTCAGCCCCTGTTTAACCCCTAATACGCTGGCCCTTTGGGCCATGCGGACTCCCAACATAGGTACACACACACACACACATACACACACACACACACACATATATATATATATACACAAGGAGGGATAAGCATGTGACAATCACTTTTCACAATCACAGTGGGACTCCTCACGAGCATATGTATACACGCGATCGCAGACAGTCAATTCCAAAATCTGAATCACAAACCATACCTGCAATCACATCAGAGAGTCAAGCAAGAACCCATGCACTACACGGAGTCAACCCCAACCACTCTCTATACTCATACCCTCGCTTTAACCATGCAAGCCCCAGTCTCCTGCCCAATCAACCATAATTAAATACTTAGTACCTTTGTTAAATGATCATTCAATAAAAGTCTGGGTGAAACCTTAACAAAACAATAACATCACCAGGGCTAAAGCCTTTTAGGTTGAGTATTGAAGGTGAATTGGAATTGAGTCGCAAACCGACGGATCGGCAACTGACATGTTATCAGTGATAACAGAAGATGATCCTCAAGGGATCAAGCTGAATCTAGTTCAAGTCCTGAATCAGATCGACCAAGCTGGCCTGTAACACAAGACAGGTCAACGCCCAAGAGTAATCCTATAAGTCCTATGGGGAATAGTCTCCATATCGTGGTCTCACTCAGGTCCCTGCTAGTTAACTATATGTAAGTCTATTTATAAGGCAATACCAAAGAAAGGTAGGTTCATGGAAGAATTCCCCCCATCCATGATAGATTACTAGAATCGTCACCTGTCAAAATATAATCTAACTCCTCTAAACTAAGAAAATTCCGGCAGCGCTTCCCGTAGGAAAAGTGTCTTTCCATAATTTATATAAGTCTAAACAAGAAAACAATAGTAGTTCTGGACTGTCCAAAGTCAAATTTTGTTTAACTCCCTGAATTCGCAAAAATTTGGGCAACACTCCCTTTAGAAAAGAAGACTTCCCAGATTTTTACTAAGCCATGTATATAAAAAGTCGGACAAGTTTGAACTTTGGAAAGCCAAAATTTGACTAACTCCTTGGATTTGCAGAAATTTCGGCATCGCTTCCCGTAGGAAAAGTGGATTACCAAGATTTATACAAGCCCAAGTATAATAGATGATCTCAGAAAATGCAAAAATTGATCTAAGTAAGTAAAAAAAAAAA
>BFEA01000035.1:1432203-1443697 GCA_003427395.1 Chara braunii
AGCCCCTCGTTTGTTGTCCTCTTCTCTCTCTCTGCCTACGGTTTTACCGGGCAGTTCTGTTTGTGACGATATATATATATATATATATATATATATATATAGAGAGAGAGAGAGAGAGAGAATTATAGAGAATCTTATTCCTTTGTTCTCATTATAGTCATGTGGCCTCAGACTTAGACCATTCGTCTTAGAAACAATGTTCAACCCCCTTTTTTTCAGAACAAAAAAAGCAGAGTACTCTGAGTCAAGACCCTGAGACTGTTCAGAAACCACCCAAAATAAACAGCGACCAGACCATTCGTCTTAGAAACAATGTCTGGTCTTCAAAACTCAAGCAATCAATACCCCTCAAAGTAAGTAGTCAGGCCATTCATCTTAGAAACAATGTCTGACACAATTAAATAAACACAGCAACCAAGCCATTCGTCTTAGAAACAATGCTTGACCCTTTTGAATCAACGACCCTTTTGTCACTTGCAAAAACGAGGGGTATGAGTGTCGAGGATGGTTGGGGTTGACTCCGTGTAGTGCGTGGACTGTTGTTTGACTCTTTGATGTGATTGCAAGTATGTGCTGTGACTTAGATTCTGAATTTGATTGTCTGCAATCACATATATACATATGGTTGTGAGGAACCCCGCTGGGACTGTGAGAAGTGATCGTCACATACGGTTAAGACTGGGAGACATAGGGAAGAACCCCTTTATATATGCGTACACGGGTGTACCTGGGATGAATGTTTGCGTGGCCTAAGGGGGCCCCGTACCAAAAGCCTACTCGGAGGTTAAGACTAGGAGACATAGGGAGGAACTTCCCCTCGCACAAAGCCTATTTGCTTTGCCCATCGAGACACCCAATCTTGAAGGCGGAAATGTCGCAAGGGTCGAACCGCATGTCCTTCAGCCGTTCAATATCGTGAGGGGTAACCCCTCACGATATATTCCTTCAGTCATTCAATATCGCGAGGTCGGGGCCACGATTACCACGTATAACTAGCATCGTTGGTTGGTATAGGACTGGCCTACGACTGCGCGACTTTATACTAGAATCATGCGCACGATGCGTCACCGCCCTAGCGTTTAAAGATTATGGGATTAAAGGGACTCGCACGTATGCACGAACGCTTGGGATTATTATAGGCCGCTGGCACTACCCGAAAAGGGGAGGGTACCCCAGGGTCATGATCTCTTTTGGAATAGGGGGACCCTCAGTCTATTTATTTATTTTTTTTGCTTTTTAGGATTTATAGTTGGACGTTGTAGTCTGTGGCAGCCGTCAAAATCAAACCCCTTGACCTTTGTCCAGGCCTGGAGTGGGGCTCATCTCCAGGGCAGTAAGAAATGACTGCCACCACAGGTATGGACCTGTGTACCACCCACTCTGCACAGAGTGCAGAAGAGGGTGTGTGGTATTCAACCGCGCATGGCGGTTGTCCAACGTCGAGAGATTAACCCTCAAAGCGCGTATCAGCCGACACTTGAGTGTCGAATGCGACCCTCGAGATTAACGAGGACCGCATGAGTACGGGTACTACATGGTACGTCATCATTGCAACTGCTTGCGTACGTTTGCGTTGCTAGTCGATATGAGTTAGCCCTGCGTCCGCGCGGTTTTATATCAAGTCTCGCGCGCGACGCCTATCCGATTTCCGCGTCGGAAAGGTATGGGATGACTACCGAGGGGCTAGGAACGTTGTCGCGTTGTTTGTGTTGCGTCGTATATGTGCGCTTTATTTTTATGTTCATAAAGTGGTGTGTGCGTGGGGTGTGGGATGCGTCCTACTCGACCGACGACGAGTCGCGCTTAGGACCTCAGCCCCCCCGAGATGTCGGTTCGCGTGCGGGTCCGATAGAGGCGTATTACCGCGCGTACCCCCTATGCTACAGCGAACGAGAAACGCTCTCGGCTTGTCCACCTCTGCGTTTGCAACTGATCAGCTTTCGTACTGCGGACTGGTAACTCGGCTGGGATACGCCCACCGAAGGGAGGTAACAACTCCTGTAAGGTGGAGGTAAGTTGTGCCTCGCGTAGGCCCTATCCTTCCGTAGGGGCTCGCGGGAGGTATGGCTGGCGCACTCGGCCGGAGCGGCTTGCGGAAGCTCCATGTATATTTGCGACGAAGGATTCAAATCCAACTCCTGCGTGACGCAGCCGAGAGGGTCCCGCGCTGCTTCATGCGGTGTCGGACCGATGCGCTCGACAGCGCCCACCTGGGTCGCGCATAGTTGTGCCCCGCTGTCGATACCCCACGCGCGCCGCTCACCCTTGCAAGGACCTAAGCTTTCTCTCATGCGCACGCCGTCAGACGAGCGAGGCCGCACTCGCGTGACTTGCAGAAAACACGCCAAATACCCTTGTAAGGGTATTTGGTATGACACCGTCACCTCTCACGCAACACCTTTCTCTCCTAACTCTCATTTTACTAATCCTCTTCTAAATCTAACCCCTTTATTGGAGTCGCAATACCTGAAAACCCTTAAACGAAGCCCTCCCTTGCCCGTTTTCGTTAAGAACGGGCGAGATCCGTGATTATTCTTCTCTCTCCTCCTTTGCTCCTGCCATCCCCGCGCATCCCATTCTTTACTAATCTCCCTCTACAGTAATTTTCATCCAAAACTAACTCCAAAATCCGTTTCGCTCGACTTTTAAACCTCAAACTCACTTCCTTCCCCGCCCGATTTCATCGAGAATCGGGCGGGCTTCACGCTTTCCACCCCCACTCGCTCCCTCCATAGCCCGTTCCTTCCTTTCGTATGCACCTAGCGCAGACCAATGGCCAGATTCACCCTTGTTTCTTTCTTCGTTGTCGGTCGCTCCCTCTCTGTACCTAGATACAACCGTCCCTCTGCTGCGCCCGGCCACACTTCATCTCAATCTCACTCTGCCACCCATTCGCTAGCGGTCGGCTGCCTGTCTGTGCCGCTATTTGCTAACGCAGCTCCCGCCGCTCGTCTGCCTCCGTGCCCAGTCTCAGCGTCCGTCGACGTCTTAGCACAGTGGCCCCTCTCTTGCTGCTCTTGCCAGTCATGAGGGAAACTTCAACGACAACCAGTTTTTGGCTGGCCCATCGAAAAGGCTCGGCCTCGACGCTATCAGTTGTCCCCTGGCCAGTATTACTCACCCGCACCTACTGGTGGGTGTGGTTCCCTCATATTCCCCCTGTTGGAGGCTTGGGCACAGATGTGGCTGCTACGGAAACGGGCTAACTTGAGTGAAGTCACGAAAACAGTTCATAATCACATCTCAGGCAATCCCGCGAATACAATACACCCCCACGCGACCCTACCAAACCCGAAACATAGGTCATATACTTTCAGCATTACCGGCCTCTTTCACCTCAAGTGTAATTGTAAACTCAAACCCTGACTGCGCCATTTTCTTAGCAGCAGCGTAGTGGAGGACTTTCGTCGGCATCCCGAACACGTGGACCTGTCGAACGAGGCACGCACTCAAGGTCCTCGACTGCCGCGACGACTTCCCGTGTCCGACAATCTAATAGTTGAGCCAGGCCCATCGGTCCTGACGTCGGCCTCGGAATCAATCACTAAACTAAAAGACTTTAGAAAACAAGAAATAAAGGTAGATAAATAAATAAATAATAAAAATAAGAATGAATGTCGCGTGCCCCGCTGATCCGCGACGCCGCGCACACCCATGTTGCGCATGGTTGCACCTTGCCATCAATACCCCGCTCGCGCCGCTCACCCTTGCGAGGACCTAAGCTTTCTCTCGCGCACACACCGTCGTACGGGCGAGGCCGCACTCGCGTGACTTGCAGAAGACACGCCAAATACCCTTGTAAGGGTATTTGGTACGACATCAGGACTACGCAAAGGCCTGTCGCACATAAAAGGCATTTACCAACCCTCTGTGGCCTCCTTACTCGATCAAGGCAAAAAGACCACACACCCCGAAGACATCTCTCATGAAGTTTTTTGCGACCTTTTCAAAATTTTCGTCAATGGCCAAGCAAAACTTGGTCCTTCTCGTCAGATTTTATCATCCACAATCAGCTTACCATGCCATTGAATCTATCTACCCCTCCCCCCCTCTTCATATGAAGGAGGGCTCTCTCCATAGGTATTCCAGTTACCCCTTCTCTTTCTAGGTAATCTTTCCATATGACCTCTTTAATTAGAACACCTTCCCATTTGAAGGGTGCCTCTCTCATAAAACAATGAACCAACTTATGGGTCCTCACCATAATTCATCCATAAATTTTCAGCATGGCGAGCTTTCGGGCCTCATGGACCCATGAATCCCTCAGGATTCACACACTTTCACAGTGACAGACTGCACTCCCTCTCCTTATACCCGGCCCTCCAAAAAGTCCAAATGACACCCCTGATCCGTAACCCTCTCAAGTGGACTCACTCAAATCCCTCTCCACATAGTACAGATCCCACTACCCTACCAAAAATATCCTAAGGTCAAACCGGATCTACCCTCAGCGAGTCAGGAAAGAGAAAAGGTAACTTCACCACATACACAACCTCTCCTCATCAAGCCCTGACTCTGCATCACTGTGGGGGGATCCTAATGGCACCCATACGCTGTAGCCCCCTACATATACACATGACAACGTGGGTACCCAAACTCCTCAGAAGATAGAACAAAAACCGAAAACAGCAAGTCCTAATCCACGATATACACTCAACTCATCCTGCAAGTCATAGGCGAACCAGTCCCTACTCACTCATCTCTTCCTGGTTCTACCTATACAATTGTGTCATTCCCCTATCTGCAGTCCGCTCCACCATCTGACCCTATTTATCATACATCCTTCCATCTCTCTCAGTAACCCGTCTGGCTGCCTTATCCTTGAGGAACTTCGGGCACTCGAGGGCTCTGTGCACGCCATCCCGACAAAAGAAGCACACACTCTCTGATCTCCTCTGAAACTTCTTCTTCTTTCTCTTTTGCTCAAGGGCCCTTGACGACTAGGGGGCGGCTTTTTCTGGCTCATGGCCTCCTGTTGTTGCTGCCGAGTAGCAGGTCCTCCTGAGTCCGTCCCGGTGGCCCAAGAACCTAACTGCGTCCTCAGCTCTCCCATTTCTGGCACGTACTCTGGAGTATCCAGCCTCTGAGGCCTCTCTGGGGGCATGCCCACCTCCATAGCTGCCGCCAACTCATCCAAGCGAGACTCCCTCCTCTCCTCCGTCCCATGCTGGGGGGACATCACCTCTCCCCTGAGGGTACCTCCCTGTACCTCCAAGAGGATTCCAGGGGACGCCTCTGCAGACCCCTCCGGCGCTAATGGCGGTTCAGGTCTTCGAGTTGGCTCCTCAACAGGAGTCTCAGATGACATAGGGGCTACCTGCTGGGATGCTAATTCGGTAGAGGCCTTGAACTCAAAGCTCCCCTCTTCAGCCTTCCTCTTCGCCTTTGCCTCAGCTGACTCCATGATAACTTTCCCCATAGCAGGTTGCTGGGAAGGTCCCGCCATGGATGGCTGTCCAAACAGACCCTGCACCGCCTCACCCCGAATACCATAGCGGTGACTCTCTGTCCAATCCACCACCCTCGTAGGCGCTTCATGATCTAATCTGGCTGCCAAATCCTACAGTTGCTGCCTCATCTCCTGGATAGTCGTAACCTGATTGGTGGACAATGCCCTGAGTTCTTGAATTGCGGCCTCAGCGGCCTCCAGGCGCACTCCCAGGTTACTGTCCTTCAGCTTCCTCCCAGCCAGCTCATCTTCCAGCATCAAGTATCTCTTGAAGGAACTTTTTGCCAGGAAGCGAAGCTTGCGGTCCAAATATCCATCCAATGACCTGGTTGTCTCAAACCCTGTCCTCGCAGGCGTGACTAACCCCGCACCATGCTGCCTCAGGAATTCGTCCCATGACTCTGTAACACTTAGGGGCATGTCCGGCTCCTCAGATGGTTGACCGGGTAAAGCTCCTGCATCCTCTATCCTGCGCCTTTCTTCCCAGATTTCCTCCGGACGCTTCCCAACTCTAGCTCTCTTCTCTTCCGCTGTCTCCCCTGCATGTGCCCTCCCTCCTGTGGCGCGGGCCCCCTCTGTAGGCGCCTCGGGCTATATCTCTCCCTCTCTCGGAGGTGGCTCCTGCGATGGGTCCTCATGCATCTGCTCTTCCTGTTCCGGCTCCTCGAGGTCAGGGTGCGCCTCCGCAAACGTTGCTAGGTGCGTGTCGACTATGGAGAGGGTCTCTCTCCTCCATCCCGTCTCCTCTCGCTCAATCTCGACCATCATCCCTGGCGAAGGGCTCCCTCTAGGAGCGGGCGAAGGGATCTCCTCCTGTTGCGGCCCTTCCTCTCCCTCGCGAACTGCCTTTGGCCCAACCTCCAGCACCGTCTTCATGACCGGCTTTTGAGGTGGAGTGTCCTTCCAGATCTCTATAACTTCCCCTGGTAATGGCTTTGTCCGGATACCCTGTCCTGCCTGTTGTACCATCTCCTGCCCCTTTGTATGGGGCCCCTCACACGTTACCTCCTCGGCTGGCCCCTCGCAACTCTCTCCTGACTGCGGCATCCTCCACTAAGAGACGTTTAGGTGGGCCTCCAGCTCGTGCAGTGCTTCCTCTCCTGATGGCGCCTCTGCTTCCGTATGTTGGGGAGACCCCCTCAGCTTCTCCTCGGTGAAGCGTTGGAAGGTCATTGGTCCCAACCCACACTCTGGGTAGGCCCCTCGCCCCTCTCTCCCTGCAAGCGCCTTCCATCCCCCTCGAGGCGGTACCGCTTCCATAGGCTCAGGGTCCCTTTGTCTCTTGCTTCTCTGCCTCCTCTCGACCCTGGGTTGGGGTGGATCTGGCCATCGAAAAACCTCCCTCAGGAGCGTCCTGCACCTCTCCCAATCTCGAGTTGTATCCCTTACTTACCTTGTCAACGGTCTCTCGGCCTTACTTGTCCATAGTAGCAACGACAACATTCACTCATCTCTCACTATGTGCCGCTCATGCATGAACTGCTCATATGCCGGAATAAACTCCTCCACAATATCGTAGCTTTCTCTCGAATCCGTGCAACGGGCTCTGCAAACCGGCCAGCCCCCCGTAAGTGCTCTATCATCTGGGATACCGTCAACCTCCTATGCTCCGCATACCCCTGGAAGTCCTCTAGGAACAACTCTATATCTCCGTCGTCGTATACGGGTGTATGCTCCCTCCGGAAGTATCCATGCCGCTCGTATCCCCCTGAGGCTCCCTGTGGCCTCCCTGAGCGCTGTGTCTCCCTCCCTCCTCTCGACATAGCTGTCTTTCGAAAAGTCAGATCTGCACAACGGGCGAAGGAGACGACAAGCACATCAAAGTGATAAGTACTCAAGCAGGCAGGTCGCGCGCAGAGCAGACAACAAGCATACATCCTATCCGTGCATTCTACCATCCTTTACCCCTCAGAACCTAACTGCAAACCCCCTCCGCACTATGGGGCCTTATTCTAGGGGGTTACGTCACTCATCTCACCTCTTCTCTCGCCACAAACTTTTTCAGCCTTGTTCCTGACACCCAGTCCTTCCACGCAGTCCCGTTTAACTCCTCTATCTGCTATGCTCCAAAATCTTCACACCGCACAATCCGGTAAGGTCCCAGCCACCTCTTGTCCAACTTTCTGGACCACTGCTTCTCTAGGGATGAATCATACAGCAGCACCATGTCTCCTACTTTCAAAGGCACCTTCCGTACACGCGCCATCTGATCCCAACGAGCCTTGTCATCCATACGGCTCCTCTCCACCTGGTTAAAGGTCTCTTGAATCCTTTCCTCAATCACGCCAATCTGCCGTGCCCGAATATCGAGTAACTCCTCGAAGGATAGGTTGACCTCCAAGTCCTGGCGCCTCCAAGTCTTCAGGAAGCTCTCGATAAGGAAGGTAGCATGTCTCCCATACCACAGCGTGGCTGGCGCATATTTCGTGGTCCTCTTAACCGTGATGTTCTCCACAAAGAATGTCGCCCTTAGGTACCTTGGCCACTGTTTGGGTTTACCCTCAGTCCACTTGGCCAGAATGTTCGTGATGGTGTTATGCCCCATTTCTACTGGAGCATTTGCCTGGGGATGCGCGGTCGTGGTATAATTGGCTACCACACCGTAGCCTGACAATAACTCTCACACTTCTTGACAGGTAAACTCTGACCCTCTGTCCATCACGAATTCCCTGAAGAAAGGGTAACGCAAGTAGTATTCCTCGATGCAACTTACCAAGGTCGGACCAGTCTTAGTACGAATGGCACGACCGTCTACAAACCCAGATAAATTGTCCCGCGCGTCGAAGATATAGTTGTAGCCTTGATCCCCAATCAGCATAAACAATAGGTCAAGATGCACCACGGTGCTTACTTCCCTTTCCAGCCTGGGGTGCAGTGGCTCTCCCAGCCTCTGAGGGGACCTCTTTTGGCAAGGTACATAGGAGCGGCAGAATTTGGCCACCATCTGCATCATTCCATCCCAATAGTACAACTCGCTTATCTTAGTGTATGTGGCATTGACTCCTCGATGTCCTCCTGCAATGTTGTCATGAAGCGCAACTATAATATCTATTTGCCGGTTCCTCCCGCATACAACCCTCCTGGGGCTTCCCACTTGCCTTTTTACGATGATGTGACCATTCCTCACTAGGTAGAGGTGCCTCAACTTCTGAGCTCTCTCGCTCGCGTCTCTATCCTTTCTCTCACAAGATAGGAGAAGCCTCAATTCTAGGTAGATTCCATCATACTCTTTTGCACGAAATGCTTCTTTGATCTCCTCTTCCTCCAACTCGTCGTCCTGGCTTTCTGGCACAATGCCCTCACCCTCTGCTGGAGTCGGCGAGCCCACTTGATCAAAGTTCCCTTGCAGAAGCACATTGGTCAGGAGGTACATCCCTCCCATCAGCTCTTCGTGCCTCTCTACCTGGTCCGGTCCTTCCTCTATCGTTCTTACCTCATCCACCAGGCTACACGTACCCGCTAGTGCCAACTTTGTCATCCACTGGACATTCTTGCTGCCCCATGGGTCCTCCTCCTCGAACGGCTTGAGCACAAGCTCCGACTTCTGTTCATACCCCTTCGGCGCGAACCACATAGGGTGGCCAACACAACTCGGCACTCGCCGAGACCACTCGTTAATGTGGAGGCGCGCATCCTCCTCTTGGTCGAGGAAGCCTGAGCCATCAACTGGGGGTGTAACCTCCACTGCTTCCCCTTCCTACCCATCCCAGTTGATGCGACTCAATCCATCTGCTCTGTTCTTGTTCCCAGGGATCCTCTCCAGTTCGAAGTTGAACATCCAGATGTAAGTCAACCATTTGGCGACTGTTGGATCCGACGGAACGTAATTTCTTAGCGAGTATGCAAGTGTTGTGGGGTCCACTCGCAGTATGAGCCTCCTTCCAAAGATATAATTTCAGAAGGTCTTTAGGCAGTGGAGAACCTCGAGGGTCTCTTTTTTGAACTGGGAGTAGTTCCTCTCAGTCGTATTGAGAGTACGACTTTCAAATCTCAGCAGTTTTTTTTTCCCTCCAATATCTACCTGAATCAGGACCCCTCCTAGAGCAGTCAGCCCCGCGTCCGTTTCCACAATGAATGGTCTTACTTCTGCAGCCTCATAATCTGGCGCACCTAGCACTAACCCTCCTTCCTTAAACTCCTCTTTCATCCCTGCCATGACCTTCTCCTGCTCTTCTCCCCAAACCCATTCCTCATTCTGACGTACCAGCTTTCTCAAATGTCCGGTCTTGGCAGCGAAGTTTTTGATGAAGGTCCTCTAGAAGTCGCACGTACCAAGGAAGCTTCTAACATCCGTTATTGAGTGGAAAGGTACAGGTCACTCGACGATCTTGTTCGTCTTGGCCGACGGCCACTTTCGCTACAGACGAACCCTAGGATGGTAGCCTCCCTCATGCAATGCCTGGACTTGGCCCCAGTTGTCGTAAGGTTGTGTTCCTCGAGTAGGCTCAGGACTTTGTCGAGATCCTGAATATGCTTCCACACGGACCGCCTTACTCCGGGCAAGACTTCGTCGCTCCCCTTTTCCTTTGGACCCTTCACTGCCAAGTCGTCGATATAAGGTTGGGTGATATGCGGGCTGACTCTTTGCATAGCCTGGATCATATGTCGCTGGACCATTGTCACTGCATTAGTCCATCCTTGCGGCGCCACGTTCATATGAATCAACCCCTTGGGCGTATGCATTCTGTCACAGGTCTGTCTGGCGGATAGACCGGAAACTGGTCATACCCAGAGTATAGGGCTATAAGTGCGATTATAGGTCTTCCAGCACACGACTCCAAAAGCGCGTCGGCATTTGGCAAGCCCCCTGCATCTTGCACGGTCACTGCATTCAATCGCTGCAAATCTTGTACCCATCGTAACGTCCCGTTAGGCTTGATGAAGCAAAACCATGAGGACGCATACGGCCCACTTGAATGGCCAACAACATGCGTCTGTATCTTACCATCGAGACAATCTACCACCTTCTTCTCCTCGTCAGGATTAGGATATCGCGCTCCTCTCAGGTTTCATGGCTCGTGTGGGACGGTGTAGATCCGAATCATAGGAATCTTATCCAGGTCCAACCTCCCACGTTCATCATCGTTAAACGCATACGCGCGGTGCCTCTTCTTCATCAGTGCGATCATCAGCCCTCTCTCCTGGGGTAACAAAAACTCAGGCTCCCCTACTATCAACTTTTCTTTATTCCCTTCGTTGATACGACACGGTTCGACTGCGGCCTGCTCCCTCATTCGCCGTATCAACCCTCGTTCCCACTCGTAATACGCCTCCTCGTCTTCGGTAATGAGCACAGGGACCGGGCGACACTTCTTATTTATCGTCTTGTACCGCCTTTGGGAACCCTGCTTGAGCCGTCCCCTAGAAAAGGCCGGTTGACCGTCTGCGTCTGCATCATTGCGGGGTCCCTTCCTTTCTCTGGGAGTCGATAGACCAACTCCAACTCTCCCACCTGCGGGCACTCCAGAACCTACTCCCTTAATGCCTGGATGGCGTCCGGGTCCGCTATCTCGTGTGTGGCCACCACATCCATGGCCTTGTTTATGTCGGACAAACTGAGGGAGAACGCTTTGCCTTTCTCTTCCTCTTCCGGTTCCATAAGGAGTCTCTGACGCTCCTCCTCGGATTCCTCAATTGTGAATGACCCGGGGTTAGGTCGGTTCCTTATACTTCGTGGACCCGTGTTCCGGCAGTTAATTACCTCATAGTTCTCACATGCCGGGTCACACATTATCAGGATCAGAGTCTCGTCGTGTTTGTTGAACATCAGCGTCTCTGTCCTCCATAAGAACGATCTCCCCATGAGGATACCATGATCCACGTCTGGCATGACAAAAAAGCATGCGCTGGACTTTACTCTTCCTACCTCGATGAGCACATTCGAGGTTGTCCCGCAAAACACTGCCTTACAATTTGCTCCGTGCAGAATGCCGCAATCTGAGCGGTCTATTTCCAGCCCAAATCTAACCGCATCAACTTCCCTGATGATATTCATCTCTGCTCCTGTATCCACCATCGCTGCGCACTTGGAACCTTTTACTGCCA
>BFEA01000035.1:1444027-1457069 GCA_003427395.1 Chara braunii
CCACGCACTTCCAATCCATCTTTGTCCCCGTTTCTGTCCACTCTGCCTCTTTTAGCAGGATCATACTTAGGTGGACGCTTGGCACCAGCCGCCGTGACAACCTCCCCTTCAATTCATTGCGGAGCTAAGGAGATGACGCCAGAATTTCCTTCAACGTCACAAGGTCATTGTGATCTTCCAATAGTCGGTCAATCACTTTTTCCACGTCAAACCCCTCCTCCAGCCGAATCGCGTATTTCTTCTTCTTCGACGCCGCATCGCGCAGAACTGGCTCGGCTTCCTCCTGGGCACCTCTCTTCTTTGTCCGTCGCTCCGCCCTCTGGTCCTTTTCCTGGCGCAACCTCTCATCCTGCCCATCCTCCTCGTTGTCATCCTCCACCTCCATGACCTCCTTTCTTCTTTCCGCCTCTGGCTCTTTCCGTGGAGGGTCCTGGCTCGTGCTGGCCCTGGCCTGACCCCTGGTGCGTGCTGCCTGCGCCAACCTCCCCTGCGTCGTGGGGGGTCTAACCATCATTCCGGACCGCGGGTCCGACCCCACGGTAGCCATCTCGGGGTACCCTTGCCGCCCTGGCACCTACTCAGGGCCAGATTCATCGAGGAGATACCGACCTTCCAATCCTTCACTTCTTCGCAAATATTTATCAGCTTCTGCTGGTATCTCCCCATCTTCCCCCATAAATCTGCCATCTTTCCAATGAGGACGAACACGGTTTCCACAGGCTCGCTCTCATCCTCCTCGTCCGACTCAGTGATCACAGACTCTCCCCTTATCGCCCCTATCTGCAGCCCTTGGGTCACTTCCTCGCCACTCTCCACCTCGTCCACCTTTATTGGTGGATCATCTCTCTCCTGCCACAACCTGAACGTGGCAGGAGGGGCTTGCCGTGCGGCCAATCTCCTGTGGGCCTCTGCCCTCACGACACCAGGGATCTTTCGGTCGATGTACTCCCCGAACTGATAAAATATGTCCCCAGCCATGTTCGAGTAGATCAAACCGGACTTCTCATCCTCCCGCCTAATATTGCAGAACCGAATAGTGTGGCCCTATTTCCCACAATGTTGGCAGATGGCGGATTTCCAGTCGAAGCGGGTCCTTCCATATCCTTGGCCCCCTTGATTCCCTTGACCTTGGCCGCCCTGACCATCCCATTGTCCCCTTCGGCCGCCACCATTCCCACCACGTCCTCTGCCGCCGCCTCTCCCTCCATTCCCATGGCTGCCCTGACCCTGACCTCCTTCTCCCGCCACACTGTCTTGTGAACTTGGCGCGGGCGACGGAGGTGGCACCATAGGCTGGGTCTGCACCGCAGGGTAGCTTGGCGGCGGCATACTTGCTTGGGGCCCCGCATAGGGTACCATCTGCCCTGACGTATTTGGGTCACCCCATAACACGAACGTATTGAATATGGGTCATGGCCACTGCCCGTACGGCGGCGCCCCCACTTGCGAAGGCCCCACACTACTTGACGGGGTTGGTGTGTTTGGAGTGCTTGGCGACGTTACTGCCACCGCTTGTGGTATCTGCCCTTTCGCAGAGCCTTGGCCCCCCTACATCAAATTGCGCTGTTTGCGTTGCACCTTCAACAGGTGCTGGGGCACTGACTCTTCTTCCTCTCATTCTTCGTGGACGACCTTTTCCACCACCGGCTCCTTCCCCTTCCCTTGAATAGCTGTCACCACTTTCTTCTGTATTACGGCATCTTTGTCATAGCCTAACTCTGCCAGCACGTCGCTGACGATCCTCTTCATTGTTGGGGTCCCAGACGCTGTGGCATTCCTCTCCTTCCTCTTACGCCTTTGCAGGCGCATCTGATATTGTTCCACCTGGTCCAAACTTCCCTCTTTCACACCTTCACCAATTGTGGCCCAGGTGAGTTTCGCGCTTCCTCCTCCATGGCTTGTCAATTCCGCAGCCTCCGAGGCGGTGAGCAACCCCATAAAAATAGCGCACTGCGCCTCTCTGAAATGCCATGAACCTTTCTCGCCTTTTTCTTAAACTCCTACACGAACACCCCCACTATGGTGAAGTCGTCTCTGTTCATGGTCTCCAAATCCGCCGTGGTTAGTAGCCCATCGCCTAGCCTATACTTTCTCTAGATCTCGTTTTTGAACCTTGCTCAGCTACCATTAACCGCATTTATAACTTCTCCACCTCCTGGTAGTGGCCATGAAGCACATACTTCAGAATACGCTGGAACTTTACCGCATCTCATAGCGCCACCAAAGTTTGCTCCACCAAGTCCAGCCAATCAGAAACTCGTTCTCCATTAAAATGGAACGTATCAACCTTGGGGACATTACTTGGCGTCCTTTCCCGCCTGTCCATGGCCTCAATGAGGTCCTCGAGTGTCAGGACCTTCCCCTCGCCATCTGCTATAACCCCCGACATCTTGGCGGACTGTCCTTGCTCGACTTTCCATGTTTTAAGAAGAACACACCACCTCATTTAGCAACCTGATCTTATCACGTTCCTCATCAGACCCCTGCTATAGCTAACCCATGGTCCAAGCCTAACAGGTCCTACCCCACTTCCATTCCCATGTCAATCTCAGTTGGGTCTACTAAGTCTTTCCATATGGTCCCTTCATGGCATAGACACGCATAAACAATCATTCCAGATCATACACGCCTTTATCCTACACTCGTATAAAGTTTCCTCCTTCATGCCTAGTCTTCCCACACTCGGATGTCGTTCGACCAGGGACAACGGTAGGCTTCCGCTATCCCCGGCAGCGGTGCCACCTGTCGAGCGCATCGGTCCGGCACCGCACAAGGCAGTGCGGGACCCTCCCGGCCACGTCACGCAGGAGTTGGTTTTGATCCTCGTTGCAAATGCATATGGAACTTCAGCAAGCCGCTCCGGCCGAGTGCGCCAGCCATACCTCTCGTGAGCCCCTACGACAGGATAGGGCCTACGCGAGGTACGACTTACCTCCACCTTATGGAAGTTGTCACCTCCCTTCGGTGGGCATATCCCCGACTTGGTATAAAACCGCGCGGACGTAGGGCTAACTCATATCGACTGGTAATGCATGAATACGCAAGCAGTCGCAATGATGGCCTATTATATAGTGCCCATAATCAAGCGGTCCCTCGTGGATCCGAGTACCGCTTATGACACTCAAGTGTCAAACTCGAAGTATCGTGAAGGCTCACCCCTTCACGATATTGCACGGCTGAAGAAATAGCTCTGCGGTATCTGCGACACTTTCGGCCTTTGAGCTAAGTGTCCCGGTAGGCAGGGCAAATAGGCTCTGCGCGGGGGGAGATCCCTTCCATGCAGAGTCTAGGACCTGGGATGTCCTTGACACGGACCTCGAATCTAGGCCTACGACCAACGTCCGACTAAGAAATCTTTAAGAAGCATTCAGTAATAAAGCGGGGTTTTCTTTCTTTTCTCAATCTCAACCCCTATTTAACCCTTAAGCGTGGGCTCTCTCAGGCCACGAGAACACCCAACATAGGTACATACGCATATATATGTAAGGGGGGGATAAGTATGTGTCGATCACTTCTCACAATCATAGCGGGACTCCTCACATCCATATATATATATGTGTGATCGCAGACAGTAAAATCTGAAATCCGAACCACAGAACATACCTGCAATCACATCAAAAAGTCAACCAAAAGTTCACGCACTACACGAAGTCAACTTCAGCCAACCTCTACACTCATACCCCTCGCTTTAGCCATGCAAGCCCCAACCCTTGTCCAACCAACCATAATTAAATACTCAGTACCTTTGTTAAATGACCATTCAATAAAAGTCCGGCTGAAAACCTTAATAAAACAATAAAAATCACCAAGGCTAAAGCCTTTTAGGTTGAGTATTGAGGATGAGTTGGAGTTGAGTCGTAGATCGACGAATCGGCAACCGACCTGTTACCAGTGATAACAGAAGATGATCCTTGTAGAATCAAGTTGATTCTAATCCTGATCTTGAATCAAACGATCAAGAGGAGTTGTAACACAAGACAGACCAATCCCCCAGACTCATTCTATAAGTTTATGGAAAACAATCTCAATGTCGCGCTTGTACTCAAAATCGTCCTAACTATCTAAACTTAAACCTACCTTTAAGCAAGTGCCCCAAAGAAAGGTAGATTCTGATAAAATTTCCTCCATGCAGAGTGGATCGTCAGAATCGCCACCTGTCGAATATAATCTATCTCCTCTAAACTTAAGAAATTTCGGCAGCGTTTCCCGTAGGAAAGGTTTCTTTTCAGAATTCATACCAGCTCAAATACGAAAAACTGAAATACTCTCTAACTATGAAAAGTCAAATTTTGTCTAACTCCCTGAATTAGTAGAAATTTGGGCAACACTCTCTTTAGTAAGGGGAGACTTCCCTGATTTATACTAGGTCAGATTCGAACCCAAAAAACAACTAAGATAAAATTCAACTAACTCCTTGGTTTTGCAGAGATTTTGGCAGCACTCCCTCCAGAAAAGTGTTATTCCAAAATTTATACAAAACTAAGTTCAGAATTTGAAGATAACTTTGACTCCCCAAAGTCCAATTTTGTCTAACTCCCCTATTTAGTAAAAATTTGGGCAACACTCCCCTTAGAACGGAAGACTTCCTAAATATATACTAAGTCATATACAAAATTTAGACAAATTGAGCTTTGAAAAGTCAAAATTTGACAAACTTCTTGGATTTGCAGAAATTTCGGCAGCGCTTCCCGTAGGGAAAGTCACTTGCCAAGATTTATACAAAGCCAAGTGTAAGAATAAATCCCAGAAAATGCAAGAATTGATCTAAGTAAAAAAAAAAAAAAAAAAAAAAAAAAAAAAAATCAGAAAATGCGAGAATTGACCTAACTCCAATCGTTCTAGCACGTGGCGAGCAACTAAAGCAACTACCTGTCCAACTGAACTCAAACTAAGTAGTAATCTCATTCAGCCAGATGCAGGCAAAACCACAAAGGTAAGTACTCTCACCATCCCAAGTCAATCTTGGCAATCAATAGTTCATAGTCTTTCAATGATTTATCCCTTTATACCCAACTTACATAGGGCATCGAGTTAGGTCATTCATCTTAGAAACAATGCCAACTCTTTGCCTTTGTTATACACGAACAAGTTGCACAACTACTTCTCTCTTCATTGGGCATATGATCATTCATCTCAGAAACCATGCCTAGTCGCCCTGATCTGTTTAATAGCCAAATTATATATATATCTTTCTGAGTTTAATATTCAAAAGCGGGTGTAGGACTGAGCCATTCGTCTTAAAAAAAATGCTCATCCGGCCCAAGTTACGTTCAATTATAACTTTTTAATTATACTCTCTTAATTTGTGATAAGGCTATAGTCAGACCATTCGTCTTAGAAACAATGCCTGGTTAGTCTTGTTCTTATAAGCATGTATAGATATAGAAATATAGACAGTCATATTCCCTTGTTCATGTTAAAATTATGTGGCTGCATCAAGTTGTCTCATTTCTTCCCGCAGTCGACGCCCTTCCTCGTGACGCCCATCATTTGCAACCTCGCCCGCACGTCCTCCCACTTCCATTTTCTGGTTTTCATGCGGGCGAAACTGTGCCCCATGCCGACAATATACAGATCTTGATCCATTTTCGCCCTCACGAGTGTGATCGTGTCTCCGACCGACCAGAAATTCCGGCCGCCCTCGCCATCGCTCCCGCCGGTGTCGTCATCCATTTTCTTATTCCGTCGATTTCTCGGAGTGGGACCGTTCTTCGCACTCGCACCGTCGTTCCTCACCTTCCTCCCAAGGGGCCTAATCTCAAGCAAATCGTCGGAGTTGCAATCCTCGTCACCCTCAACGTCGTCACAGTCTAGGGGTTCCTCAACAGCCGCGTCGTGGCCTTCGTCGACGTGGAGCCGTTGCACCCCTCTCGTTATTGTCTCCGCTCCAGCTGAAGCAAGCTCTGCCTGAACTCTGCCCACAGCTGCCTGCCGTCGCGTTCAACGTGCGCACCTCCCTCAGGCAAATCCTCCTGTCGCTGCCGTCCTCGAGGAGTCCCGGATCCGCTTCGCGACGCTGGTGATAAGTGCATCCATTCCGAATGTTGACCCGCGCCGACTCCTCCTCTGCCGTTCGTCGACGACACATTTCGATTCCTGCCACCATCGCGAAGCGATCGAGGTAGATCGCCGTCTCGCGACCCGCACAGACCAACGTACGTCTTCTCTGCATACTACCCATCTGGGTGGGGATTGATGATGAGAGTGTACGTTGTCGTTGCTCCGCTGCTGCTGGACAACTGGAAGCTTAGATCAACTGCTGCATTGCCTTCGTCGTCGCACAACCCCTCGTTCAACAGTGAGGTGTAAGACCACGGGGTCTCCGCCTGCCTGCCACCGTACGACTGCGTCGCCGCCCATTCCTACGTCGAACCACTTCCCAACGGCAAAGTCGACGGCCTGACGTCTTTCCCCCCGTCATCCGGCGGTGGCAGAGGAATCTCGTGAGAAGGCAGGTGAGCATACAACATTGGGTCGTACGGCTGCTTTGCCACAAAACCCGCACTGCGTTGCCGATTGCTCGCTTCTGCTATCGTGCCTGCCGGTCTGTCGTTGGTTACTCATCGATCCATCCTGTCGCCGTTCTTGGGAGATCTCCTTTTGCGAGCCGCGACAGGGACCAGGCCGACGAAACACACATGGAAGAAGACGACGATGGGAAGCAGCACGACGACGAGGAGCAGCAGATGCAGCCTGTGCAGCAGGTCGGCCATGTAAGGGCCGTGGAAAGGGCAACAAACCGACGTCAACGGTCGACCGTCCATTGAACAAGCTCGTCGACACAAGAAAGATCGAGGGAAGATCTGTGCTCCAACGTGCAAGGCGTGACGACAAACGAAGAAAACGACGATCTTCAGAAATGAAACTGTCGTCATCGAACGCAGCGCCGACTGGGAAAAGCATTTGAATTTCGGACCATTGTCGACGATCGCCCGCCGCAGCAGACCGCATGACACCAGCCGACAAATCGCGTAGACGGACGGAGGCCTCACGCGGACGGTGACCGTTTGGAGCTGTTGGGGTGCCGTGCAGACGGTGGAGGCAGGGATGTCCGTGCTCCTGTTCGGTGGACCACGTCTGGACCACCCTCAAACCGAAACTGTGCGTCGACGCATGCCTTCGCCGCTCCAAATTTCGTGCTTCCTTGTGCTTCGAGGGACCTCGGGAGGTCCCTTGGGGGTTAGGAAAAAATGGCTGTGGCCACAAGGATGCCACAAGGAAATTTCCTTGTGCTGTTGTCACATTTGTTTTCGAGATTCGTCCCCGAGGACAGGTGGAACGAGCAATTCCTTGTGGATTTCGGGTCCACAAGGAGTGTCTAACGAGGCCCTTAGTCTTTGTCTCATCCTACTTCACCTTTGTCTCCCTCATTGTCGTCTCTTTCATTGTCGTGTGATGTGTTGTGTGTCACATCACGAGTGTGTTTCTGCAGAACGGGCCTCGTTGCACTCGAGCTTTCTCTTGAGTGCGGCATGGCTGCACTTACTCGAGAAATGGGCGCTCGAAAACCTGTTCTAGAGCTGTCAGAATGACTCTGGAAAACTAATAGAGTCGTCATCCCTCCACTTACTCGATAAGTTGGCTCTAGATTTGTCATTTCTTGAGCTGTCAGAGCGGATCGGTCCTTCTCACTCTAGATGGATCTAGAGTACCAGCCTCCCGGGGATTGCTAGTGGTGTCTGCTTTTATCAGCACCCCTAGCATTCTGCTGGGTTGTTTTGGGAAAAAAAAAAAAAGAAAAAAAAAAAGGGCCTGGTTGCACTACTCGCCATCCGTCACATTTCGTGGCGGATGCGTGGAGAGTGAAAAAACTGAGAATCGCGTCAAACTCGAGCCCTGGCTGCACTTACTCGCCATTATATTTCTTCTACACAGAAGTTATTTTTTTTTTTCTACCTGATGTCGACTCGTGAAGCCCTGCACTCTGCAGAAAGCTGTTTTGTGGAGAGGTCCGACGCCGTGCACAGGCCGGGAAACCGAATTCACTCTCCACAACTTGTGTCGACGGTGTGGCGAGCCGTCTGACACATCTTGCATTCTTCAAGTTTGGCGAGTAAGTGCAACCAGGCACCTACTCGCCAAACTTGGCTTATGGAGAGTAGTGCAACTAAGCCCTTAGGGAGGTCCGGAGGACCCTTGAAACGCCTTGGTTTTCCTAGAGTGGGCCTTGAGTCTGGGCGGACAACCCAGGCTGGCGCTGTCCTGTGATGAAATGGCCGAGCTCAGGAAGTAAGGAACAACTCTAGCTTTTCTAGAGTCTAGAGCTAGTGCCGGGATGCTTAGATTTTAGGACTTTTCGTGACTCTGACAGCTCTAGAGCGACTTTTTAAAATTTTCACGAGTCTGGAGTAGTGGAGCGAGGCCCTATGCTGCACTACTCTCGAAATGCACAACAGACAAAAATCATGGCGGTGTGCCTTTCCATATTCTAGGCGAAGATTCACTCTCCTTTTGCACATTTCGAGATTAGTGCATCGAGGCCCTATGTATGTTCTTTAGATGCAGTGTGAAGTGGAAGTTCCGTTGAAGGCCATGGAGCTTTTTTGTTTTTGTTTTTTCGCAAAATCCAAAATTTGTTTCGTAATTCAAAACAGAGGCCGGAAACAAAAAGGATAAAGAAAAACAGAGGTCGGCGGGAATCTCTGTATTACTCCCGGGTAAAAGTCCGGTGACCACAGAGTTTGTATGATGAGCGGCCGGCAGTCCGCAGTGAGGGTTATCCTACCGAATTGTTCGCGGCGCGCCGGTAAATGAGGCAAGGAGCAAGGGCGCAGATGGGGGTGATCGATCCATGTGTCCGACTACTCTTTTCTTCAACACATTCGCGTGTCCGACTACTGTTTCTTCAACACATCCGTGTGTCCGACTACTCTTTCTTCAACACACTTGCATATTTCTGATCTGATCTGATCTGATCTGATCTGATCTGATCTGATCTGATATGATGTGGCAACAATCGGAAAAGAAAAAAGGAAAGGAAAGGAGATAACTCGAGTGGTACCACGGACTGAGCAAAAAAAAAAAGAAGAGAACGAAAGTGTACCCCATAAGCACCAGTGGGACATGTGCGAAGGTTTGAACCACGAGAAGCGAAGGGCATAACACACTGGGAAGAGCACCTGGAATGGGCGGAGCTCGGCGCGCAGCGAGGATAATTCGGGGTGAGTGGAGAGGTGGCGGCAGGGGGACGAGAGACAGATGTTCCCGATAGCCTGGGAGGAGCTCGGCGCGCTGTGGGTGTAGCGCTGTGATGTGTTATCAGACGAAGAGCAGCAGGAGAAGGAAGTGGAGGAGGAGAAAGAACAGGGAGAGAGAGCGAGAGAGAATAAGCCCGAGCAGGTGGTGAAGGAAGGTGGATTATTGGTTTATTTTTCCCTTCTTGGGCCGGGGGCTGGGGTGGGGGGGGAGGGGGGAAGGGGTTCAGGAATGGAAGGGGTGAGGGTGGTGTAGAGGAGGGAGGGAGCATTGGCTGGGGTGGGGTAGGGTGCGGTTGGGAGGTAGTGGTGGGGAGGGAAGGGGCATGGAAACAGGGGAAGGGTGACTGGTTGTCGCCAGGTAAACTGAGTGATGTGATTTATGCCTCGACTGATTGATTGATTGACTGATTGATTGATTGACTGATTGATTGATTGACTGATTGATTGATTGATTGGTTGGTTGATAACGTGAGTTATGTGCTGGCTTTTTCGAATTTCCCATTTCGAATTTACGATGGGAATTGTCCTTGCTTGTTCAGCAACTCGTCGCCATGATCGTGTGACCTGACTGTAGTTTGGGCTGCCTCTTACGATTTGCCAGAATCTTCCACACGCCCTCCCCACGATCTCCCCCTTCTTCACCATCTTCTCTTCCCCCACAATCTTCCCCTCCTCCCTCCATCTTCCCGTCCTCCCTCCGTATTCCGCTTCTCCCACACTCTCCCCCCTTCCCCCCATCTTCCCCTCCCCTCGCCCCTCGATCTTCCCCTTCTGCCACAATCTCCCCTATCTACACATTCTGCCCCTTTGCCCGCAATCTCCCGCTTTCCCCGCATCTTCTCCTCCCCCCTCAATCTTCCCCTTCTCTTCCTCAATCTTCCCCTTCTCCCACAATCTCCCCGGACTCAACACTCTCCCCCATCTCCATCACTCTCCCCCATCTCCACACTGTCCCCATTACTCGCAATCTCCCTCTTTCCCCGCAATTTCCCCCTTCTTCACGATCTTCCCCCTTTACACAATTTCCCCCTTCCCGCACAACCTCCTCCTCCTCCTTCACCCTCAATCCCCCCCCCTTCCCCCCCAACCTCCTTCCTCCGCGCTTTTTCCCTTTCCTTCCCTGCCCTTCATCTGCCCCTCGGGGCAATTTGCGCCGGGAAGAGGACTTCGAAGATCGATTGGTGGAGATTTCATCCAGGCAGCCAGACACTACCGTTCAACCAAAGCAAACACCCGATTTACAGACAAGCACGGGGTCTGACAAACGTAAACTTATACATTCCATTCCCCCCCCACCTCCTTTCCCCCCCTCTTTCTCCCTCTCCCCCCACCCACCCCCCCCCCCCGGCACTCCTCCCCGCCCTTCCCCCCTCCGCCCCCCTCCCCCTTTCCGCCCGAACTCTGAGGAAAAGCATACGCCTCACCAATTGCGAGCAAGAAGCCGGAGCTTTATGAAATAGAAGCTCTCTTACGATATGTTCTTCTGATTAGAGGTGTTTTTGATTAGCGAATGGATGGCTGGCAGGTAGCGCCAGCCTGAATTTCATAACCGTTGGATTTTAGGAGGACAGCAATGGGAGATCTGATCAGATTGGAAGTTGATTGGAGAATCCGTCGATGGGTGGTTCTCTCAATCGAACGTCCGTTGAGAAGCCCATCGTCATCGTCATCAATCATGTGCTTGCTTGCTTGCTTGCTTGCTTGATTGATTCTTGAGAGCTTGGGGAGGAAGTTCCCTCCGACGACCAAGCATGTGCTTGCTTGTTTGATTGATTGCTTGATTGATTGCTTGCTTGATTGCTTGATTGCTTGATTGATTGATCGATGCTTGAGAGCTTGGGGAGGAAGTTCCCTCCGACGGCCAAGCAATTGATGTGTATGTTGTAAGCGACCGAGCAAGAAATCAATCAATCGACTAATCGACTAATCGACTAATCAATCAAACGCGCGATTAATTTAATCAATCGATCGAAAATTTGATTGAACTGCTCAAGCAGCGAGAAATCAATCAATCGAGAGTGTTGATCGATCTGAAACCGACTAAGCTATCGATTTAACAGTCGATTATTAATCGGGCGCAAAAAAGAGAAAAAAATCATTGATTTGTTGATTGATTGATTGATTGATCCATCGTCATCATCGTTTTAAGGATTCATCTACGCTCCTTTTTTTTTTTTACACCTACCCTCCACGAAAGATTACATTTTTTTTTTTCAGCTCTTAAATTAGTTGTCAGCGTTTCATGCACGGATCAATCGATCAAGGAACTGACCAATTAATCAGGGAATCGACAAAGCGCGCACTCGACGGCAGCAGATTCTTTTTTTTTATTTTTTTTTGTTCTTCCAGTTCAGAAGCTGAAGGACGGACTAATTAATTGGCGGCGAATCAATCGATTGATGATCGATCAAGACGAAATCGATGAAGTTGTGCGATCGAACGGCTGCCAATCAATCAATGAAGTATTGTTGCCCGACTCGATTGCTGGAAATTGACCTGGCAGGTCGACGTCAGTCCATCAGCTGTCTCTTATACACATCTAGATGTGTATAAGAGACAGGTTCAGAAGCTGAAGGACGGACTAATTAATTGGCGGCGAATCAATCGATTGATGATCGATCAAGACGAAATCGATGAAGTTGTGCGATCGAACGGCTGCCAATCAATCAATGAAGTATTGTTGCCCGACTCGATTGCTGGAAATTGACCTGGCAGGTCGACGTCAGTCCATCAGCTGTCTCTTATACACATCTAGATGTGTATAAGAGACAGGTTCAGAAGCTGAAGGACGGACTAATTAATTGGCGGCGAATCAATCGATTGATGATCGATCAAGACGAAATCGATGAAGTTGTGCGATCGAACGGCTGCCAATCAATCAATGAAGTATTGTTGCCCGACTCGATTGCTGGAAATTGACCTGGCAGGTCGACGTCAGTCCATCAGTCTGTTATCCTTCTTTTTTTTTTTTTCCCCAAGTCTGTTATCTTTGGGGATGCGTGGATTCACTGCCACGTTGCAATCCGGTGGTAAGCAACGAAGTGGGTGATTAGGTAGGTGGCAGAGGGGGCTCCTACAGAGTAAAAATTTTGCCGGTGGCTTCTCTTCCCGGTGGCTTCTTTTCAAAAAAGGAAAAAATATTAAAGGGTGATTAGGTAGGTGGCGGAAGGGGGGGGGCTCCGACAAAGTAAAAGTTTTGCTCGGTTTCCAGGTGGCTTCTTTTGAAAAAGAAATTCTTATATACGTATATAATATAACGTCATATAGAACTGCCTGGTTAACCAAAAATATACATATATTGAAAGAAAAAAAAAAAACATACATATCGGTGAACTTGATGTTTGTTTTCGGGAAAAAAAAAAAAGTAGGTGGCTGGGGATCTTTCGAGTAAAAGCTTCTCTCGGTTCCGTGTCTTTTTTTTTCCTATATTATAATAATAGGATTTCCCCCCCTTCCCCCCCCCCCCCCCCCCCCCCCTCTTGTTTCGGACAGGCTCATCGTTTTCGCGCTCATTGATTTGTCTTTTTGTACCCGTTTTTAGAGAGAGGATTATGACCAAGGCGCGGGAAACCGGAGAACATGAGCCTTCAAGTCTTTCATCGCCAAGAAATGGCGGGAAATCGACGTGCTTTTCGCGCTCGAGGGTGCGTACGGGATCCGTAGCGTCTTCTTTCCCCCTGAAGATTTGCCTGATTTCCTATTTAGGAATATGGATGTTGCTTGGCAGAGAAGAAATCGGCGTGAGAGGGGAACAGTCGCGGAAAGCTGACGTGACAGCGTTTGGCGGCAAAGATGGGGGGGAGGAGGGGGGAAGAACGATGGGGAAAGAAGACATGGGGGGCGGG
>BFEA01000035.1:1457099-1467581 GCA_003427395.1 Chara braunii
AGCGCGGGAGGAGGAAGAAGGGTACGACGCTGACAAGAAGGTGGGAAGTAAGGACTTCGAAATTGGCGGGAAGAGATTGCCAGAAGCCGTCGATATTTTGGCGGGAAGAAGGACAGACGACGGAAGTAATCATTGCCGGCGAGCGGAAATATCGGCGGGAAAAGAGCACTGCGCAGACGGAGGGAAAGAAGAAGTGATGTTTTCCGGAGAAAAGGGCGCCAACGAAGAGGAGAAGGAGCGGCTTGAGAGGGAGAAAGAGGACGAGAAGGGGCATTCCACGTCATCGGCAGAAGATGCATCCTCTTCTTCTTTCCCTCCATCGCCTGCTGATGATTTGGTATGGGTTGTGCAAATCACGGACATCCACGTCAGCAAATATTATCCCGAAAGAGCGAATGCGTTGAGGAGACTTGGGGAACTTCTGCGGAGAGTAAAGCCAGCATTGCTTCTAATTACTGGGGACTTAACAGGTATGGCTATCTTTTTTTGTTTTTTCTTTTATATATGTATTATGTATGTCGTCAAATAGATATATATGTTTGACGATATATGTATATGTCCTCTTCTCCCTCTCTGCCTACGGTTTACCGGGAAGCTCTGTTTGACGATATATATCGGTGAAACTCCGACGAAACAGTCTGTCACAGGCCCTCGTTTGTTGTCCTCTTCTCCCTCCCTGTCTGCCTACGGTTTACCGGGCAGCACTGTTTGACGATATACAGTATATGAGTCGGTGAAACTCCGACGAAACAGTCTGTCACAGCCCCTCGTTTATTATATCGTCAAACACAGCTGCCCGGTAAACCGTAGGCAGAGAGGGAAGGAGAAGAGGACAACAAACGAGGGGCTGTGACAAGCTGTTTCGTCGGAGTTTCACCTACCTACTCATCAGGGGGCTGAACGCTCAACAACAGTCTGCAGCACTGCCTAACCGATTACACTGTAAGCGATAAACCACCTTAACCCCGGCTGTGGTTAAGCATCAACGGCTTCCCGACAACTGATATAAACCGCATTGGTTCTAATTACTGCTGACTTAACATGAACGGCTTTTTTTTTTTTTTTTCCAACCGGCATTGCTTCAGATGTCCTTGTATTTATCAGGTACTGCTATCTTTTTCTTTTATTATTATTTTGTGTTTTTACCTAGGCTACCAGCCGGGCCGGCCGGGTCACCCTATTTTCCCGGACGGCCCGGCCGTGCAAGGACCAGGGAAGGTCGTAGCGCAAAAAAAAAAAAAAAAAAAAACAGAAAAAATTATGTTATGCAGAAAAATAAACTGAACAACTTTTGCCTCAGGGTCACATCGAAATTCGTTACCATATTTAAAATAAAAAGTAAAGTAAAAATATATATAAAAGGAATCCAAGGACGATGTACGTAAGAGGTGATGAACAGGTGGGGCTTTCCTTCCTTCCTTCCTTCTTTTCCTTTCCTTGTTTTGCTTTTTTCTGCCTTTGCGCTACGATTCACAGTGTGACAATATATTTTTTCGACCCGGCCGGGCAAGTGGCCCCGGGCCACTCTGGTAGCGTAGATTTTTACCGTATCATATTTTAAACCGTATTGCTTCTAATTAACAGAGACTTAACAAGGATGCCTACCTAGGTAGCACTACTACTACTACTAGTAGTAGTTAAATTTCAAGCAAAAAAAAAGCCTAGCACTACGACTGAACAGTTTGTTTTGCTTGGATTACCAGTAAAGCGAATTGCAATTTTGATGTTCTCCCCCCCCCCCGCCACACAAAAACACGAGTTTCAATTTTAAGAATATGTCAGTCCTTCTCCCAAAAGTATATGAAGTCAATGAAGGATTTACAAGATTTAGTTGTAATTCAACTTTCGGCGGAGAAATTAGTTTTTTTTAACTGAATTTTAGTAATAAATTAAGTAAGAAGCCCACTGAATGTAAATCTGCCGTCGGTCCCCCCGAGTGGCATTGAGCAGAGACTGCTGATGCTCATAGGGGGAGGGGACCGGAGGGGAGGCACACTGACTGGCCCATCGAAGAAGCTCCCGTCCTGATTCTACCGGCTGATCCCTGGCCGGTAACGCCCACCTGCTGGTGGTGCAGCTCCCGCATGTTCCCTCGTTGGAGGCGTGAGCACGGACGTGGCTGCTACGGGGTTCCCTGTAATACTATAATGACAATAAAAAAGGCCTGAACGGCCGTCCTGTCCAGATTCGACAGGTAATTGAATTGGTTGGGCTTAAGGAATTAGCCTTTTTGAAGATAAAAAATAGAAAAATCGAAGTCTTCGAAACGGAAAAGAAAAAAAAAGAGTGAACGGTCCGTGCAACCTTTTTTTGGAGATCGAAAAGAAAAAAATTGTGTGAAGGAGAAGCAAAGGAAAAGGGCAAATACGGGCTCCATTCTTGCAGATGGAACGTTTGCACTCTTGATTCCTCCCCCCCCTCCTCTCTTCCTTCTAACCTTTTTCTTTTGTGTCTTGCAGATGGAATGTTTGCATCATGGTTACGGTCCGGACGTCTGGATCCCTTTCCGGAATCCCTTTCCGGACCGTCCACGTCTGGATGTCCGGTCGAATGTCTGGTCCGGTCAGTGGGGGCCGGGGGGAAATTTGGTTCGTTCGTGGCCCACCCCCCCAAAAAAAAGTTCTGGGATTTTTTAACTATTTTCCGGCCCTTTCAGAAAACCAACGAGGGCCGGGCTGAGACTGATTATGATTGTGAGAGAGAGAGAGAGAGARAGAGAGAAAGAGAGAGAGAGAGAGAAGGGGGGGGGGGAGAGGGAGAGACAGACAGACATACAGACAGAAACAGAGACAGACAGAGGAGGGGGGAAATTTGGTTCGTTCATGGCCCACCCCCCCAAAAAATGTTCTGGGATTTTTTGACTATGTTCCGGCCCTTTCAGAAAGCCAACGAGGGCTGGGCTGAGACTGATTCTGATTTTGAGAGAGAGAGAGAGAGAGAGAGAGAGAGAGAGAGAGAGAGAGAGAGAGGTGCACAGGCTGGATACTGCCTTGAGGTATTTAGGGCCCAATGCACTCCCTGTCTGTAAACCTTCTGTAGCCTTTTCTTTTCTTTTCTTCTCTTTCTTCTTCTTCTTCTTCTTCTTCTTCTTTTTTTTTTTTTGTTTTGTCCGGATTTCCCGGACACCAGTCCGGCCGGACCTCATTCTCTGACTGGGTCCAGGTCCGGGTCGGGGTCCGGGCTAACCATGCTTTTCGGAGAAGTAGTGGTATTCTTAAAATTGAAACTCGCTTTTTTTTTTTTGGGGGGGGGAGGGGGGAGGGGGGCAAAACATCAAAATTGGAACTCGCTTTACTGGCACTCCGAGCAAAACACACTGTTTGGGGGGTGCAAAATTATGCAGGTACTTGTTCGTGGGACGAGTCAATCATTTGGTGAATGGATGAATCTTAAAGTATCTGCTTCAGTTGATCCAGTTACACTTGGTGTCTCCATATACAAATAGATGATTGAGATTCGTTTGTCAGGTGTGTGAATGGCAATCCATCATTCAGCGAATGGATATGGATGACCAATCAATGAATCAATCAGTGGTTGGTTGGTTGATTGTTCGATTGATTTGTTACGATCGTGGCTAATTCCGTAGTGCAAACTCACAAGGAAAGACAATGACATTCAATTGCAAAAGGAATGAAAGCACTTGAAAAGAGAGAGAGATCCAAGAAGATAATTGCAAAAGGAATGAAAGCACTTGAAAAGAGAGAGAGACCCAAGAAGATGAAAGAAGAAGAAAGAACAAGCAAGAAAGAACAAGAAGAAGATGTACACCAGCAAGACCAATGACAAATCCCCCCTTCTCTCTCCACTCTCCTCCTCTTCCTTATCTCCACCAATCTTATTCTTCACCGAATAATAATAATAACAATGAATGGTTGAGCCACAACAAGAGGTGGCCTCCGTCTCCCACTTCGGACGGGCCTAGGCTATGGCAGACTACTAAGGGCCCTGCCCTGACGTGCAAACGACGACGCAAAAGCAGCTATGTCTGCTGCTCTTCAGGCTGCCATGCCCGACTCTGCCTTGAAGTCTTCTTGGTGCAGCGCTACCCCAACTGAGGCCTTCCCAATGCAGCGCCCAACAAGGTGATGAAGATGGCTTCCACCATACCCTGCCACTCTCCTGCTTCGCCCCCTTCTTCCTCCTCCTCAAGCTGGGCTGCTCGCCATAGCCAGGCAGAGCGCCCAGCTCTCCCCCTTTCTCCCCAGTAGCACTATGAGAACCAGCGCCCTCTCAAGCAGCATGACTCCCGAACTTCCATACTGCGAATGAGGAGGAGCAACTCGCTCCTCCAGGAGGAGATATCGCGGCCAGCCTCACAGCTGGTGACTTCCAGGCCACGCAGCCTCCAAGCAAAAGGTACCTCCTCCCTTTCGAAGGGAAACATTATTTGCAGGCTCTGATATCGTTGGCACAGGCCCTAGACTCAGGCTACTTGGACTGGTACCTGCCTAGACCTAGGCCTACCGCTACTGGACCTCTAAAAGTAAAAACTTTTTGTCTTTGCTAGGCCTACTGCTACGCTATCGGCCTAGCCTGCCTGTCACTTGAGTGTTTTCCCCTGTTGCCCTAGGCGTTGCGGGCCTGCTACCTGCTAGAGTGTTTTTCCCCACTGCAACCCTCAAGGTCACGGCCACAGGTAAGTACCGGCCCCGCAGGCCTCTCAAACACACAAGTGCCCTGGCAGGTCACACACACACTCAAGCACTCGGGCATCCTGACAAACACACAGAAATCAGCATACATGCTCACACATAGACTTAGAAATCTCAGCAAACATCGGGAATCTCGGCGGGCACACAATCCAGCGGAAAAATAAAAAATCAGCACTGGTCTCAGTCTCTGTGATTTCGCAGGTAATTACATTTGCCCCGTCTAAAGAGTGAGTTTCCTTCCAGCGAGCAACTCATTCTGAGTCCCTGCAAAATGCATCGTAGTTGTAGATAAAAAACGGAGCTGTGGAGTGGTCATAAGGCGTGAGTGTTGCAGAGAATGGCTCTGTCCAGTGACTATCTGTCGTTCGTAAGCGTTGACAACATGAGGTGCATTCTGTAACAAATATTTCCTACCAATCCTGCAGAACTCATCCAATGGGTGATATAGGAAGTGAACATTATAATGTCTGTTCCTCCCTTTTCCCTCATGTGAAACAATTGTTTCGATTTCGTGACCACCATCGACTGCACGAGGGATCATAGGCTCTCGATTAGGAAAAGACTCTTCAGCAATATGGGGAAACAATTTGGACATGTTGAAGATCAGATAGTGTGTAGATGAGGTGGCATGTCTCAATCACATGCGAAAGACTGAATGCATCATCCCCTACCACATTCAGATTAGATTCAGACATTTTGACCCAGACATTTCCTACTTCGAATTTCCCTTCTTTGCGTGATTTGTTTGCATACTTAATCATGGCATGCTGGCGCTTGGTCATTACTGCAACAGCAACTTTGAGCAAGCGTGTGTTATGTACCCGATTGAACTTCGATCCACAACGAATTCACGCGTTCCCATACACGCATGCAATTGCAGAGTAGACTCGAAGGAGGCAAATCCACACAAAACTGGAGAGAAGATATGCACAGCGGAAGCTCAAAATACACAGAATTGAAAAACGGATTTCAATTCTGCAATCCCTCGTCCTCCTCCAATCAATCCAGAGTACTTGTTCCAAGAATCACAACCGCGTTTACAACAACCCCGAACAACCAGAAACAAGTGTTCAACGAAGTATGCAGGAGTCTTCTTCTTCCTCCTCGCCACCTCATACCACTGGCTATGGCTGCCGCAGCAGCAGTAACCCCACAGCTGTCACAACGTGCCAATCTGAACCAGCAACGCCACAGTAGCGGTTAATGGGAGGCCCAAAATTTGGGGGTTTTGCCGCATCACTACAAACAATGTTGTCGAAACTTTTGCAATAACAAAAGCAACAGACTCAAAAAAAGCTTTGGAGAACTTTGAAAGCTACTCCGAATAGGGATTTATATTGCTCTTGAGTTTGATTTTTTCGTTTTTTTTTTTGCCTGATTGGTCTTTTTATGTTTGTATCCTGCATAGTTTGTTCACAAAAGTTTCGACAATATTGCTTGTATGCAGGGTCATAATACAAACATAAAAAAAATGATCAAGCAAAAAAAAATAAAAAATAAAAAATTCAAGAGCACTATAAAACCCTATTCAGAGTAGCTTTCGGAGTTGGTTGGATCTTTCTTCGAGTTTGGTGTTTTTGCCAAATATTTCGTAACTTGTCCAAATATGGCGAAACTGAATACAGATATACTCTAAAGCATATAGATATCAGATGAAAAAAAAAAACGAGAAAAAAATAAACTTCAGAGAAATATGGCAGTTTCGGTGTAAAATTCGCTAAAATTCGCCGAATTTTGGGGCTTCCATTAACCGCCTCTCCTTTGTTTCCCAACCCCAGCTGTGGCTGGTCTTCGAGGAAGAAGATGACCTCGCCCAAAATAGAGCAGCAGCGCTCCAGCCACGGATGGGCAGAGTTCCCCAGCCAACAAAAGGTGAAAAGCCCCACACCAAATTTCCTACCCGTTACTTCTACACTCCGCTAGACTTATGACGGCCTCCCCAAAGCAACAACCCAAGACCTATCTGTATCTAGATGGGAACAGGGGAAAAGGGGTCCTAGACCTATGACAAGGCAAAAGAAAAAGGCCGAATGGCCTAGGACTACCAAACAGAGACTACTAGTGACAGACGCAGGGACCAAGTCCCATACCACTTGAAACTAACAAACAAAACACATACAAATTATAGGTCACGGGATCAAGTCCCGCCAGGCTCAAAACAAGAAAACAAACTACAAAACCAAACGCTTAGTGTACAGCCCCACTGGGAAATTGCGATTTATTGCACGTGCGTACTTTGGCATTGTAACCAGGCATGCCGGGCGTCAAACCAGGCCACCGATCAAGGAACAAGAACGATAGAGGATTGCACATCTGCCAACCGTAGTGCAACTGATTCGGTGTCACCCCGGTTGCAAAGTGGATGGAGTTGTTATACAACCCCTTCACTTTATCCAACTCTTTGTTCCACATGGTCTGATCGGGGACAATTAGAGCACAAAGAAGTTGAGTGACAGTCTGGTTGATTTCCTCAGCCAACGCATTGGCTTCAGGGTGTTGACCAGATGTCATCTTCAGTTGGGTGTGTCATAGATCTGAGAGGTGAAGTCTTTCCAATCTGCACTAATGAACCTGGTGTCTCGATCACTCACGAGAGTTTTTTGGGGGCCGTAATGCTGAGTGTGCTTATGAAACTCTTCAATCACAAGATCAGTCGGTGCATGAGGTAGTAAAGAAAGCCGAGTCAGAAACTTAGAAAATTGATCAACAATCACCATGACTTGTGAGTGTCTGTCCTTACTTACCTTTCCCATATCCGTGAAGTCGATGGAGACGGACTCATTGGGTCTGTTGGGAATGGGAAGGGTTTTTCGCAGGCCATAAGGTCATGCCACAATTTTCTGAGCAGATCCCTTCATACCCGACCAATCAAATTGTTCCAGAGGACTTCCATAAGTCTTCTCAAAGTCGAAGTGCCCACTCCGACCATGTGCCAAATCCAAGAAATGAGTTTGGAGAGGCTCATGGTTGGGTACACAAACGATCAAACTTCTCATAACGTCAAAACAAAAGACCCTCATTCTTGAAAATCAGGCCGACTACTGGGGTCGGCCTTGATCTGGTCAAGGATGGAACTGAGGTCCGGATCCTTGGCAGTATGCTCGACCAGGTTCTCCTTTTGTTTCCTTCGGAGGTCGTAGGAGCTCACAAGGCAAGTCAAAAACTCGGGATGATGAGGCAAAGCATTAGCGACACGATTATAACAACCTTTCTTATGCTGCAATTCAAAATCATATACGTCAATCTCATGTAGCCAGCGGGTCAGCGCCGTAGAGAGATCACTTTGTGATTTGATCCACCAGAAGGTCTGGTGATCCAATTAGATCTTGAGGTGGCGATCTAAGAGGTAGTGCTTCCAATGTGTGAGTGCCTCACACAAGGCATAGAGCTCACGCATGTACGTGGAGGTAGCTACCTTGTGGTTGGGCATGCGTTTGCTGTAGGATTCAAGCAGACGCAAGCCATCACCATCTTCTTGTTGCGGCACTGGGCCAATTTGGTACTGACTTGCATTCGAAATAACTACGAATGTGAGTTTGGGATCTGCAATGCGGAACACAAGATGACTTACCAAAGCGTCTTTCAGAGCTTGAAATGTAGTCTCACACTTGTCACACCACACATAAGTGACATTCTTGCTTGTTAGTCTCGAGAGCAGGTGAGCAATGACAAAGAATTTGGGTACAAACTTCTAGTAATATGAAGCCAAACTGAGGAAGGAGCGCAATTCGTGTACATTTGTTGGTTGAGACCACCTCCGTATGACCTCAACCTTGGTTGCCTCGGGCTCAAGGTCATCAGTGGACAACCGGTGCCCAAGATAGATGACGCTGCTCCTCCCAAACTCATACCATCAGTGGACAACCGGTGCCCAAGATAGATGACGCTGCTCCTCCCAAACTCATATTCCTCTAAGTTGAGGTGCAACTTTGCGTTCTTAAGGATTTGCAAAACTTCCTCAAGGTGCTTGATGTGCTCCTCCATGGACTTGCTAAAAATCAGAATGTCGTCGAGATAAATGACAACAAATTTGTTGAGCTGATAACGGAAGACCGTGTCCATAAGGCATTGAAATGTGGTTGGTGCATTTGTGAGATTGAAGGGCATAACAATAAACCGTATAGCCCATTGCGCTTCTTGAATGAAGTTTTGTTCTGGTTCGCCGGACTGACTTCAATAAGGTGACAGCGAAACTTGAGGTCGATCTTGGAGATGACTTTGCACCCACTTGCAACATCCAGCAGATCATCTATGTGTGGCAAAGGATAAACATTTTTTTTATGATACAATTCAAGCCACAATAGTCTATGCACATCTGGAGTTTGCCACCTTTCTTGGGAACAAACATAACAGGTGCACTAATCCATCTACGATCAATCATGTCATACATGTGTCTTCTCAACTCCTCGAACTCGCTTTGTCCCCATACGGTAGACAAAGTCCTTTGGAGGAACAATCTCTTATACTATCTCGATCTTGTGTTTAATCGAACGCTCGGGAACTCCATGAGGTTCAGCCTAAACTTTCGAAAATCGATCTAGTAGGCGACGAATGTTTGTCGGAACTTCCGGTGGAGGATCACCCTCGTTAGAAGAGAGAAAATCACTTTGAGAATTTACGGCTGCAACAACCAATTTAAAGTAGTTGGAGTGGATGTAAATGGATAGAAGTAGATGAAATAGAAGTAGATGAAATAGAAGTAGATGGAGTAGAAGTAGATTTATCTTTCGAAAAGAGTTAGAATATGTAGCAAAATGCACGTGAGAAGGCTTGACAAAAGCTATACAACTGTTCACCTTCTTTGCGCCTGAGCACTTCTTGCATAATTTCATAGCATTGAGAAAAGTCACAGTGGACTCGCGCGTTTCGTCCAAGAGGATAGAACACTCGTTTCCTTTGGCATCGAGTACCATGAAGAGTGACTTGCCCACTTAGTTATTTCACATTGGGGCTTCAACCAGCCCATGCCAAGAACTGTGTCGAAGGGACGTTGATTGAGGACATAAAAATTCAAAGCACGAGTGACAGTAAAGTTTGCATCAAAGGTAGTGTGCACACCTTTGACTGCATGTGTGGAGGTGACAACCTCTTTGTTGCCAACCTGAGTCCGACAAGGGTTCTGCAGTTCCACTTGCTTCATACTTAGGCCCTCCTTTTTTTTTTTTTTTCCAAACAAATGCTCCAGTCTATTCGTGGGGAGCAGCACGTGTTGGGAACTGGGACCAGCGTCAAATATCGAATTGTATAGTTCATTGAGAAAATTTGAGATCATTTGAGATACTGGGGCCATTACCCGGCTCCGGATGAGATCAGTCTGTGAATATCTAATGACCTATTAAGGAACTACTCATGCAATAGGCTGCCACAGAGGTCCTACGAATGCTCTTAGGAGATTTTTTTTTGGCTATTGAGCCACAATCAGCTAGCACGCGGATGTAATGGCGGTTAATGAACACTTTAGAGAGGATGAACTCTACTGTCCCTTAGATTGTCATTGCTTAAGCTGAGCTTAACTTTCCAAGTGAGAGTGAAAGTCAACTTCCTTAGACTCCTCCCAAGGCTCGGTGTAGAGTACTTGAACTACATCAGCGTTGGATTCAACATCAGATTGGGCTTCAAAGTAGGCTGTTGGTCAGATCGAGGCTCCTTTGAGGGGCCTGCAACTGGCTGTTGAACTTCTCTTGGTGTAGAGAGTGTCGATAACTCTTCTACGCCTCTTGCCTGTTTCTCTGCAAACGGTAACACTGCTGCACAACGTGCCCAAACTTTTGGAAATGCAAACACATGCGCAACTTGGATCTTCTTTCCCATTCCTTTTGACTAATGCGGA
>BFEA01000035.1:1483791-1502049 GCA_003427395.1 Chara braunii
CTCTCTCTCTCTCTCTCTCTCTCTCTCTCTCTCTCTCTCTCTCTCTCTCTCTCTCTCTCTCTCTCTCTCTCTCTCTCTATCCCCTTCGGCGCGCCAAGAAGCAACGACCGTTCTTCTCTTTTATTTCGTTTTTTTTCTTGTGTTTATATATATTTTTTTCTTATTGTGTGAGGTGACACCCCGTACTTGGCGGGCTCCGGCCAAGAAGCAGCGACCGGGCCTTCCCTTGGCCCGACCCCCCTAAGGCTGCGGCGCGTATACGGGAAGGCCCGCGGCCGATAGCTGAGAGAGGTACTGGTGGTTTAAGTGACAACCATTTTTTTGATTTGAAACGTGTGAACCCTGAAATCTTAGAACCCTTAAGATTTAAGTGCTTTTTAAGCTGAAAAAGGCCTTAGGTCGAAAATCCTTAGCCCAAAGCCATTAATAATTTATTTTCCTTTTTATTTTCCCCCCCTGAATCCTAGGCTACCAGCCGGGCCGCCCGGGTCACCCTGTTTTTCCGGGCGACCTGGCCGTGCAAGGACCAGGGAAGAGCCCACAAAAAAAAAAAAAAAAGAAACTCCGACAAAAAACTATAGTATGCAGAAAAATAAACTGAACAAGTTTTGCCCCAGGGTCACATCGAAATTCTTTACCGAATTTGAAAAAAAAAAATCAATTTTCTTTTTTTTTATTGGCCTGGTTGGCCAAGTGGTCGTGGGCCGCTCTGGTAGCCTAGCCTGAAACCCAATTTTCCATGCAACTGTAAGCCCTTTTCCAGCCCATAACCTTGGTCCTCTGAAAAGCCGAAACCTTGGCCAGTGGATTTTGAGCTCTGGCACGGTGGACCGTAACGACGCTTCGCACCCAAAAGCCAAAACTGAATGGTAACAGAAGTTCCGTGCCGTCCTCCTCAAAACTGCCAAGGTCCCAACTTCAGTTTTGCTTTTTTTCTTCTTCTCTTTTCTTAAGGGGTTAGCCCTAATGGTATTGTATCCATCGGATTCCTCAGGATTTGAATTTTGAACCCATTACCTGTTCATTACCAGTTATTTGTGCACGCGTTCTTCTTTTTTTATTTTATTTTTTATTTTTTAACTATGCTCTATTCTTCTCTCAAATCTTTCATCATCTTTCAAATTCTTTCAATTTACCTTCACTACCTACCTACCTACCACTACTCCTAAGGCTTATACAGGGGACCCCTGTGAACCCATCTTTATTGTCTCCCTCCAGCTATCAGAGGGTATGCCATTCTGTCATGGGTTTGGTTTGACTTCAGTTTTTGTGGAGTTGTATGCCTAAGCAGTTGTGCTGGATGGGAGCGGAGTGTGCGACTATTGCCTATGTGGCGGATGCCTTGTGTGATGTTGTGTCAGTGGGTGGGTGGGTGGGTGGGTGGGTGAAGGTCCTGAAGGACACTACAGCCCTGCAGGGGTGGGGTAGATATCACGACCGGCATGGATCCACTTTAGTACACCGTGCCATGGCTGTAGCGGTTAAGAAACTGAGCTCTTGAGGCCGAGGGCGCCAGTTCGAATCCCTGCGTTACGTGGAGGAGGTCCTGTCGTTGATATTGTACAGACTTTGCATGTTCACAAGACAATGTTTCCCCCCCCCCCCCCCCCCTCCCCCCTCAGAATGTTTTTTTATCTTGTCTCATAATGTTTCCTTGTATTATTTAATTTTATGGATTTTGTTTCTTTTTATTTTCTGAAAATCAACCTTCATTATCAGGGTTCAGTGCCCAAGGCAAATACATCATTCATGAAGACATGAGGGACAGCTGGGTTGTCCTTCAAGCTTCACTCATTACCATCCTTCACTGCTCTTGGCATAATAGTTGTGGCTCTCCCTTTCCTCTTTTTTTTTTTTTTTTGGGGGGGGGGGGGGGGGGGGGGGGTGGGGGGGGGGGGGGGGGGGAAGGAACTTTATGATAAAAAGCTGGAAAAAAGCTGGAAACCAGGTCTAGTGTCCGTTATGTGGTTGACCCACATAATGCTACCTTCCGTTATGGCAGAAGGGCCAACCTTTATTAGAGCCTCTATTATCAGGGTTCAGTGCCCAAGGCAAATACATTGTCCACTAAGACAGTGCGATTTTTTATTGTTTCCCCTTTAACCACCAGTAGCACATGGCCCTTTTGGAGAACCTGTTTTGAGCCTCTGCGAAAATTTCGAAACCCCTGTGGGCCATGTACTGGTGGTTGAAGGGGTTGGGACTGGAGAACCTGTTTTGAGCCTCTCCGAAAATTTTAGGAGGGTGAGCGCCGTAGATAAAATGAATCAGCGGCAGGCGGCCTCCGAAAGGGGCCCGCGGCCGATAGCTCCCATGAACTGGGGCTTTAAAAGGGATTTACGGTCATTGACCACTGCTCTGCCCATGTAAGAAGTTGACCCCCTCCTCTTCAACTTTCTCCAGTACGACTAATCTCGCTCTGCGGGAGACTGAGGCCGTTCTTACACTAGCACCGCTGTAAGTATATCTGGCCGCATTTACAGCCAGAAATGGATGTATCTGGACACAATCAGGTCAAAAATAAAGTAAAAAAAAGTCCTCGTGTGAGTGTGCCCCCGAGTCCAGCATCCCTTTCCCCTCATCCTCCTCCGCCTCTCGTTCCCCCTCCTTCACATCACATTTTGTCCCCCTGCTTCTCCCTTTCTTTCTTTCTTTTCTTTTCTTTTCTTCTTCTTCGTTGTTGTTGTTGTTGTTGTTGTTGGTTTTTTTTTTTTTTTTTTGTCTCTCTCTTTCCTCCCCTTCCACATCCTTTTGTAATTCCTTCTGTATTATTATTCTCTTCTGTGACGTGACAGCAACTTACCGATGCAGGTGCTGCAGTGTGTATTTTCATGCGTCAGACACTTACTTACCGTCCACTGCGTCCAGGGTTATTAATAAGGCACTAATACTGTAATGAACCCAGTCTGGCAGATACTCAGCAGTCGTCAAACATCAGTAGTCTCAATATCTGCAACAAAGTCTCCAAGTCGTGAAGTGATATCTCAAACAGTATCTCATTACCATTAGAAGAAGAGAGTGGAGGGGAATTAGACAGAAGAGAAGATGGAAGAGATAATCAAAGATCACACGAGTAATCCCCTCAAACCCGACTTCTTCTCCGGGCTGCTTCCCTCTCCACGTCATCAACCGATATATGATAACAAGTAAAATAATCCTGATCACACAGTAGTGCCATGTGGCACTTCATCTCGTGAAGACCATGAAGACCCAGCAGATACAGTGACGATGTCAACCTCAGGTGAGTACCCGATCCCAATCTTCCACAGATCCCGATCTTCCTCCTCCTCGCAACCAGTCACCTCATGTAGACAGCGTGGACAATGCCACGTCAGCAGTCAAGACAGGTGGCTTGCACCACATCATCAATGAAATGTAGATCAGAGGCAGCGCCACATCATCATGCAATGCAGACCAGAGGCAGCACCACATCATCATGCAATGTAGACCAGAGGCAGCGCCACATCATTATGCAATGTAGACCAGAGGCAGCGCCACATCATCATGCAATGTAGACCAGAGGCAGCGCCACCTCAGCATGCCTGGCGCAGAGAACAAGAAGCGCCAGTATGCTGCCTCTACCTCGTGTCGTCGTCTGCATCGCCGGTGCGCAGCCAGCGTCGAGCCAGCATAATGCCAGCGTCTAGTCAGAGTCGAGCCAGCGTCGAAGCAACATAGCAAGACTGAATGCTTGACCACCTCGAGGCCAGCCTTAAGTAGCATTTGGCGAGGTTGTCTGGTCTCGAGTCCTGTTTCCTCAGTCGTCCAGATTGCCTCACAGTCGAGGGCCCCGATCATGTACAGTTATAGACTTCCCCTTGGACCTGATGCTTCTGGGTACCTGCATACAAACAAGTGTGTGTGCTTGACCGGCAGCCTGGGCTGGGTACCTTTGGACTTTGACTATTGGTGTCACGACAGTTGACAAAAGTCAATTGTCGCACGTCCAAACCCTGAATCCTCGTGTGGGATCGTTTTCCCCTGTTTTGGTCTGGGCTGAGGGCGACCAAGTAGGCCCTCAGGTATTCCACGAGACATATGGCATGGGTTATTGCATTCCTGCCGGCCCAGTTTTCGAGTTCCATCGCAGAAAATACATCAATTCTCACTTAACTCACGTTCATATGCAGCAACAATGTCAGGAGCAGTAGGTAGTTCTTTCCTACTAAACCATCTGGCTTCAGATGGAGGTTGGAACTCGAACTTTACCTTATACTGCTTCTGAGGTCTTCCTCTGCCACCTGTAGAAAAATAGCCATGTTCCAACATCTTTGCAACTTCGTAACCTCCATTCATAAAGGGTGGAAACATAGATGACCTATTCTGGAAATTATCACCTTTTACATAGGGCAGCAGCTTAGACGTGTGGAAGACAGGGTATGTCCTTAGGTGTGGAGGTACATCGATGCGGTAGGAAGATCCGTTTGCATCTCCAATCACCTTGAGAACTTCCCAGGGGCCATAGTAGACAGGTAACAGTTTCTGAGACACATTTTCTTCTAAGGAAAACTCTTTAGACTTAACCCAGACAAGAACTCCTTCTTGAAATTTGGAAAGACGACGATGTTTATTGTCTTGTTCAATCATTTGTAGTTGGGCTTTCTGTATGTTTTCCTTCACCTTCTTAATGTTTTCTTCATACAAAATTGCGAAGTCACGCATACCTGGGGGTAACCTCTAACTCTGGTCCCTTGTTAATGCATCAATGGGATGCCTAGACTCCTTTATGCAGTGCGTTAGGCGTTCTTCCTGTAACAGTATGTATACTATTATTATAGGCACTAGCAATTTTTGGCAAGTTCTCGTCCCACTCAACTTGATCAAGACGGACACACATTCGCAAAAATTGTTGGCAGAGACGATTCATTTGCTCAGTTTGACCATTCGTTTCAAGATATCTGTATGACGACATGGTCAACCTGGTCCCACAGACTTCCATCAACTTCTACCATTGTAGAGTGGTGAACCGAAGATCCTTATCAAAGACAATGGTTTTAGGGAATCCATACTCAGAGATCCATCGCTTCTGAAACTTTTGGATAACTAGTTCGGTTCTAGCTTCAACAGACAAAGGAATGAACATCATGATAACATACTTTGAGAATCTATCTATGATGACCATTGCCTGACTGTTGTAATTCTGACTCCTAGTGAGACTCATAAAGTCAATGGAAACAGACTATCTGACTCACTTAGAATAGGCAGCGGTTTCAGTAGTCTCATATGATTCTCATGTGAGGGCTTGTTTCGCTGACAGACAAAACAAGTCCGCACATACGTTAATACATCTTCCTTCATTCCTTTTCATGCAATCGTTCTCTGACATCGACATACGTCTTCTTAAAACCAAAGAGTTCTTCCGCATCATGACATTCTCCAATGATTAAACTCTTAATTTGTTTTTGATGAGGAATACACAATCTTTCTTTGGTTTTATCCAGAAAGAAGAGTAAACCATCAAACATTCAATATTTCGGGAATAACTCAGAGTTCTTTAGTAGAGTTCCAATGATGAGACTCCAAATAGGATCTCTCTCATAACCCTTCCGTATTTGTTCCGTCAACTCATTCCCAATATCGAGGTAGGAGACAATTGTCCCAAAGAAATCTGCATGTCTGGACAAGGCATCCGCAACCACGTTAGATTTACCTTTGATAGTTTTCAACTCAAAGTCAAAGGTATCAATGAAAGCGAACCATATCACTAACTTATCAGAGAGTCTAGGTTGTGTCTTAATCAATTTTAGAGTATAATGATCTGAATAGACAGTAAAGTGTCTCCCTAAAAAGTAGTGTTTCCGGGTGTCTAGTGCAGAGACCAAGGCATACAACTCCCTTTCATAGGTGGAGTTTGCCACTTTCTCTGACGGAAGTCTTCTGGACATAAACTCAACCGGCCTATATCCCTTAGCGTCGTCTTGCTGTAGCACAACCCCAATTTCATACTGACTTGCGTCAGTCGTAACGATGAAAGGAAAATAAGGGTCAACAATTTTCAAGATAGGGTAGTGAGTCATAACATGTTTTAACTTTCTAAACGAGGACTCACAATCTTTGTCCCACAACCAGGGTTTTTCCTTTTTCAGTAATCTTCTCATAGGAGCAGCTATCAAGAGAAATTTCTGACGAACTTCCTTTAGTACCTAACAAGTCATAGGAAAGATCTTAGTTCAGTTATAGTCTTAGGTTGTGGTCAATCTCTGATTGTTGTAATCTTCTTTTCTTCAGGTTTTAGTCCTTCCTCATTCACTATATGCCCTAAGTACAAGACTTCTCAGACTTCTTCGGATTCAGTTTGAAATTGCCCTCGCGCAACTTCTTCTAGTGCCTTACTATACATTAGAATGTCATCGAGGTAGAGTACTACGAACTGATCAAGCCATTGACAAAACAATTCGTTCATTGACCTTTGGAAGGTCGCAGGCGCATTGGTCAAACCGAAAGGCATAACCACAAACTCGTAGTGACCATACCTGGTTCAGAATGTCGTCTTGTGTTCATCCTCAGAAGCCACCTCGATCTGGTGGTACCCTGACTTGACATCAATCTTGCTAAAGTACCAGCATCCATGCAACTGATCCAATAGGTCGTCAAATGCGTGGAAGAGGCTCCACGTTTTTGACAGTGATGGAATTCAGCCCACGATAATCTATACATAGACGAAGTTCACCTTCCTTTTTGGGTACGAATAAGACAGGCGCACCATAAGGAGATGAGCTAGAGCGAATCCATCCTTTGTCGGTAAGTTCTTGCAACTGCTTATGCAATTCCTCAAGTTCCCTAGGAGATATTCGGTAGATGGGACCCTTGGGAATCTTGTTTCTGTGAATTATTTCGATCATGTGTTTAATAGCACTCTCAATGATTCTCGTTGGCTCAATCTGCAAGTCCTTGTACTCATCGAGAAGTTTTTCGATAGAAGGTGGATATGATGAGGAACACTCACTGACTCGCTTGACAAACACCATCATCACCTTCTGATCCAACTTCTTCTTTACTACCATCAAACAAAGGTTGGATAACTCATACAACAAAAAGATAGAGTAGAGTCAGAGTCAACCCGATGATATAACTTTATCGCTCGGGTTTCATACTTTTTGTCCTTGAGTTTGACAATCTTATCGTTGAACTTAACTTCTGGGTTGACTTCTTCATGCCAATCCATACCCAGAATCATGTCAAAGGGTAAATTTTTCTCTATTAAGAAGGATACTTTGTGTAAGATTTTTTTTTCTTCCTTTGTCCTGAAATAACACTTGACACGATCGACGTATTGAGAGACACTCCGTAGTGCTATGAGTTCATTGACGAGCTCGTCAAGGGAATTATCCAGTGAGACAGAGCAAAGAACAGTGTCAGGGTGCTTTGGACGACGGGCGGAAGAAGAGTCATCCTCCGCCTTAAGAGTCGAAGGGGTAAAAGGGGTTATAGGCGCCTTACCTTTGTCTTAGTCTAAACCCTTCGACTCAGTAGGACCAGATGCTACTTCTACTGACTGTTCGCTTTTGGGTTTCTGATAAGTGGACACCAGACTATAACATGTCCTACGACGCCACACTTGAGGCATTGACAATTGTCCATCTTGGACTACCATTCCTTCACGCGTTATGTTCATCTTCTCCCAAGGTTTCCCAAATGCAATGTCGGGATGCTCGGGAAACGAGCGTGGCCGCCTCTTCTTCTTCCATTGACTTTGGCCTCCCTTGTTGGTCATTACGACAGTGACATCACCCTTCCCAGATTCACTGCCGCCGTTGCCTCCTCCTCCCTCAGACTCGTCAAGGGGCAACTTCTCTACCGTATCATTATCAACGACCACAAGCATGTGGTCCTGACACTTTTGTCGTCAAAGGACCCGCTTGCTATATCCACCAACCGGTCCTGTCTTCACTACCGAAGCGTGCATACCTTTCACCTGAGCGGTCATCTGCTCCCTCTGGAGAGCGTCGATAGTTATACTTTCCAGACTTGGCTTCTGCTACGAGCTATCCACGAATGGGCTCGGGCAAGGCACGTGAGTAGATGTACAATACTTGGTTATCTTGCAGGTTCAATCCAGGTACCTGCAAAAGACGATCAACCTCACGAGACAGTGCATCAACCGAAGACAAACGCTTTTGCCCGATTGTGGTGAGTTCGTCGAAGGCCTTATCGGCCGCTGTTTTATCAAGAAAACTCTCCTTTATCTTTTGGAGAAATTGCTTGAGGTTCAGGGTCTTCGCCTGCTCACCAATGCCTTAAAAGTCAGCGGCATTGGCTTCAACCAGTACTCATTCCTTGGTCACTCCCCCGAGACAAGATGTGGAGAAAGCAACCTGACTTTCAGGCTCAACAGGTGCGGTGCTACAATAAGTCTAGATTTCGGCAATCCATAACAACAAGTTTTCATCCTTCTTGTTGTTATATGTAAATGGCAGTTTCATCTTAACCTTTTTCTTTCTTCTTCGGTTTTTCGGCCTCCTTGACCGGTTCTTCTTTCTTGGTAGGTTCTTCTTTCTTCTTAGCCGGTCTCTCAGATTCTTTCTTAGAACCTTCGGGTTTTTCTGGCGTAACTCGCTTCATTGCATCCTTCATTAATTTCTCTTTGGGTTCTTTCTTGACTACCTCTCCTCCTCAGTTCCTACCTTGTCTTTCCGTTTTAGGAGTCTGGTCACTGTCTCTAATGAGGCAGTGTTGCGGTCAATCTTCTTCTCAAGAGACACAAGGTAGATCATGATAGACTGAAGGATAGATACAAGCTCGCTGCCTGCTTCCTCATAATGAAATGTTTACCTCAATTCATCCATAATTTTTTTTTTTTCTTCTTGCTCTTCTTGTTGTCTCCAGAACTTTTCAATCTTTCTTCTTTCTTCTCTCAATGTATTTTCTAATTGTCTGACATTCTCCTCCATTATTTCAATAGACAGTTGCGGTTCTACTTTTTTTGTTTTTTCCTTTTTTCTCTTCTTCCTTTCCTGTTCCAACTTGTCAAATCCCTCGGTGACATACCGGTCAAGGGGCCTTACTTCATGAGTTCCTCCACTCTCTTGCCTGTTTCCATCATCTGAACGGGAGTGACAATGGCCTGCAACTCTTTTTCTGCATCAAGCAGATTGAGCTGTCCGTGAACGTGAAGTGAATATTTATTCAGAACCTTACCTTTAAACAAGCAAGGAATCTCACCTTTACACAAGCAATGCAACACGCTTAAGATGGACCAACCCAACAGTATACACAATACAAGACACAATAAATTTGTTATATTGTTTTCTTGATTACATTTTCATCAGCTAGCATTGGGAGGCCTCCCATTTTCTTCGTTTTTGTAGTTACCTTCTTACTGTGTGTAACACGTACAAGGCTGGCCACGTTGATGATGGTTGAGCGCCAACTGCCCCCGTGTGCCTTTATGGCCCACTTTTTTGTCTGTTCTCTCAATGACACTCATTTATATGCGTTTACTAATAGTATACAAGGAGAGGGAGTAGACAACAGGGAGGAGGACAAAATATATATATATATATATACATATACAGCCCCTCGTTTGTTGTCCTCTTCTCCCTCTCTGCCTACGGTTTACCGGGCAGTTCTATTTGACGATATATATATATATATATATATATATATATATATATATATATATATATATATATATATATATATATATAGAGAGAGAGAGAGAGAGAGAGAGAGAGAGAGAGAGAGAGAGAGAGAGAGTGTGTTTTCAATAGATTCTCTATACAAACCGTTGGAGCAGACGACTATAGAATAATACGAGACGTCAATCAGTGTGACCACTTCTGCAGACCGGACACCACCAATTCGGATGCGGACTATGAAATTTGCAATTGCTGCACCGAATGACATGATGTAGACATATATTGCAGACAACATGGTTCCCACAGGCAAGGAACAAAGAGGCACGCAGACCGCAATTGTAGAGGCATTGCCGTTCGAGCCCTTGTCTAGAAATTGGACATGACATGTCAGGGTGTCGGACGTAAGTGCCATATTGATTGTCATCAAACGTATGAAAACAGAAAGATGCACAGACTGTGCCTTCATAATCCTCATGACACAATGCATGCAGCCCATATGCTAGCCAAATCTCAACTGGATCATCACATAACGGCATTGCGCAAGTGTTTTGAGTTTCCTCTGCATTGATTCCTTGTCTATGGACCGATGACGACGACTGTGGCAAAAGGGGGTCATCCTAAACAAGGGTGTCTAGCTGCTGCAAAATTTGTTTTGCAACAGTTCGTGGTGGTGGTGTTAGACCTTCAACAAAGTGCTCTATATGCGGCTCATGTGGTTCTCTATTTTCCTACTCAGGCTGTTGAGTTTGTTGTTCGTTGGGCAAGAAAGAAGGAGATCTGATGGCGTTTGTAGTAACTGCATGCCTAATGTGTGGCATGCTATGAGAGGATGCGGTGGATGATGGCATCGTGGATAGTTCACGCAGTAGAGGCACATGCTTTCTATGACAGCTTCCTGGAAATATTGATGACACATGGCATGTTGCTGACATGTCAGCACGAAGGCAGGTTGACGTTTGCAGCTATTTAAGCATAGCAGATTAAGGGCACGACGACATATTGGGCAGACGATTAGGGGTTGGGAAGGATGAACACAAGACAAAGAGTCGCAGTTTTTGCGATAGAGGCTGGCAGTGACCGTCCCTTCATAGTGTTCGGAGCAGAGACTATGCACTGTACATGCTAACCGAATTGTGGTTGTGTGGCCACAGAATGGAAGGTCACAACCAACATGTTCTAAGGAGGTTCTTTCATTGTCTAGAGCAGAATCTGCCCGATCCAGATTGCTCTCCAGAGACTGAAGCGCTTGAGGGTGCGAAGTAACATATTGTTCCTGAAGGACAATCCAAATTGAGTGAGTATTTGCTACTTGGTTATAGGAGTTAATGCTAGTTATCGTGTGCACCCTACCTCCCTTGTCCCATAAGGCCCATGAATTGTTTGCAACTTTGCATAGGTCACATTGTTGAAATGTCGTGACCGATACAGGATGTACGCACGAATATTTGCGTTCATGTCTGGCATGTGGTTCTGGGGAGCAAGCTGTAGTTGTAGTCTTCTACCCATAAATGTCATAAACAAGACTTTTGTGTTGACTCCAGAACCAGTACTATCATCCTCTGGGCAGACAACATGGTGCTCTTCTTGTATCTACTGGACAATATCAACAAAATCAGAAATTGTGTAAAGGTTACAGTTGTATGCGAGGATACATACATTGACCGCATAGTACGCACAATAGCCTTGCTGCAGCACCATGAGATCACATGATTCTGCTGGTTGTGCGGTAGGGGGCAGTTCATTCAGTTCTGTGGATGCACGGCAGGCGGAGATTCAATGTGGTCTTGATTGTTTCTATCAGGGTTCCTCCACTTTGTGGAAACTGCATTGGCTCTAGTACACGCTCCGGAGAGAGGTCATCTTCTGTTAGGGGCTCCATCAAATGATAAGAAGGCAGGTCATTGACCATCGGGGTCGGGGAACATGCGGGGTCGGGCGGGGGAGAAATGGGTGGGTGAGATATGGGCGGTTCAGATGCAGGTAATGGAGGCTTATCAACTGCACTTGTATTTAAGGTGGTTGCCAATCGTGCAAAGGCTGCATAGGCGGTCGCACCCCGTGTCTGATGCACACACAGACCCGTAATGCGGAAGAAATTGTCGCCACATTGTTGGCATCGAACTTGACATGCACTATTCTGGGGTAGTGTGTATTAAGCGCGACGTCGTCGTTCTGTACGGTTGCGGGCATGGCATCGGAGCAGATTTCGAACCTCTGCAGGGGGGGCAGTGTTTATACTATCCATGGACAAACGAGGCTGTTCTCTTGGAGACGGTGGTGGAGACGGGAACACCTCCGCCGACGAGGTGTCTGCAACGACCGATTTATCGGTAGATGCCTTGGACGAAAGGGTCACCGCGACGGCTGATCTGACCAGGAATATGTTGATAACGAAGATGATGAATTAGGCAAGGTAGAGGAGGAGGGGGAAGATGACGAAGAGGGTAGAGAAGAGGAGGAAGAGAAGGAAGAGGAGAAAGAAGAAGCAGAAGAAGAGGACGAAGAAGCAGCAGTAGAGGAGGGGTTAGATGACTGGGGGGATGATGTAGAAGAAGATGTCAGCGGGGATGATGATGGTGGCAGGGATGCCGGTGACAATGGTGGTGGGGATGCCGCTGGTGGGGATGCCGGTGGTGGTGGCGAATGTGGTGGGGGAGGAGGTGGTAGTGGTGATGGTGGTGCTGGAGGAGGAGGTGGTGATGGTGGTGGTGATGGCAACAATGATGAGGGAGGCACCATTTCGGCAGCAATAGCCGCATTTGTAGGATGCTGGCCTTCATCGCATACAACAACCTCAGCAGCGTATACATTACTCGTAATTGTTGGACCATTCTCTAGCTGGGTTGGCGTATCTACATTGGCGTTTGTTAGTTTAGCAGGAGTAACAGGAGGGGGTAGACCCATTGTGTCATGATGTGTGGAGGGCTGATGTTGCCTACAATCATAATTGGTGTTTGAGAGTGGGTGATGGTCTGCTGCATGTGGTCGGGAGGAGGCCCTGTATGCTGAGTGTGCATTCGACGGTGGGTGAGCAATGGCCCAGCGCACCATACGACGAAACCAATTCGAGAGCCGTGTGACATGAGTGGGTAGCCGGCGCTGCCGGCCACACACATATGTCGTTCAGCCTTTGGCCAGGACACTAGGAGGATGACCCCTTAAAAGCATACATCGCGTCAAGGAAGTCACTGTCACTTTGAAGTCCGTAGTATAATGAAAAATATGTTCGAACCTCGTTAGTTATCTTGTAAGTACCCCTGCAGGCTGACGAGCTGGGGCATTCGAGGATGCACTGGGATAACATATGACAGGGAATGTCCAAGCCTCGACCTTATCAAATACACCTAAGCGAAGTGAGCCATCTGACCGCACTTGGATTCTTGCCCCAAGGAAAAGACACGAGCCATCTTGCTCAGTAGTGTCTTTCCACTCAAAGGGGGTGGGGATGTTTGCTAGGACAGAATGTCAGAGATGAACCGATATGTAAATGCATATGCTTGTGCCACACGCAGGTCATAGGGATACCGACCACTTGATGACGGGAAGTGCTATCCATTGTATACAGATAAGTATTTGAGACTACAAACCGCAGATGTTGTTCAATTTGTTGTACTGAAAGAGTTTCTGTGCTATGTGAAGTAACCAATTCCCCGCGACGAGGCCCTCCTACAGTCATGTACATTTCTATTGGTCTTCCGCCCTGTGGGATCAACGTCAAAGCATAGTCATGTGCTTCACGAACAACATTCAGGATATTATTAAGTATTCAGTCGTGTGGCAGGTTCGTGTACATTGCTGTAAAGTCCATTGTGTGTGGCATAAAAACCTCGAAGGGACTGTGCATTCTTCTTAAGATCCTAAATAACTTCGTCAACACTCTGTATGATCCAACAACGTCGCACACCACTTTCTCGATAAAGCTCATTGTCCTTGTTGTGCAAATATTTGATCACACTTTGAAGGGCATAGCTAGGTGAGCGAGAGGGCATTGTTGTACTTGCAAAGAGCTTGAGATGGGGCCTATTATGCAGGTCTCAAACAAAGGGTCGACGGGATGTTGAACAAAGGGCAGATTGGGAAATATTGTTTTGTTGTGTAACTCCAATAATTGGACGGAGAGCGGGTGAGGATTTATGTGCTTTGAGTGCATAATAGAGGTAAGGTAGTGTATCAATATGTCGATAGCCCAGTGATCATCGAAAAGCTCGTGCCGATCGAAGATGCTGGCCACGGCCTCCAGAGAGAGGGTTGTATTTTTCATCACCACTTCAGAAGACCCTTCACCACTTCAAGATTCATCGTGCCTAAACGGGTGGTTTTCTGGATCTTCGGATCCTTCACCACTTCAGGACCATTCAGGATTTTCAGACTGCCTAAACTCTCACTTCATAATTTTCATTTCTAAATTTTCAGCTACCCATAGACCGCTCGTGGGACTCCGATGCTTGCTCATGGTGGGATTGTCAAGATGTTGTGATAACTTACATGCGTACCAGCGTTTGCGACAAATTGCTAAATTGTGTGATGTTTTATCAACAGGTACGATGACGAAGCGCTGATGTAACTGCTTCAAAGATATATTGGCGACTCGTGAGGCAGCCTGAGTAGGTACTTGGTACGAGGCTCTGGACAGATTCCATTGGCATCTTGAAATGATTGTTGTGCACCATTTGCATAGCTGAGCAAGATTGTCGACAATCATTGGGTTATTGTTACGTGTCGATCTCATGGTTGCTATGAACTTAGCAATATACTCGTTCAGACCAAGTTCCAGTGCTTTTATCACATCTACGATGTCGGCATTGAGGCGGTACTTGGAGCCTTCAATGAAGAGGCCCCGCAGATGCGTGTCTTGTATAATAAAGCAGTCCACTGTGGCTACATGACCGTCAACAGTGTCTGTACAGTACGGAAACACTCGTCGACAAGGACAATCACTAGCGTTTGAAGGCGGCATATTGGGTGTTATGCTGAGTGCCACTTCTGTAAAGTTACAGAACTAGACACGAATGGGCGGGACCATCTTGTCGCAGATACGCATTTCTTTGGCCAGAGCAGGCCGCGAATGTAATTTTGCGACCTCTGATAACCGAAGAACATCCCGTGGTTGTGAAGTTTGAGCAACTTGATGCATGTGCACAATCTTAATGAAATTTGAGAATGAAATTTAATCACGCACAGGGCTTGAATACGGTCGGTGTGAATAAAGCAAACCACGGATCATGCATTCCAATTGTCGAATGTCCGGTGTGAGATCAGAGTTCGAGACATTTATCTGCAGCCATTGTAACAGGCGAGCACGCCAAGTAGGGATGGCTTGGGAAAGGGTATGAGATATGGATTGCCATTCTGAATTGGCTGCTTGTGCCAGCATGCGATGCAAGACCGAGCGCACAGCATGAAACAAACTAGGGTTAGTGTCGATAATGACAGGTTTATCGCCGTGTGTTTGTCTTGAGGGGCGACTGGAGGAAGGAGGGTTTGGACTGCCTCGTGAACGAGTCCATCTGTTTGAACGATGAAGTCGCCTGACAGGTGGTAAATGTCCTTGTGGAAGGACACTATTGAAGTCCTGAGGGTGCAGCGTGGGCAGGCGACGGACCCAAAACCCTTCACGAAGTGTCCCCGCACGTTTGAACAAATCCAGATTGAAGGAGCCATCAGCATTTAGATAGAGATGGGGGTCTATACACTCAAAAGGCCAGACAACAAAATGAAAAGGTCGCTGTCTGACCATGGAATGATAGAGATGGCGATGCCGCGAGTGTGTGGTTTGGGATTCATGTCGGGAGTGCCAATGCTGTTGCAAATGGTAGTGAGAAAATAAAAGTGGTTTGCCCAACGTATGTGTGGCCAGAAGGTATGTGGATAATAGCATAAATAACGCCAAGAGCTGAAAGAGCATCCCTTCCTGGTTGAATGGGCCTCCGATCAATGCCTCGTAATTGCAGTTCAAATTGTTCCGCACGGGCTGCCGCTGCCAGGTATCGGAGCCGCTTTTTAAACCAATATCCTGCATCATAGAGCCTTGTGTTCCGGTCATGATGTGCAACCCAATCAATTCTTTTAATATGCCGTCCATAGCGATGATTAGTGAAGGAGAGAGGGAGGTTACCATAAAGGGGATCGCAAAGAGGAGGTGTGGTTTGTGCCACGCCACCGGCACGGATATCCCCGTTTGAATCCCTTCCCTGATTCTCTCGCTGTGTCATTGACATATTAGTGACATTTTTGAAAATCATGAAGTATCTTTTCCAGGAAAGGCGCAGGTTACATAAGAGATGAACAGGAGTGGTGAATGTAATAGAAGGGAACACCATGGTCCAGGGTTTTAGGCCCGTCAGCTCAGCGCGGGGAAGGCTGCCGACGTCCTCGGCAGGAAGGCTCTCGCCACAGAGTTTTCGAAATGATGACTCGGCTGGTGCTCAGAATGCCTCCACCTGTGAGTGCTCTGGGCAACTGCCCTAGACGCCGGGCACAGCAGGACCAGCTAGTCTGTTATGCAGGAGGTGTCCGACCATCATCAAAAACTACTGTGTACGAGGTTTATGTTAAGGAGGGCATCCTGCAAGGGTGAGCTGAGTAGGAGTACTCCGCACCTGAGTCTGGCACACCTTGGGTGGGGAGCTAACTATACTCACTGCGCGGAAGGAAAGGGCAAGAAACCACATCCTTGCGGTGACCGCCACCACAGGACATGGGCTCCTAAAACAGAAACCAAAGATCGGTCATATAGACAACCAAAACAACAGTTAGTTACAACCAGATCATTTTCCATCCATAGCATATTGAAATCACAGCTTCATACGGAAAAGACAACAAGCTCATATTTCTGGGCGGAAGCAGTAACGACATGGAAGCACATGTCAGCACATGTTCAATCCGCCATAAGGGGAGAAGCCCTTGCATTAATTTGGGCCAATTACATCAGGTGAGCCAAAACGTTATGTCATAATCAGAAGCCTTTACAAAGCTCATCCACCATACCATAAGTGTGACCTGGTAGTACATGTCCAATCCTAGCCGCTCAATCTACAAGAGCAGAGAGTTAGCAAGACCGGAATGTGTGTTATAAAATATCACCACAACTTCCCCTATTCTACCCAGATGAGTAGATCCTAAGTCATAGCAACTTTTCCTGTATTGCAGACAATGAAGCATTCTCAAGATGAGCCAATCCACCAATGAAACAGTTTTGCTTGTGAAGTCAATATCTATTGAGAACCTTACCTTTAAACAAGCAAGGAATCTCACCTTTACACAAGAAATGCAACACACTTGAGATAGGCCAACCCAGCAGTATAAACAATTCGAGACACAATAAATTTGTTATATCATTTTCTTGATTACATTTTCATCAGCTAGCATTGGGAGGCCTCCCATTTTCTTTGTTTTTGTAGTTACCTTCTTACTGTGCCTATCACGTACAAGGCTGGCCACAATGATGATGGTTGAGTGCCAGCTGCCCACATCCCCGTGTGCCTTTGCGGCCCACTTGCACGTTATGAAAAGACGCAGAGTAAAAGGGTAATTATATTTTGTCTGTTCTCTCAATGACGCTCATTCATATGCGTTTACTAATAGTACACAAGCCTCAAGGAGAAGGAGTAGAAAACAAGGAGGAGGACAAGATAAAAGAAAGAGAGAGAGAGAGAGTGAGAGAGAGAGAGAGAGAGAGAGAGAGAGAGAGAGAGAGAGAGAGAGAGAGAGAGAGAGAGAGAGAGTGTTTTCAATAGATTCTCTATACAAACCGGTGGAGCAGACGACCGTAGAATGACACGAGGCATCAATCAGTGTTGGGGTTGCAGGATGAGGGGTAGCTGTTGCTTATGGTAGCTGTTGCCTATGGTAGGTGACCACTCCTGCAGACCGGACAGCACCGATTCGGGTGCGGACTGTGGAAGCATCGCATCCAATTCTCGCAGTTGCAATTGCTGCACCGAATGGCACGATGTAGACAGATATCGCAGGCAACATGGCTCCCACAGGCAAGGAACACAGGCACGCCGGCTGCAATTGTAGAGGCATTGCTGTTCAAGCCCCTGTCTACAAATTAGACATGACATGTCAGGGTGTGTGTGTGTGTGTTATAGATTTTTCCCACAACAGCCCCAATTCCACCCAGATGAATAGATCCAGAAGCAAAGCGGTCTTTGTGCTATTGCAGACAACGAGAGCATTTGAGATGAGACAGTCACTGTCCAACATATTAAAGCAATTTTATAATTAGACAGTTTTTTGGTTGTCGTTGGGGTACCGCTTCCATTGTTCTTGCAGCTCCCCTTTTTCTGTGCCTCTTACGTACAAGGCTGCCCATGTTGATTGTGGTTGAGCGGCAGCTGCCCACATCCCCGTGTGCCTTCACGGCCTGCGCGCACGCGCGCGCGCGCGTGTGTGTGTGTGATCCGTCACATCCCTTTCTTGACTCTGTGTGTGTGTTGTCATATTCGCTATACAGTGTATACACTCAAAAAAAGCATGACTGTGCCAGACTGTTTCGTCGGACTTTTTCCGACTCAGCAGGAGGTTGAACCCTGACAGTCTGCCCAGGATGCATTTGACTGATGGATAAGTACTCACCACATCGCCCAGAGTTAGCGATACCCCTCAGAGAGATAAGTGGTCGACTTTTCTCACACCAAACTTGTGTGTGTGTGTGTGTGTGTGTGTGTGTGTGTGT
>BFEA01000035.1:1523955-1539805 GCA_003427395.1 Chara braunii
CCGAACTCGCAGAAATCCGCAAGTCAACCAAAAGATCCGCACGCCCGAGGCCCTCGGCCGCCGCGACGGCTATCCGTGGGGGGTTTCAATCACTCCCCACCACAAGGAACCCGAACGGGCCCGCCGAAAGAGCCGCACACTCAAGGTCCTCGACTGTCGTGACGGCCATTAGATCCGGCGTCTCGTCCAAATCAAAAGCCCGCCGGGGTATATATACAAAAAAAATACAACGCTGAAGTAAAATTATTTTAGAAAACGCCACCACCGTTCGGACGCCGCCATTGACGAAACCAAGGGGGATAGCTCCACAGCCCTCAACCCCATCGGCTTCCTCCTCAATGCTCCGCTGTCGCTGCGTCAACGCCTGCTGGCCTCGATCCCCGAACCTTCGTAGTATCAGTCCAATGTTGTAACCCATAGGGCTAAGCCCAAGCCTGAGACCAATATCCGCGGAGCGCCATATAAGGCGGTGCCGCGGTTTGGGCTAACAACCCAGCTGTGCGGCTCCCCCGCCCGCGCCGACCTACCTAGACCATCCCATCATTGCCCCGTGCACTATCCTATGCCGCTCCGTTCACCGCCCGACATCACGCTGTCACTGTCGATGCCATCGTCGAGGTCGTTCCCCGCACGCGCGCAGGTCTCAGTCAAAAGTAGCCAAAATTTCCCCTAGGTCATAGTTTAATCAAATATAAATAATTATTAATAATATTGTTAAACAAGGTGACCGATGTCCGACCGACTTTATGATCAACAGCGGAAAAGAAATCACGCGTGCCATAAACCGGTGCGCCCACGCACTCTTTACTCTAGTCCGCCATCCCGTCAACGTTATCACAGACACAACCCCGCCTACCGCGGTATACTTAACTTTGAACCAACCATTCCTGTCACTCGCAAAAAAAAAACAGGGCGGATACCCTTGTAAGGGTATTCGCGCCGACAACGGGACGGGGTCACATACGAAATTTAGGTGATTGTTACTTACCAGGACGAGGTAACCTCCACGAACACGGTGGGACGGGAACAGCAGCATTTGGACCGTGGTACAGAGGCAGAGAGTGAGTCAAGCGACCGAGAGGCCACGACACAGTCCTGGCACAGACTGGACCAGGTCCGGAGGAACCACCCTCAGGCCCGGCCAGTTGAGGATGGGCCTGAGGCCAGTCCTGCGCGGCGCAAAGTGAGGCCAGCTGAGGCTGGACCATCGGGGGCTCGACACTCGTAGACCGTTGGGCAAAGCGCAAAACGGTTACGCGCGTGCACGATTGACATGTGGCACGACCCAGAGGGACGCAGAGAGAGAGTCAACTGGAAGGGGAAGTGGGAAGCTAGCTGTTGGAGAGAGAGAGAGAGACATGAGCGGTGATGATCGAGAGAGAGGCAGAGTTGGGGTCTTGTTGAGAGCTGGTCAGGAAGCCAACTCAGGATGGCGGAAGGACTAGGCTGTTGAGCGGCGAGAGAGAGAGATAGTAGAGAAAAGAGACAGATGAGTGAAGAAGACGAAATTGGGTGTGTGCAAAGAAAGTGATGCTGACGTCAACTTTGACCTCCACACGCATAAAGGAAAAAGGAAACCGACACATGTGCGAACGGGGGGGCGAACCTGAGATGACGTCAGTCCTGAGTGAATTGTGGTGGTGACGCGTATACACCCGGAGGGAGTGTCGAGATGCGAGCTTGCCAGTGAAGGTTGACACCAACAACTCTCTCACCCTGTCTGTGTACGACTAAGTCTATCGAGCCTACTCTGGAGGGTGGGGATAAAGAGAGTGGATTTGTCACGTGCAAGAAGAGACTTGGCAGTCGTCACCTCAACTTTGAGCATGCGGAGAGATCACGGAGAGCTCAGAGATGTAGCTCTTATGGGGTGACTGTAAGCTGAAAGGAAAGACGGTTCTTGTATTCTTGGCAATCAACGCAAGGCGAAAGAGGTCAGGTCTCTGTAAAAGGGGTCTGGGCGTGAGTAGGTGCTTGACATTACTAGCCCCAATCTTTGCAATCTTCTGACACGCAAGCTCCCCACCAAGTACGGTCTGCGAAGGGTGGCTAAAGAAGAGACGGACATAATGCTGGAGGACTCAGGAGGAGTGTTGCTCGCACACTTTTGGGCTGAGTACACTTGGGAAGAGCGAGAGACGGGACTGCTAACTAAGCGGGGCACGTCCGTTTTCAGAAGATGCAATGTCATTAACTGCCCGCTGTCGTCCCTTCGCGCGGTAGCACTCTTGAGGTTTGCTTCCCAGTATCAGCTTCAATGCTGTTAATGGTTGGTGTGTGCTCTTCTAGTTAAGGGCTTTATCTAATGGCTTACTGGAGAGAGTTTCGCTTCATTCGCGGGAGTCTGTTGGGGGAAAGGAGCTTCTTGACTTACTCTGCCCTGGTGCTAACCTAACCGTATCAATTAAGAGTCTGTAAAGCGATTTGTTATTGTCATTGCCGTGAATAGAGTACACTCAGCAACTAGTGAGTATCAAGTGAGCCTCGAAAAGTGAAAGGTGTGTGATCTGCTCTGGTCTCCTGACAGCGTGAATGATTTACCACATTTGACATACCATTGACTTGAGATGGAGTGAGATTTCGAATGCTCCTATTTGGCTCGGTTAGTTTACTAATGATAGCAAGCCAGTTGGGTGGCTTCGAATGGGGAGTGATTAATGGCAAGTGTAGTTAACTCGACCCAGTTCTTTCAACCATCATGAGCCATCATTTGCGCATTGTGGGTGTTAATTGCTAGTTTTCTCAGGCAAGTGCTGGTTGGGTAGGGTTTGAACTGAGCCACTAAGGCAATTCCAATGCCTTGTTCATGCAAGAGGTAATTCCCTTTCTTGCAGTCGAGCTTCCTCGACTCTATTTTGTGTATACGACTCTCTTTGAAATTCCCTCTCTCCTTGATTTGGAAGTGGTGTCTTGAGAATAAACTGAATGACGTTAGTTTCCCTGGAGTTGGAGCGAGGGTGCTGAACAGAGCATCCATAAACTCCCTCACTTCGCAGCAAGATTTTGGTCTGAGGTAACTTTAAGTTGTTTGTGCCTGGTGCTCTGATCGTCGCTTGTGTGAGGTCGATGATTGACTTTGGCGAGCTTCGCGATAAGCACTGACCCTTTGGGGAAGTGCTTGTTAATGAAGCTCTGGTCTGATAGTCTCAGTCCGTACACCTCCGTGAGAGTGCAAAGCCAGTGAGGCGAAATAAGTCCCAAAGTGTTAACCTTGCGATTTTATTGTCTGATCATGATTGCTTAATGGGAAGAAAACGAACCGCTCTTAGGGAGATTGCATATTTACTCGCTAAGTTCCTAATGGACGAAGATACCGGCAGCATTCAACAGAAAAGGAGAGGGGACATTTTATGGGTTTTGATAATCCTTGGCATATTGGTTGGACGGGTTTCTACCACTTGTTGTGCCTAGAGTACTAGTCGGGACGAGCTCGTTGCTAGAGGATGCAGAGCCCAAAGACTCATCCCAATGATGTTAACCCCTCTGAAGCCCTGTTTTGTCACACAGACTTTATTCCAATGAGGAGTCTGAGTTGAAGATGCTAGTATCTTTCGTGCAAAACCTCGAGTGATGACTATACCGGACATTTGTGAGTTCTACTAGAGCTGAAAAGGCAGACTCCTAGAGTAGTCCTCACGTACTAAACCAGAACAATTCCTAAGGTTGATCCTAAACCCTCCTGTCACTCGCCATTCTTTTCATTGGTTTGCTAGCTGTTAATCATCATCTGAATCTGCTTGGTTCGCATAACCAAGCATCTGACTGAGCTCAACTCTGTACACCAAGGGACTTTTATAGCCTATGAGTGGGGACAACTTATAACTGCACCCAGACGCGCTACGCCAGACAGTGACCGCCCTATGCCTTGTACAGCTGAGGCTTACTGCTGGGGGCAATATGCACATTACGTGAGTTGTGTCTATGCCTAGTAACTAAGCCTGCATTGTGTAATCAGTTGGGACTGAGACCAGCGGACCGAACGTACATACAATAAACGAGAGTGAAAGATGAAGGTGCCCACTGCACGGAGACAGAGTCAGAGCCCCATAACATTGTTATCTGGCGAGGGCTGAGTAAACGAGCACTGGAATAATCACTTTACTAAGTGCCTAACGGGTGGGGTTTTCTTGGAACAGATAATGTTATGATTAGTGACTCCATGGGTAACCGATTTGTTGCCTCCTGCAAAGTGGGGGACCCAGTAGAACTTCGGACCCCGGTGCCGGAAAATGGACATGGTCAGCTTACGGTTCAGTATTGAGCATCTTCATCTGGTCTCCCTCTATTGTTTGCAGCTAGGCCGTGGGCTAGAGCATGCTTCCTCACTCGGAATGGGATTGACTCGTACCTAATGGTCTGAGTACTCAACATCAACGAGACGATCTGATTAAGCCCCCATGATCCCGAGTCCAGGAACAGTCCCGTGCTCTGCGTGCAAGGCTTACGGAGCTCGTCTGCAGTCAATCAAGTTTACTACCCTACTTGATGTTTGAACCCTGGTAAGTCACAGGAAAGATGAGAGAAGACGAGGTCCTAGTAGTGAAGTGCAGCTCAGTAAGAGACAAGAGGGAAAAATGGGAGGAAGAAGTCTGCTCAGATATGAAAACTCATAAACTGACTCAGAGAGGATACGCTGTAGAGATGGTCAGAGGGAAGAGGTATATTGAATATGTGCTCTACTTCTACGGTAGCAATGGTAGGTTGCACAGTGCTAGTTCGTTCCTGGAAACAGTTGAACAGGCCAGGCTAAGACTTGTGTAAAACAAAAAGAACTCAGACTCTTCCTTCACAGCTTCCATTGGCGTCTTGGTCGAAGAAAGTTCCACTTGCCATCTGCAGTTTCTTCAAGTAATCAGCTTTTGGTGACTCAACATTCCAAAACTTAACCAGGATTTGGTTATGATTTAATCGGAATTTTACTCAGCACCCAATAAGCTTTTAATCAGTAACTCAGAGACATTATATGTCATCGGAATTTAACCAGCAACTCAGGTTAACTAGTGCCACGTCGAGACCTGCAAATCTCTCAATCTTTTGGGTGCTAGAAGACCGGCGTTTGTTGACTCTTTATTCAATCGGCATTTAATCAGCATTCAACCAGCATCCAGACAGTACTCAGGCAAACATACAATCAAAGTTTAATCAGCAATTTTCCCATTCAAATCACTCAAGATTTACAGCCAAAAACGATCAGCGCAATATTGATTATCTTACATTACACCAGTGACTGTTTTTCTGGGCTCTGTCACAACACATGAGTACAGTTCAAACCATCTCAGTTGCGGGGTCAGTCTTGACCAATCTTAATCGGATTGCCCTCAAGGATGCTTTCCAGTATCGGTACGTCAGTGCAACTGGCTTCATGCAAGATGAACTATCTATCTTTGTGGTTCACACTGAGTTCACCGAGGGGACCATTCACGACTTGAGACCCTATGTAAGGAGGGGGAAGGAGGACTCATAAGCACTTTGACTCGGTCTGGACTGTGGCAGCCCGGTACCTTGAGGAGAGAGAGAAGGAGCTTGACGAGGGTGGTACTAAGCTGATCCGCAGCTTCAGACCAAAGCTCTACTCAGATTATCCCAGCCCTCCGGTACCTTCCACTCTCACCGACGACTCTTGCTGGGGTGACCTGGTAGATCTAGCTAAGAGGTACATTTCTCCAATGGTGATTGACTATGAGGCAGTGACTGAACCTTCCGAGTTCCCACATCTTAAACGGGGAATCTTCTCTTAGCCATATCTCCCTACTCTATGGGAGGAGTTTTGTGCCATGGTTGATTTTCGTATCATGGGACTTGGATGAAAATGCTCCGAGCTAGAGGGTCTCGGGTGGCTCTACATACAGAGACCACAATCTCAGAAAGTACGGAGACATGGCCGAAAGCACAAGGAACAGACAACTAAATGAGAGATTGTGAGTGTGACCTAGAGGGATGAGTGAGGACTCGAGACTAGTGCTGGCCATGCTCTCTACATGTGTACTTTCTGAAACTATTATGAGTTCTCATTCTTCCCTCACTTAACCTCGCCTTTGCTCGAGTCAGTCAGTCCTGCTTCTTGCATTATTCTTGCTGATGATTGCATTTCATCGATGATTTTGTCACAGTTCTCAAAACTTAGTAAATCGGAAAATTGATGCATGCATGACACACCATAATTTATTATTATTATTTACATGATTCTCTGCTGTTCTGAATCAAAATAAAAGATTCCTAAGACCGGGGACCTGCGAAGACCGTAATTGAAGGGTCTCGCTCGAAGCCGCACGCACACAACAGAAAGGGATTTGCACTAATTAATTTATTTTATTTACTGCAATCACATGCAAAATCATGCGTGACAGCCTGTTGCCTTTCCGGTCGCCCGAAGTGGTCCGTCTGGAAAAAGTGAAACACCGGGCGCAGATCTTGCAAACACGCGTGTAGGCACCGTCCCTTTCGGTCGGGTTTACACGTGCGTGCACAGGACCTGTTTATGACTATGTGAGGGGCTGGCTCCGGATTAGCAGGAGTCTGAGTAAGCGATGGTCGATCAGAAGATACGATCCGGGTTAGCTTAATTCAAATTTCGTCACTTTCTAGTACCCATCATCATTGCCCTCCCCTTTCCTAAGGCGCATGTCTTATCCGTGCGCGACCCCTCAGTCCCTCCCGAACAGTCAATCGCGAACAACCAATCACGGGTCCATTCAATCACGACTCTCGCGCACACATATCTGCTCTACCATTACGCCCCAAGTTCTCACCCGCGTATTCATTAAAACAACAAAATTCCCATCAGACTCATTCATGTTTAGCGACGGTGAGGAATCGACGAGCATGCGCATCTTAGATTGAAAGGAAAGACAACATACATTCAAACAGAAACCACCGATCTTGCAAGAAATTGAGAATGGCAATTACGCCGCAAACGGAGAGTGAGGAAGTACAAGCATCCATCGAACTGTCAAACATGCAAGATCTAATAGAGCCGAGAATAAATGATGACGCACACCAAAATTCCAGATAATTCACAAGGAAAATCCAAAGTTGCCGCAACAAAATTGGCCAAGGCGAAAATCCAAAATTTATATAGGAAGGTTGGAAGAAGAAGAAACAAGAGGAAAAGGCAACATCCTGATCTGTCTCCTCTCCTTCTCTCTCTCTCTTTCCACGTCACCTCCGATGCGGGCAGTCCGTCGCCACGCACCAACACCGAGTCGTCACCCACTTAGCCCAATCAGGCTCGTCAGGTTCGCCCGTGCGCCACAGTCCGTCGTGGCCCGCACGTCAACCCCGCTTACTTGGCGCCAGCCCGTCGGATCCCCCGACCCAATCTACTCACCTGCCCACTTACTTGTTAGTCGATCCTCACTGACCGCGCTAACCTTTCAAGTTCAGAGAGAGCAACTAATTGCGTTTTGCAAAATTTATAGCATGCCTGTGTGCGCAATGAATTCGGGATCATGCCTAAGCAAAGGAAGAGAGGAAGTGCCTACGTCTGCATGTACAGGCCGCGGCGTGGGGGACGGAGCCACTCTCCGCACATCGATCCGAGCGTGCAAACATGGGAACCACTTAGAACAAAGGAAGAGAGTGTGCATGCGAAGATGAGGCAGGAAAGAAGGAAACACAAAGGTCATCAAGAACAAGAAGATTACAGTTGTGATTGCGCCCGCCAAAAGCTACAGTTACACACAAGATTAAGGCGCGGGTGGAAATCAGAGCCCAGACCCTGTCGAGGCACGACGCGTGCAAGCAAGAAGCGCCGTGCATCCAAATTGCAAGGTGCCTAAATTCCTAGTCTAAATCCTAATTGCAAAACGAAATTCCGAAAGAAAAAACAATTCTGAGAGCCTACGGGTGCTCGACATTAGTTCAAATTTCAAAAACGAAAATTCCCGCGCGCTAATCGCTCCAAAATTCCTAATGCTCACAGCAGAACAAGAAAGGAGTTATGGCAACCGTTATTTATCGCGCTCACTAAGGCGCAGTCACTCAATCGTCGGTGCAGGACTTTCCCGGCACCGGCCCAACGAATTCCAACAAAAACAAAAAAGAAGCGAAGGCATCCATGCAACTTGCCCAACCAATCCCTGCTTACGCCCGTCGCCCATCAAAGCCCTCCCGTTTCCCCACAGCAGCCTCGCGCAGGAAGTGGCGCGGTTACAGAAGATAGTTCGTCACATATGTGACGCCCAGGGGGTTCCAATTTTGAGCAAGCTCCCGCTTTCTCTCTCATCAGGCGTCGATCCATGATCGGATGATCAACACAGAGCTTACACGTGCCACACCGTAGGATCCGAGTGTGGAAGTCATCCATCGTGACAATCGTGTGCTCAATCCGGAATGGTGTTGGGGAAGGGTAGTCTGATTACAGGCGGGGGAGGGCACGGATGTACCTGGGGAAGGGGAGGCATGAAGCTATAGATCTCCCTATCGTCAGAAGGGAGCGGGATGTAGTAGATGGAGCGATGGATACGAGGAAAGTGAGGGTGTCATCGTTGGTGGGAGAGAGAAGTAAGGTAGTCGGGGTAAAGGGTGGCGATGGTGCGACGAATGGCTGCGCGAAAATTGTCATAATCTTCGCACGCAGGGATCGTGCTAAAGATGATGCAACAAACCTCCATATGATTGAATTCCTGCCAATCGATGCTAAAGAGTAGGACATGGAGAGTAAAGGAAGCGACGAGCGAACGGGTAGTAGTGTGAGGGAAGATGGTGATCAGGAACCGAGTGGCATAACGATGATAGAAGAGGGGAAGAGGAAACAGATGCCACCTATTGGGGAACGGGGGTCGGCCTACAAGTTGTTGGACAGTGAGGAAGTCATGGGGACGACGGGATAATGACCGGGGACGAAGCCCGAGCACCCGCATCTCGACGTAGGCGAAGGGCGGCACGTGAGGGTGGGGAGGATTGAGAGGGGGATCCACTTCTTCGGCGGTGGCGGCTTGTTGAGGGCCCGGCTGCGGCGGCTCCATCTCTCTCGTCTTGTTCCCGTGGAGGCTCCGGATTGAGCGCAGGATTTCCTTGCAGCAGCTGCGGTGGCGGTCATGAGTCCTTGATCGGACGTTTGCCTTCCGCCTTTTCCCGCCGTTTTCGGTCCTCAGCTTCTTGCTCCTCCCTCGTCAGCTCGGCTGCTTCACTCGAAACGTGGCTTCTTCTTCGCCAGCCTCCTCCTCCGAATCGTCCTCCTGTTCCTCGTTGTTTCCCCCCGATCCAGCCTCTCCCAACACCTCGTCCTCGAACTCTCGGTAATCAGCATCGGTGTTCCGCTCCTCCTCCTCCTCCGACTCTTCGGACTCTTCTTCTTCCTCCTCCAGTGCCTCCTCGCTTGTTTGCCCTTCAAGGGCGCGTCGGACGAGCGGGTCCCACGTGGACAGATCGGTGACGTCGACTGTCAGATACACGCCCCTCGACGACAAATAGTAGCTCCCCTCGTCTAACTCTTTACACGTGGACCACAGGAGGTGCGGTTCCAAGGAGCGAGTAAGCGTGGCCGTTCCTGGTCTTTGGTCGCAGCACAACAGGATCTCCAGCGGCAGATCGTCCAGCACTTGGACCAGGAATACCAGCAATTCGTCTGTGATGGCGCTCAAAATTGTCGTCGCGCACTTCCCCAAATATGATCCCCATAAAATCTCCCTCCGTACCTGTTCCCCACGCTTGAACGAGCAGCAGCTCTACCTCATCGTCTGGAACCTCGCTCTCCATAGTCCAATCTGCAGGCTCGGCCCAATGGAATGCGACGTCGAGAAGGCAAAAGTTGAGCGCCGCGTAAGCTTGCCACTGCCACCACCGGCCCCACGGCAGCACGCTCAGGATCGGCATGTCCAGGTGCTTGATTGTGAAGGACAAAGATGTGTCCCCGACAGACTGCCAGAACATGGGGACATCCGAAGGGAGGGTGAAGGTGGCGAGGTGATGACGGTTCATCGAGGCGGGGCGAAAGGAAGAAGCTCAGGAAGGTCGACCTCCGGTGCAGTGAGAGACACCCGAAGCTGAAGGTCGATATTGTTGGTCGTCACGACCCAATCGCGCGGCCGAGCCAGCGATTGCACCCACGCCCGGAAGATCTCGGTATGGCGCGCCGGATGCAGAGAAGTAAGGTCGCCCGTGAAGACGATGATGACCGACACATGGTTTTCTCCCGGGGGAGATAGTCGCAAAAAGGCGAACACCTCGGCCAACACACATGTCTCTCCAGCTGACGTGAATCGAAATTCGGCCACCGCATGAATGGCCACTGTGCTGAAGAAGGCAACGAATCGGAGTAGATCTGGACTCACTCGGGGTCGCCAAACTTGTCGGATCGACGATATGCAACCACTGGGTTGCATCAAACGCTCACTGATGACTGGCTCGTTCAAAAAGCTCATGGCGATGGCGAGGGGGACGAAGGCTGAGGAGTAGAGGAATCAAGATAGTCGAGGTGGTCGTCTTCTTCCTCGAGATCGAGGGACGACGTAGACGATGGAGAAGAAGGGGAAGAAGGAAGAGGACGAAGGTAGGACACGTGGCGAATGATCGGACAAGCCGATCGGCTTTCCGACACCTCCGGCGCAAGCCGCACCGTGTTCACCCCGCTCGGACCAAGCTCGACTACGCGAAATCGCCCGAGAGTCCGTTGCAGATTATTTTCAGTGAGGACAAACGTTTTAGTTGTCTTCTGTTGAATGGGGTAGTGGATCGAGTAGTGCACCATATCTTGGATCACGGGGTCCGAGTCATCCTCGCTATCAGAAGAGTTGTCGGTCGGTTCAGATTTCTTTCCTCTCACCTCTTTCTCAGGGCTCGGCTCTTTCCACATGATCACGCGAAGAGAGCTCCTGATTTCCGGCGGGGGTCTTGGTGGTAACGTGGTTCGGAGAGTTAATCTCATTGGGACGACGTATGGCTTTCCGCCTGTATTCCGAAGAATGACAAACTGTCTTTCAAAATCCAAGTTAGCTCGTAATGCCGTGAGGGTTGGTAATCATAGGAGGACATCGTAAGTGTTTACATCTAATACTACTACATCCCCCAAAGCATGAACCCTCCCTAGTCTGAAGGCCACATTTGTCATCCTCCCCACTGCTTTGATCTTTTCTTCGTCTGCCGAGACAAGATGATCACCTTCCGCCAACGTAATTAGATCTTTCTTTCTCCCAGCCCGTTTCACGACCCTCAATGAGATAGCTAGGACCGCCGCTCCCGAATCAAGGATAGCGTTATACGGAATTCCCCAAACTTCGATGTCACACTCTGCGGATTTCCACGGGATGGTTTTAATCCGTAGAAAATGGTCATCTTTTTGTATTATTCCTAACCGTATCGGATCCGACGTGTTAGGAGTACTGGGTTTTTCCTCGATAACCGGGGATTTACCTTTCTGGGTAGTTAGCTTGGCAAGAGCAAATTTTTTTCTGTTTGCTTTGCAATGCTGCAACATGCATTCGTTGGCCTGTTCGGATATGGACAGGAAGTGTCCTATGGGTAACGGGATCCGGTGGTCCAAGGCTTGGACAATATCCAAAATGTCGATTTCTCCAGTGACAAAGTTGGACCACCCGCCTCCATCTCTCCTGAGGACGGTCTCCATTCAGCCACTTCTTTTCGTTCTTCTGCCGGCCGGATTGTCCCAATCATCCCTAGTCCCGGATATCCCAAGCCAACGTATTGATCAAGCAGGATAAGTTTCGTTGTTTCCTCAGCAGTGGCTATCGTACTTCCTCCATTTTCAATTTCCTCTAGCATTGTTCTCACCCTCCCTGACCCATTTGCCACAGGTGCAGCAGCCATCGGGGCCGCTCCGACTCGTGGTTGTGCGGGTCGGTGAGGGCAGTCTCGAGCTATGTGGCCCAGCTGATGGCACGTGTAACAGACACTCAAGCGATTTGCGGCTCCGCCCATAGCCTGGGCAGCGGGGATCGCTGCTTGCGCAATGGGTGCAACTCTGACAGCAATGGGGCGCATCGATCTCATCAGAGATTCTATCCGGGCGCATCGATCTCATCAAAGATTCTATCTGCGCATTGTGTTCGCGCTGTTCCTTCTTGCTTTCTTGCATCAGGCTAACTAACGTGCGGGTTAGTTCAAGCACCATAGTACTTTCGTTTGTCCTATTCAGAATTTCGTGGGAAGGCACAGGGGCCGCTAAAACTGGTACAGACGTTCCCACAACTGCATCTGGTAGGGACTTTTTGGTCCGGATCTGCTCAAGATAGGTAACGGGGCCAAAAACGAAACCCATGTTTTCGAACTTATTCTGAAGTGCTGCCAACTCAGCCCTTGCTCGGACCAGTTTCGAAGAATCCCCTTCTCTGGGAAAATCTTCTCCTTCTAAGAAACTGGCAGCGAATTTTCGCTTCATTTCTTCGGTTGCGGTCATAATCTGTTGCAATGTGTGGTTGATAGGGGAGATCTGCTTTCCCAGTTTCGCTCTTATGGCTCTGCTACGAAGCCCATCAATAAACATATCTCTTCCAACTTCTTCTCCGCGTTGGGTTTTGACAAACATCCGATAAAACCTGTTTCGATATTCGGTGACCGACTCAAGCGGTTTCTGAACTCGATCTTTGATCATAAAGAGCGCTTGTTCCAGATGAATGTAATCAAATCGATTTAAGAAATCCCGTTCAAAGGTTGGGAGATCTACCCAAACGTAAGTGTTAAACCAGTGGTGAGCGTCCCCTCCTAATTGAGCGGGGATATTAATCTGTGCTTCGTTGTTATCATACTGTTGTGCGCGCACTGTGGCCAACCACGCTCCTGCCAAATGATGTGCAGGATCGAAAAGATAAAGATCCGGTGGAGGCATGGGTGTTTGAGGCCACGGAGCCGGGTCAAGCGCAAGATTCGGATTCTGATTTTGGTTCGCCGTTGGGTGAGCATTCACAGGGGCCGCTCGTCGAGCAGCCGATCTGCTCCTTGTCACCACGGGATCGCGTCGCGGCGCATTCTGTTGTCTGGGTCGCCCTCTGTTCACCAGGTCGCCTTAAGCAAAGTACTTCCTTCTACTAATCCTTCAGCCTGCCGCGTGTTGGCTCCGATACCAACCTCACGCCCAGCGCGACTTCCTGATCGGAGTGGGATGGGGCCCCGGAAGTGCGAAATTGGGGGTGTGCCAAGGAATTTAGGAAAGTGGGGTGGAGTCCCAGGACAGAACTGAGATCTCCTGTGGCAAGTTTCGGGGGGTAAAAGTGCAAGAGGGCAAATGCGGGCCGTGCGCGGCGTTTCAAGTTTTATGAGCAGATAGACCGCCCCTCGGACTGGTTAAAGAAATGAAAGCTGCAGATGTCATGCAACATAAGGCAGATGGCATGCGCAGTGTATCCCAGGGATAAGAGTCCCGACGTAATCACGTTGTTAACAGATCTAGACACTCTTGCATTCTTTAAACAGAATCCCCCACAACATTACCCCTGCCGTCGATCTCAAGCATGTTTCGTATGCCTTAGGCCCGAGAGATGGAAATCACCATCTCCTCTGGTTTCACCTTTGCGGTCAGTCGCGGACCTGATGGACAGGGTGCACACTATGGGTATCGCGTTGTCTGATCAACTGTTGTCGTCGATCGCTGCAAACTTCAGAATCAGACGACGAGGGTTTCAGTCGGAGGTTGCGTGCCTGTCGTTCAGACTCCGTTCGGGTTCGGCGGACAAACCCCGAGGCTCGGTACTTGCTGTCTCACTGGCACTCAGAACAAGGGGTTCAAGGCCAGTAGGGAGCGATAGCGTGCCACGGGATTACGATGAGGTAGTGGAAGGGCAGCACCACTCGGTACGGTGGGCAGTGAGTTACTAGGACGACGACCCCAGGTTCGGAGAAGACGTGGCTCGTGTGGGACTCGAGGAATTGGGCTGTGTAAGGAACAGCGTCCAATGCCCTTCCTATATCCCAATCGCACACACGTTAGTCTCCTCGCTGGTAAAGGAATCTCGGAGGATCGGGGAGGGGTTGAGCGAGGAAGTACGCGTTCTTTCGTTCCCAATATTTTCGATATTTGGGGTCCCGCAAAATTTCTCGGTCCGTGATGCGAAACATCCTGTCAATCCGACGTAAACGCCGTCATGGCCCACACGCAGATCTTGCAGACACGCGTGTAGGCACTGTCCCTTTCGGTCGGGTTTACACGTGCATGCATAGGATCTGCTTACGGCTATGTGAGGGGCCGGCTCCGGATTAGCAGGAGTGGGCGTAAGCGATGGTCGATCAGAAGATACGATCCGGTTCAGCTTAATTCAAATTTCGTCACTTTCTAGTACCCATCATCAAAGCCCTCCCGTTTCCCCACAGCAGCCTCGCGCAGGAAGTCGCGCGGTTACAAAAGATAGTTCGTCACACCAGGCCTTGACGTTCTGAAGCAAACAGGCCACGGGCATGTGGTACCGGGACCAAGTCAAACCAAAGGAAGCAGAGGCTGGGACGAGTTCAGGCTCAGTCCATTGCAAGTCAATATAAGGACTGGCCAGGCACATTTGAAGAAGGGAGATTGCTCATTCGTGAGTAGTGTGGAAGTGCTGCTGGAGCGCTTGTGCACTAGCTGCGAGTGGCATGCGCGAGAGCCCTGCTGGGCAGCGCTGCGCTGAAGAAGGGAAGTGGCCATAGCCGCTCAGTTGGCAGTTGGAGATGGGACTGAGTAATAGCGGATGTATTTCCAGACTCGAGATCTTCAAGTAGAGAGAGAGAGGGAGAGAGTGAGCGCATGCATGAAGAAGACACAGAGAGAGAGAGAGAGAGAGAGAGAGAGAGAGAGAGAGAGAGAGAGAGAGAGAGAGAGAGAGAGAGAGAGAGAGAGGCAGAGAGAGAGGAGAGTCGCTTTGCTTGGTTGAGGATGCTGGAATCAGATTACTGAACTCTGCGCTGATGAGCGCTTGGTGACTGAACTCTGAAGAGTCTAAACTGCTTAATGTGATAATTTGTTGGGATATCGAAGCTGCGCTTAGTCTGGACTCTGCATCTCTGGTCTCCAATGTGGACTCCGTGTGATCTCTCAACGAGTGTGTTCATGGTGGTGACGACCAGAGAGGCTCAATGCATTACATTACCTACCGACCACTACTACTACTACTAAAAATATTACTGGGAACTCTCACCCAACCCGAGTTCACGATGCCTCAAACAAGGGAACGGCGCGAGGGCTGAGCCCAACTAATGCAGGTGGGCGACAAGTTCCTTTAATTGCGGGACTTTCCGCAAATGCTGCCTGGACCCCCTTACCCACCCCGCGGCGCCGGTCAGACTAATAAAAGCATCAGTCGCCATATTGCATCGAGCCCAAGCTTCGGACAAACCACTCATAACACACCAAGAGCACGCTCCAGCACACAAGAGATGAAAGCCCAAATGCGAGATACAAGAACTCGGACATACGCCAGAAATATCGAAGTCTTATTCAGCAAGTTTGTACGTGCTTACGTACACAGTTGGGCGGCTATGGGCGGAAGGGAGGGAGGAAAGGAGGGAGTGATGCGTGCATCGAGTGAAGGACAGATGGGGAAATGGTAAGTATGACAGATGTATAACTACACATGCACACACAATCCTACAACACCCGAGACACTTTTCTCCTCCCCTCCCCTCCCCCCCCCTTCTCCCTTCCCTCCGCCACTCCGTATCTGCCTCCGCCAAGTGTGACCGTTGTGCCTATCTACATTCACCATACCAACCTCCTCTTCCGCCTATTGCGACGCCTTTTCCCGTTTCCTCCTCATTCCCATATTTCCTTCCCCTCTCCGCTGCGGCAACTCTTTTTCTCAGCCCCCTTTCTTATCCTCCTCCCACCCCTGCCCCCCCCCCCCCCCCCCCCCCCCCCCCCCCCCCCCCCCCCCAAATCCCATACCGCTGCAACTTCCTAACGCTTTTCTGTTTCTTTTTCCCCTTT
>BFEA01000035.1:1548840-1566866 GCA_003427395.1 Chara braunii
GAGAGAGAGAGAGAGAGAGAGAGAGAGAGAGAGAGAGAGAGAGTTCTCAGAGTGGCGAGCAGGAGGATTTCAGAAATGGTGACGAGGCATAGGAGGAGCTGGAGATGGGGAACCTCACCAGGGAGGGGGATGAATGAAGCTGCCTAACACGGAGGCAAACTGCCCTGCCGACGGGCTGGGTATTGCGCAAAGTTTCCCACCGGGTATGGAGGGCAAACCAGGTAAAACAGGGTGCAGTCCCAGGCCCAAATGACGCGGTCCAGATTGCAAATCTGCACATGGGCCTGACACGGGTAAAATGGAAAGAATTAGGCCCAAAAGGGCAGTCCGCTCTACCCACATCTTTTAGGGGCATTTTGGCGTATTTCTCAACTTATAGGGATATTTCACAAATTTTGCCCAAAAAAACAGAAATAAAAAATGCGGAAAAAAAGGGAAAAAAAGGGATGAACATGGAAAGATACACCGCCAGGCCCAAGCACTTGCCACATGTGACCGAGGCAAAATAAATAAAATAAAATTAAAAGGCGGGTGAATGGGCCTCACTCCACTACTCTCTACATCTGCAAAAGCGGAGTGGATCTTGTGGTAGATAGAGGTGTAATCTGCCCTGAATCCCTAGAAGAGAGAGGGGTGGGTTTTGCGGGTCCTGTTTCTGCAGTTGGGGGCCTGTGGAAATGGACCCCTGTCGTGCCGGTGGAAGGCCGGTTTTGCAGGACTTCCTATTCCTTATGTGATGTGAGGGAGGGACCACGGAATAGCTACCGCAGTCGCAGTATGAACCTGGTCGGAGTGCCATGATCATACTCTCTCCTGGTAACAAAGAAAATCATATGCAAAGGACTGGTCGCCTTGGTGGAGATTTCACAACAGCCTTCGGTTGTGTCCGACATTATTTCTCTGATTCACAAAAAAGGAGACAAAGAGTCCATAAGAAATTATAGGCCCATTACTCTTACGTCGACTATTTACAAAGTGATGTCTAAAGTGCTAGCATTATGCCAACAACCATGCAACTGGTTGCGCGCAAGACAGACAAACCGGATTCCCTCACGCAACAATCCTCGGCCCCCATCAACAGAAGTAACAGGAGTGGCGGTTGGGATTCAGTACCAGGGCATTCTCACTTGGGACTGCAAACCACAGGCATTGATCTACAAAATCTAAGGTTCACAACATTTGGGGGTATTTTCATCCACGGCAACCAGGCAACCGCTCAGCATCTACGATCGTCTAAGTTCGATGTGACAACTTACCCAAGGCCTCGCTGGCACGTCCGGTCCCACTGCTTTGTCCTGTGACAATATAAGTCACAGGTGCCTGCCTAGCCATAGCTTGAGTGCTCTCCTGACCTGCGCTTTCCAGGCGCCGATTTCTCGCAGCATTCATTGTGAGCACGAACCTGTGCGCATGCCACACAAGGGTCATATCTTTCAGAGGTCGAGCCCTTTTTCCCTCACCTTGATTTGGTCAGAGGACTCTCGGTTCGCAGTCCGTCGTTTTTTTCCTTGTTAGTCAACGTAGTAAGTCAAGGACGTGCTACCATCGACCATCGGCTTTCCTGCGTCACTCAGAATCGTCAGTCAAGGTCGTGCTGCCATCACAAGTCGGTTTTCCTTAGTCGGACACGGTCGTCGAGCAACGTCATGTGGCCACCACCTATCAGGACTTCTCACCATTGGTCAACGTCGTCAGTCACGATCGTGATGTCATCACCATCCCCGGCCAGGTCAAGGTCAAGGTCTACCGGTCAGTCTCCCCTCGTTAGTCCAACCCATCCTGGTAAGCCAGTCCCCACCTCCCCTCCCTCCCCATCATGAACCTATCTGCATGTAGAGTCAGTGATCCACCACCCCCCTTACCCCAGCCTCCCAACCCCCAGTGCCACCGCACAGCTTCAGGCTCTCCGTCCACATCCTCCTCTTTTCACTCTCTCGCCTCCACCTCCTCACCCCTTTGCGATCCGTTCCTCCTCTCTTTCTTTCCCTCTAATCTTACTATCCAATCCCAGGATAAGCCATCCACTGAACAACTAGTCACAATTTTCTCTTCATTCATCACCCCACTCCGCTCTTCTCTATCTTTACCACCCACCTCAGCGGAAGAAGAGACGAAGCTATACAACAAATCTTCGTCCTAAGTTCCCCGACGGCCTCTCTTCTCCCGCTCCACCTATTTCTTCTCCCATTCATCTTCCCCTCCTCTATTTCATCCCTCCAACATAGTTACGTCGAAGATCGGAATCTTGTCGCCTCTGATCTGGTCGAATTTGTTGAAGAAGCCGCTTTTTGCACGCTCCAAAACGGTGCACAGTCCTTCTTCTTCCTTAAACGTGATCACGCAGTTCAGTTACTCTCTCATTCTTTCTATTCAAATATTATTCTCTCTCTGATCTTCTATGGGACGCACAACCTCAACCTCCTAACCCCTCTGGAGCAGGCAAGGGCAAGCGCCGAGCTGGCCGATTTCAAGGAGCATCACGCGCACGATCTTCGCATACCCTTCTACTGTTTCTCGCTATGTTTGGCTTCAACAAGGGACACCTCCCCCAGATTATGAGTAAACAGCAGATTACTTAGCCTTGTTCTCTGGGGAGGCTCCCGGGCTTCGTAACTCCCATCGCCTTCTTCTTCAAAGGATTCTTTTAGCAGGTGGCCAAAGGAGACACTTCGCATCTGCTCCTTCACCAACTCATCAAGACAGGTCCCGGACCTTGGTTCAAACAACTCACCGAACTGGCGTTTGGAATTTCAATCGATTACCAATCGACACCGACTTTCCTCAGAGAGGCTTCCTATTTGTCGCAGCCGACGCTTCCTCGCTTGATTCTCAAGCTCCAGGAACCATCTCACGTTTTCATTTTCATCGACCCAGCTGACAACGATGCCGCAGAGGAAGAAGTCTGAGTACCATCATCCCAGAAGAAGAGCTCATAGAATATTTTCAGACTATGTCTCAAAATCTGATCCACCTTCCCCCACTCGACCGATTTCAGTGCAACAGTTACTTGTAGTCCCGCAACCACCTCAACACACATCACAAACCCCGTTCACCAACCCCATCAACCCCCCTGCACCTAGGGCACCGAGAGCACAAAGAAGGGCACAAATTTTTAGAGGACTGGACTACTTCTTTCTTTTCTGTATCCTCTTCCTTTTCTTTCTAGTCTTATTCATTTACTTCCTCCTTTTCTTCCGTTCATCCTCGCCCAATCTTCTTCCTCCCCAAAACACAAAGGGATGAAACTAAGTAAGCCACCTCTTCATTGACCTCCACTTTCTAATTCCCCTGTGTAGGGAATAAATGCGAGATAATAATTGGCAGTTTTATATTTCATGGCTATCAAGCAATGAGCTGTGCATTTTCTCATTTCTGGACTGTGTTGCTGTACATTTAAGTTTTAATCTCTAATTGGTTTAAGATTGTCTTTGCTCATTCTTTTCTTCTACTTGTTTCTGAGCTTTACTTCTTTCTTTTCAACCTAATGTTAAAATTAAAATAAAAAGACAGGAGGAGAGCAAACCAAACCCAAGCAGGGGGAGATATCGTAAGACTGAGAAAGAGCAGACTTTAAAAAAGAGGAAGAGGAATGGCAATCATAAAGTTAGTGTATCTTTTCGCAATCCCTCACCACTTGTTTTTGTCTTAACGATGCATATTTTGCTTGAATTTTATTTCCTTACCACCTCGCTTGTTTTTCTCAGTCTCAGAATGCATAAAGAAAGCAACTCCGAAACAAAGAAGAGCATCATTCTAGCATAACCACCCCTATTTCCCTCTTATGAGCAAATCATTCCAACTCATCCCACTATTGCCTTTGCCTCCAACCGTTTCTGTCAAATGCATTTTTTCCTTTCACCCAGTTTTCTCTTTAAAAGTAGGTATATCCTACCTAATCTCACCTTTCAAGGGAAGCAAGGATGCAAAACACAAGAGAGAAGGTTTTTCCTATCACAATACTTGCTCCATTGTAAGCATCCGTTACTTAATCTTCACAAAAAAAAAAAAAAAGGAAAACAAGGAAAGCGAGAAAAAAAAAGGGCGAGTAACCTTAGCACCACTTTGGCAATCATTTTCTCTTCTAAAAAATCAATAGGTCGATGGATCAACTCACCATCCACTTGCGTAAAAAAAAAAAAAAAAAAAAAAAAAAGGAGGAGAGGAAAGAAGGAGAGCAACGACTCCATGACCAACCTGCCACTTCATACCTAACGAATCATTACTTCATCACCCTTCTATCAATCATTCAACCAACCACAACCAACGTACCAATCAAAGACCTTTACCCCTCGCTCAAAGCAATCCATATCAGCATCATCAATAAACCACTCAACTAACGTACCTTATAAAAAAAAAAAAAAAACGGAAAGAAAGAGGGGGAAGGAAACAAGGACGCACGTCAGGCATAAGGAATAACCTGCATTCGAAGCTATTACGGTAACCACCACCATCAATGAACCAAACCATCAGATAGTACCACTACTTATTAAACTATTAAAAAAAAAAGAAAAAAAAAAGGGAGAAAGGAGTAATATGAAAGCTACCGACAAAGTTATTGGTGCTGAAATGTTAATTCCTCTCCAGCATTCAACCACTTTTTGACAAATGATAAACAAATAGGTTCTCGCCCGAAACACAGTCAGAGAATCATTCCTTCATGTTTACTCCATCAGCTCTGCCCCCCGACATCAAATCCTAAGTCTGGGTACGAGCAAAAAAAAAAAAAAAAAAAAAAAAAAAAAAAAAAAAANNNAAAAAAGGATATCCAATCACTCCCACACCTAACCAGTCGATGAATAACCAGATCACTCCCAGATTATAGAACTGTCTTTTTCGATCCTACAAGCCACTACTCTGCCCCCTTACTAATTAATCGTCAAAGAACGGTGATTCAAGCAGCGCTACGTCACCTCACCAATCAACCAGTCATCAATAACAACCAATCATCCGGATAAGCAAGGTGCATTAATCAAGTTATACTAAAATTTCCTTATCACACCACTACATCCATACTGCTAAAGACGACCGTCCTATCTTTTCGTCAGAACGACACCTATATTTTACCCTACTTAACGATTAGTACCACAACACCTAACCCATGCATTCTTCTCTATTATTTACCCTTGCAGTAATCATTACCTCATCAATCCACCAGCCGGATCAGTAGTGTGATTACAAAAAAAAAAAAAAGGGGGGGGGAAGAGGTTAGATTAGTCACCTATTCCTAATCAGCAGCTATCACTGCAGGACCGAAGGAATACACAAGCAATTGCAAAGCTACCACACCATATATAATCATACCACCTATGTATAACCAACTATCGCTCACACCTTGATCTCCAATTGGTTGGGCCTATTTCATCACACACCATTTGTGAAGCACTAAAATCATTCTATTTCCATTTCCTCTCGCTATGTCATTACCCTGCATCAATAATTCTCATGAATAACCAACGATTTTATTATCCCTACCCACTTTCGATTATAAAGTGAATGACATTCATTTGCGGAATAAATCATCTCTTACTAACCATCTTTTACAAATCATCATCATGTTCTCGATTTGCTTTTGAGGGATCACCAAAGCACTACAATACTCCTCTCCTTCAGACAGGCACCTACGTCATTCACCCCCTTCCATGTCACCTTACTAATATGTTGGCACTCTCAACATTATTGCATTATCACCTAGCACGCCATTTCTCATTTTCATACAAAAAAGGGGGGGGGAGCGAGCCCTGATGAGAATTGAAAAAACAACAAATGAAGGGCGAAAAAAAGGAAGCATGAGCAACCATCCTACCATTCCGTAAACAATCTTTTTTTTCAATACCTATTGTTTACCTGACTGGCTTGACAAACTACCATACCACAACACCGCATCTTTCTAACCCCATACAAAAACTTCTTCCCTCGATCATCAATAAAACAACAATTCTCAATTTTTTTAGCACGCTACCTAACCTTTCGTTTAATATATATATATATATATATATATATATATATGTATATATATATATACAAGAAAGAGAAAGGAGGGATATCTGCACTGGTGAGAAGGAAGACAACTAGCCCCTCGTTTTTATTCGAATCTTTTTTTGTGCAAAGAAAGGAATGATGGAGAAGACAATGAAAGGGACCAAGCACACGCATCATTATCAACCTATCCCAGAATCTAACAACCATATCATACGTTAAAAAAAAAAAGACAAAAAAAAGACAAAAAAAAAGACAAAAAAAAAGACAAAAAAAAAAAGGGAAAACACAAGCATCAACCAATCTCGAGGTTGCAGGCACCTTCAATCCCATATGCATGAACACCTTACTCACAATTTTATTGGCTATTTTTTTGCAGGATATGAAACAATTCCTTCAAATTTTTCTTCACCATATAGTCTCCTTCCCACTCGAAATGATCTCAGCCATTCCCATCAATCGGTCCCTTACCCCTCTCTTCCCCTTTCTGTAATATTGTCCTTATCTTTATCCCTCCTCTTTTCTGTGCATTTCTCTTCTTTACTATCCTTTATAGGTCATACATCCTTGCACATCTTGACACCTAAAAAAAAAAAAAAAAAAAAAAAAAAAGGGCGAGACAAGGAGTGAAAGGACATTTATATGAATTTCAAATAAGACGCGGAAGGAATGTCAAGAAAGAATAGAAAGGCAAAGCGATGTCCTGCATGGGAATGATCATGCTACTTGCGTATGGCAAGGCACAAAATACAGACAAAAATTACGAAAGTCTAATTTAGCAGTGCTCTTTATTGCATAACCAGATCATCTGTACGATCCACCTACCTATTCAACTTGAGCAGGCCATTACCTCAAAAAAAAAAAAAAAAAAAAAAAAAAAACAGAGAAGGTAAAGGAAAAACATGAAGGAAGGACAATTGCAAGAGCAAGGATAAGCAAGGATGATCAATTAACAGTACAAAGAAGCGGCATCATTAATAACGTTAATTACAATATTAATCTAGCCTGTTATGCCTTCATCTGTGAACCCAATTGTCATGTGTTTAATCTATTTTCACTATAAATGTCTTGGAAATGGATCCATGGCTCAACACCTTCCTCGTTGTATCTGACCCCCAATCTGTAATCGGAGCAGAAGTCTATGTCGTTTTTTCAATTCTACCCCCAACTTTCACTCCGGCAAAGATTATCGAATGTGTCAATCCCCTTTCCCACAATCTCAATGGGTAATTTTCAATGTTCAAACCAATGTTTCAAATGAAATTCACAGAGTGCATGTGCACGCCGTAAAGCTAAAAAATCCTCTACCTCCACCTCCCTCCCAACCCCCACCCCCAAATACCCCTCCCTCCCCTACACCTTCCCATCCCTTCCCATTTCCAGATATCATGTCTTCCTCTTCCTCACTCATCCACCAAGCCACTATGGATACCTTCGAGCAACTCAAGCAGCAGATGGTCACCAAGCTGGAGGAGAATCGGCTCTCCATTGAGCACCTCAAGAAGCAACTCATGGAAAAGCAAGAAGAAAACTCCAACTTGAACCAGCTGTACCAAAATCTTAAATTAGAGATGAACGGCATTAGCAGAAGCTCAACGACAAGTCTCAACCGGCATACGAGGAACTAGCAGCATGAAAGTCAACTTTCACCTCCTCTTGCTATTTTGCACAGATTGAAGCTTACATACGATTCTTGGAAATTAATATGAATTACTCTTACTTCCCTCATAGGGAAGGCCTTTGCGACAAATTTCACCGCAAGAGTAGCGTCAATCGCAAAGGACTGTGTGGAACCTCTCATCACCAAGACTGTTAAACAGATACTCGATAAGGCAATCAGGAAAGTCATGGACAAGCCTGTACCCATCATCAAGTCAGAGTACAAATACTGCATGAGCCTCGTTAGACACGAGGCTCACAGATAAGAAAAGGGTCGTCACCCGACTAATTGTACTTATCACCCCGGACTGTTAATAGGTCCCCGTCCGCGTTATGAGGCTTATCTTTTATCCTGTGCAATCCTGCAGATTGGGCATTCTGGAGTGGGAGTATTCCTCGTACCGCAAGAGAGAAGATCACACAAAGACCGAGGACAGCAGGAGGTCATAATCCAAGAGACACTATGAAGATGACAAGGACAGGGGTTACGACTACCATAGAGTCACCAAGAAGTCTCACTCGGATTTCAACCAATCCCGCCCTGCAACCGCTGATTCACCAGAACCTCTCAATAACTCTCCTACTTCTTTCGTTCCTTCCGTACCTACCATCTTATCTAATCTTCTATCACCTCTCTCAATTTCTTATTTTCGCCTCGCTACCTTTGCATTGCACGAGCACGCATCATGGCTAAGGAACCCTGGCAACTTCTTCGCTACCTCACCCATTAACCGTTTCTCTAACTGGTCTCTCTTGCTCTCATCATCCTCTAGAAGGTATTCCCACTCAGTGCTCCAATGGATACATCACGGAGTCATATTTCAATTCAACGACACTTCACACATCCCAACCACTAAGATTATAGAGGTTAGAAGAATGGTTAAGTCAGTTTTCTCTGCTTCCCGCTTTAAGCAAACTCTCAAGCTTAGCTCCCCCCTTCCACTCATTATGCCTAACCATAACAATCCCCCTCACCACATCAATTTCATCTCATGCACAATCTCTCAACTCCTCTCCACTGGAGTGATAAAACCATCCTCAAATCTCATCGTGGTCAACCCCGTTTTCACAACGGGAAGTTCTTCTAAGACCCGGTTCATTCTCGACGTTCACTTTGTCAACCTTTTTGTTACCTTCCTACCTTTCCACTATAAGTCAATTGATGATGCTACCGCTCACCTATCAGGATCTTCAACTCAAGATTTCCTAACATACTTCGATATAAAGAATGAATACTATCATATCCCAGTTCACCCCAAATCACGTCCTTATCTAGCTTTTCAATGGAATGGATGTCACTATCAGTTCATAACCCTCTGTTTTGGTCTATCTTCTGCTTGCTGGATCTTTACAAATGTCATGCAGGAAATATGGCTGAACTGCATATCCGTAATGTTTTTGCCACATCCTACATCGATGATTCAACACTCGCCAATAAGGAACTACCCCTGCTCCTATGACAATCTTTCAACTATGTTGCTCTGCTCCACAACCTTGGCTTCTTTCTTAGCACCAATAAATGTTCTTTCCTACTTTCTCAATCCATCTGATTCCTAGGATTCACCTTAGACTCTCACTATAAACGCATAAGGGTTCCCTGTGATAAAATTTCTAAGATAATTCATCTCACCCAGTCCTCATCAAACCCTTCCAGCAGAACAATCGCAAAACTTGCAGGAAAGCTCGCTTCCCTCTCCAAGGCCTTCTTACCTACCCACCTCTACTTTTCCTTTCTTTACGAAGCTATCTCGCCAACCAATTGGGACTCCCTCATCCGTATTTCCGACAATCTCACCCATGACCTCGTTTGGTGGATTTATCACCTACCCAACCTACTGGGACGACTTTGGACCGTCCGCCCCGCTTCCTTATCCATCTTCACAAACGCCTCGGCAACCCAAATTGCAGCAGTAATTCACCCTATTCACAAACACACAATCACACTCAACCAATGTTTGTCTGAATCTCTACTCGATTCCTCCTCAACTCATATGGAACTGTTCGCCATCCTCGAAACATTCCAATTCCTCGCCTCACTCCACCCCTCATATTCTTTCCTCAGCCTCAATCAGACTTCGCTCCAATAGTCAGACAACCACAACGCCACTCCTACGTATGAAGTCAACAAACGAATCCTTCAACCCTTGGCTACGAAGCATCGTCTCCATCCTACTCACCTTCGACTCCCTTCTTAGTCCCGTTTGGATACCAAGAACCTTAAATACAAAGACCGATTCAATTTCTAAAATCGAATATAATACTGACTAGGGATTGGCGGGTCATATCAGGATTGAAATCTTCTATAAAATAGGCATTCCAGCAATAAATCTTTTCGCCTCAGATTATCACCATGTCTGTCCCACTTTCATCTCCAGGAACTGGTCAAATAAAGCATCCGAGATAGACGCACTCTCACTAGACTGGAATCTCCTTCCATCTCTTCCCTACGGTTGTATCTTCCCTCCTACATCACTTCTTCACCAATCCCTTTCCAGGGCAATCGCCAACCCAGATCCTTACCTCCTCATACTACCTTCATCTCGACGCACATCTTGGTATTCCCGCATACTCTCCCTCAACATCACCCACCGTTTCAGCATCCCCGAGTCCAAATTCTCCTGCCACCTCAGTCCTAGGGTGCATTTCAGCACCCCTAACCCCGCAATTCTCGGCCTCATCTTCTTCCCGACCTAAATTTCCTTCGCTCCTCCTCTTCCATCCGCGACGAATTCCATATCCATACCTCATAAATATCCCAACACTACTTCATGTCCCCTGCCGCATCATCTCACCCAGACTCCCCCCCTCCTCTATCCCCGCTTGAAACCCCCCTATCCGAAAGTTGTGTCCACTCTCCCCTTCATAAACTCCCGCCTCCTCAAACCACCTCTTTATGCATTTATTAAACCCTCCCCCACTTATCGGACCATCACCTCACATTGACCGAAATAGATACCCTCTCCTTATATCCTGCCCTAACCGATCATAACTACCCAACAACTCGGGAAGCCAACCTAGGAACGTCTCTTCCCCACCTTGCGGGTTTCGCAGTCTTATCATAAACCTCCCTCCATAACGATCAGTCTTAGTGTATCCTGGCCGCACAACCTTCTGCTCAAAGTCAATTTCCTTGTATTGCAACCTCAATCCCTTCCCGCAGCACTGCCAACTCTCCCACAGATACAGGAACACCCCTCCATCTCGATATGCATGGGCCTCCTGATAACCTTTCAATATTTTCACATTTTCCCTAATATGCTCCAACACCTTTTTCAAGTCCAACCACCTCAAGGGCCGTGCTGACTCCTCAACTACACCTCTCTGCAAAGAGTACTCAAGATATGCCTTGCGGAACGACCGCACCCTCTGGCATGGATCTCCTTCGCCATCTCTCCCAAGTAACCGAAAGTACTCACTCAAACAGTGCACGACCGCATCAACACTCGATGGTGATACAAGCGGCAAACCTTCAGCATCGGAAGTCGGACACCTACTTTCTACCTCGACAAGCCATTGGTTGCTCACAAAGGACAAAACATCCAAATCATTGCAGCTTATACGATCTCTTCCAACGTTGCTGCGCTCCAACCACTCATTCAAGGCAAGAAGAAGCTTCTTCATTTCACCTCTCCATCGCCGTCCGACCCCATACTCGCCAACCAAGGCGCTGCTCCACTCAAGTCTTGCCTTGTATCCACCTTCAAATTCAGAAGTACTTCGCTTTTGTTGTCAGCCTCCATCGCTCAGTCGTTCGTTCCACCATTCCCTGCAAGACGACGACGTCACTTGCGGGACGATGGAGGGAGTGAGGCGGTTCAGGAGGTGTGCGGGCCTGCGGCCAACTTCTACAACTCACTTCTGTGTGATCCAACATCATCTACGGAGTATCTTTTTCCTTATTTATCTAGAGCAGACTTTTGCAACATTATGCCAACAACCTTGGATTCCCTCACGCAACAATCCTCGGCCCCCATCAACAGAAGTAGCAGAAGTGGCGGTTGGGATTCGATACCAGGGCATTCTCACTTGGGACTGCAAACCACAGGCATTGATCTACAAAATCGAAGGTTCACAACATTTGGGGTATTTTCATCCACGGTAACCAGGCAACCGCTCAACATCTACGGTCATCTAAGTTCGATGTGACAACGTACCATGGCTGAAGTACAGCCTCGCTGGCATGTCTGGTTCCACTGCTTTGTCCTGTGACAGTATAAGTCACAGGTGCCTGCCCAGTCACGATAGCTTGAGTGCTCTCCCGATCTGCGTTTTCCAGGCCCCGATTGCTCGCAGCATTCATTGCGAACGCAAACCTGAGCGCATGCCACACAAGGGTAGGATCTTTCGGAGGTCGAGTCCTTTTTCCCTCGCCTTGATTTAGTGAAGTGGTCCCGCCCGCCCTTGATTTTCCTGCGGTGTGCGGGCTTGCACCCCACTTCTACGACTCGCTTCTGTGCGATCCGACATCATCTACATATTATTTTTTTTCTTATTTATTTGGAGCAGACTTGTGAAACAAATAGAATGTAATGAGTGATTACAACTCTGATCCATCCAGATCAAACAGGGTTTGTTAAGGGTCGCTTCATTTTAGATACGGTCATGTCTGTTGCCCAGGGAATTGAGCTTATTAATAGATATAACTTGCCCGTTGGTGTCTTGCTATAGGATTTCGAGAAGGCCTATGACCGTGTTAATTGGCCGTTTTGCAGCAAATGTTGTAGCACATGAAATTTGGACCGACTTACTGTAATGCTGTTAAATCGTTTTTCGCAGGTGCGACTTCGCAAGTTTTGGTTAATGGGCGACTTTCAATGTCGTTTACTCTCTCTAGAACTGTGCGTCAGGGTTGTTCGCTAACTCCTTATTTGTATATCCTTTATATTGAAGTTTTCCACTCGATGTTTCGAGATGATGAGAGGGTTCGGGGGTTGGTGTTGCTTGATGATGAACCTGCAAAATCGCAGGCTTTTGCGGACGACACATCTTTTTTTTTGGCCTTGGAACTTTGTTCGTGTGAGGCTTTCAGACATAACCTTCATTGGTTTGCTCAGGTTGCCAAAGCTAAGGTGAACTGGTCAAAGTCTGTGTAACTGCTTCCTCTTGATCAAGCAATGCCCCCTCAATTGCACGACTGGGGTTTGCAAGTGGCTCAGGTGGAAGTATCGGAACGGTTGTTGGGCCAATATGTTTCATTTCATACAGGACAGGCATTGTGTGCAAATACTCTTCCTACTGGGGTGTTTGATACGTTGAGAAAATGGGGCCGTGGGCGCTCCGTCTCTCTGTATGCACGCCCTTTTGTACTTAATAATGCAGTCTTTTCAAAGTTATGGTATATGAATGCGATTTCATTGCTGTCCAAGAAAGTTGCTGGCCAGCTGCAAACTTTGAGCATATAATATTTGTCGAAGCAACGCACTACTTCAGAGCTCATGCTCCCTAAGGTGGCCTGGGACAAGGTGATTTAGAAGCATTGCCATGGAGGATTGAGCCTTCTTTTCCCTCTCCTCCAAACCAGGGCAATGGTCACTAAGTGGCCAATTCGTTATCTTCTGGCACCCGCCGAGGGCACATGACGCAGATTGGTGACATGTTTGCTGGTTGAGGACTTTGGTTTGGATCGTTTAGCAGATGTACAAGTTGCCCTTTTAACCCCCTTTTTTGTCGTAAACGACTGCAGTCGTCTGTTTGGAAAAACATATTGGTTGAATGGAGAAAGGTTCTTCCCTCCCGTGGGCAACTTGTTTTTTCTTTTGATAGGCTATTGGCTCAACCTATTTTTGATAATCCTTGTATATTGAGGAATGATGGTCTTCCCTTTGGTTTTGTGGGTTCGCATGCTTTTGGTTGGTCTTGGTTTGCACGTGGTGTGGTCCTCCTGGTTGATCTTTGGGACTTCCAAGCTTGGAATTGGAAGCCCCTGGAATAGTTGCAGGTGCCCCTTTGGGGACTTCGAAATGTTGATAGACAATGATAGTAATTTGTGTTGTATACTTGAGGTTGTACCTTCTAGCTGCGTGGAATATATTGCTCATAAAAAGGTATTGCCAGAAATGTGGTTTCACTCATATCATCAGGATCGCCCTTATCACCTTTGGCGTTTGGATCTTCTGGCCTCGAATGCACTTGTTGAACTATCGCAGTGGGATGTTAAAGATGGATACACAGGCTCTGGATCAGCTCTTGTTAAATTGTCTGTTAACCCCGTGGTGACCGCCCTTGAGAATCTGGTGCATGTTTGTGTGATGCAGCAGGGTAACAACACCTCTGAGGATTTTCTTCCTTACACAGTCTTCATACCATCTGCTCAGCTCCAGTTTGATCCACGAGATTGGTATTGGCGTGACCCGGTCAGACCTCACCGTGTTTGTTCTGTTCTCAACTTTTCAGTTATATTTGCATATAATCTATTGTTGCCAACAGTGGATGAAAAAAAAAAAAAAAACGATGTAGCTGCGCTTGTTAGTAAGTGATGGTCGACATTGGGCCGACTGCGATGTGTGCAGTATTCTGACTTTCTTCGTAGACTTAATCACTTCAGGTCCTTATTGCCTGCCCTGTGACAAACTGTTTTCTGCAACCACGCAATTTTCTGCGCAAGGCTACTTCAGGGGTTGAATTGGGAGGGCCCGTAGGATTACATGGGTGAACTCGCTTTTCTTGTTTTTCGGAATCGAGGCCGGGGTGATCTTGTGACGATTGGTAGCTGGTCGTGCCTTAGCGAGCGTGAAAGATAACTGTTGCTATAACTTCTTTCTTGTTCTGTTGTGGGAAATGAGAATTTTGTTGCGGTCGTCGCGCGGGAAAATCTTTTTGAATTTTCAACTGAGGTCGAGCCCCCGTGGGCTCTCAGAATTTGCTTCGTTCGAAATTTCTTTTTGCAACTAGGATTTAGATTAGGAATTTAGGCGTGTCTTAATTTTTGTTGCACGACGCTTCTTGCTTGTGCACGCTTTGCCGCGTCAGGATCTGTGTTCTGACTTCCGCGCCTTAATCCTTGCGTATAACTGTAACGTTTATTTTAGCGAGCATAATTGCAACTGTAATCCTCCTCTTCTTGATATCTTTTGTGGCGTCCTTGTGCGCACGTGCTTCTTCCTCTGTCCTATTTGCCTGAACGCTTGCATGATTGGATCGATGCGTGGAGTGAGGCTACGTCCCCCACGCCACGGTCTGACCATGCAGACGTAGGCACTTCCTTCCTCCTCCTTTTTCCACTTAGGCACAACCCCGAGTATCTCGCGCAAGCATGCATGCTATAAATTTCGCAAGCTCGATTAACTCGCTCTCTAAGAATTTCGGAGTTAGTGCGGTCGAGAGGATTGGCTAACAGGTAGGAGTTGGAGGGTGAGTAGAGGGTTGGGCGATCCGATGAGCTGGTGCTGCACATGCGGGGTTGACGTGAGGCCGCGACAGACTATGGCGCAACCTCTCTTGCATGCTCGGACTAAGCGGGGTGACAACTCTGTGTGGGTGCGGGGCGACGAACTGCCCTCATCGGGATGTTGTGAATATATATCTATATATATATATATATATATATATATATATATATACATATATACAAAGAGAGAGAGAGAGAGAGAGAGAGAGAGAGAGAGAGAGAGACGAGATGTATTGTGGTGATGTTCTCTTCCATCCTTCTGAGTAATTTTGGTATCGGCGTCAGTCGCCTTGTCCTTCTTTTTGATCGGCATCTTTGATTTTTCGTTTTTCTTGCTTCTTTTTTCGGAGACTGACATGTGGATTGTTTTTCCCCACTCCCCGTCTTTGTCTTTTTGAATCGGCAAATCTGATTGATTGGTTCCCGGCGATCGAGCTTTGTGTGATCTCTGGGCTGATTGGCCAAAGAAATGTTGCATGATCCTCGATTCTTTCTGTTTGTATGAATGCTAGATGCATGGATGATAGGCGTGATTTTGTCTGTGTACGAATTGGATAGGCATGCTAGACTATTAGATGACCGTCTCACTATAGGATGATCCATCTCGCGAATCGGTGACTTTCACCCATCTGATCGAAGGACAGGTCCCGTGCACGCACGTTTAGGCTTGACTAAAGACGGTCGCTGCCTACACACGCGTCTGCGAAACCTGAACTCGACTAATTTCCCGAATGGCTGATGTTCCACCCCGGCTTGAAGCATGAATTTCGACGTTCCCTTTCGTGTCACTGACCGCGAGTGTTCGAGGGATCGAGAATTCCGGGAATATTGGGAGCACGCTTGTTTCCCTGCACGACCCTGGGCGGAACCTCCGGAATTTCCCTACTTGACAGGGAACAAACGTATTTGCGAGTGGGACCTCGACCAGGCCTTGGGACGTAACCCCCATCTCCCTAGCTACTCTAGCCCATACACGTGTCACGTCTTCGCAGGGCCCGGAACCATTACCTTAGGGACCAAGTTCCCTCTCTCTCACCGCATCCTACCCTACCACTCCCTAACCATCGTCCCCTAGCTCGCAATCGCTCCTTACTGGCCCCAACCCCCGTGCTCAGAGTGTCTGTGAGACCAAGAATACCGAGCCTCCGGCTTCATCCGGCGAACTCGTTCGAAGGAAGAACGACGGGCGCACAGTCTTAGATTGAGGCCAGCCGCGTCGGATGCGAAGACTTGCGACATTCGACGTCGGCAGGTGACGAATCAGCGGGATACCCATAGCATCCCGATAGTGCACCAGATACGACTCCGACCCGGATGACGGTGCACCAGATACGACTCCGACCCGGACGACGGAACCAACGGAGGCGGTAGCTCTGTCCACCGAAGCAAAACGGAACTCCAGTCCGCGCCTTCCCTCCTGCATTTGCATCCCAGGGCTTGTCACAGGAGATCTCCGTTCCGACCTGGGACTCCACCCCCACGTTCCTTAAATCCTTGGCACACCACCTTTTCGCACTTCCAGGCCCACTCACACTCCGATCAGGAAGTCGTGCCGGGCGTGAGGTTAGGGCGTCACATCTGCCCATCCCAAGGCATGCGGGCATTCTGTGGCTTACTATGCATACTGCAGTTCCCACAGCGGTGTTGGTTTTTCGACGACTGGCTCGTGGTGACCCGTTTTGTAAGATCTGTACCTGCGGATATCGTGTAGAAGATTTGACCCATCTTTGGGTAGCTTGCCCACTTGTTGAGACTTTCTGGACTTGGTGGAGAGAAATTGGGCCCCTTTCTGGGGTCTTGTCTCAGGGCTGGACAGTTGAAGGTATACTTTTGGGCTCTCTTATAGCAGATTTTTCTCCACCCCTGCGATACGTATTTGAGGTCACGAGGGGAGCTTTGTTATGGACCATTTGTGAAAGTTCGAAATGAAGCCGTTTAGCATGGGGACCTGAGTACGCTTGTCGAGTTGCAGCTCCATGCCAAACGAGCACTTAGACTGGCGATACAGATAGATTGGCGACGAAAAGTTTAAATTCCTTTGCTTCGTCGCCGGCCAAGGGTATTGCTTGGTTTCAGAAGCATTGGGCAGCTCACCCTTTGTTGGTTACAGTGGATAGAGTGTCTTCTTCTTTTGCATTTGGTGCCTTTTTGCGTCCTGTATAGTGTCTTGGTAGTGGTGTTCTGTGATCTGTGTCTGCTGCCTGCAGATTTGAGTTGGCCTTGTGCTTAGATATGAGGATTCCCCTCCTGTCAGGGCTGGTGCTGGCGTTGAGGGATGGGTGTGAAGGTTGTGTACACAGGGACGGTGGGGCTGGACAACCCAGCTGTCCTTGCTGTTGCTTACTGTGCTGATGTAATTTGCCTTGGGCACTGGGCCCTGATAAAAAAAAAAAAGAAGAGGAAGTCCCCAAAGTTGACTTGCGTTTTTTTTTTTACTGGGAAGGTTGCCTTTGTAAGTGAAAAAAAAAAAACAAAAAAAAGACATGGAAATATAAACAGCTACTAGGCTACCAGAGTGGCCCGGGACCACTTGCACGGCCGGGCCAGAAAAATAAAATAAATAAATAAAAGTATTTTTTATTTTAAAGGGATAATTTGCGAAATACCCCTATAAGTTGAGACATATGCCAAAATGCCCCTGAAAGATGTGGGTAGAGCGGAATGCCCTTTTGGGCCTAATCCTTTGCATTTTACCCGTCAGGCCCATGCGCAGATTTGCAATCCAGACCATGTTGTTTGGGCCTGGGCCTGCACCCTGTTTTACCCAGTTTGCCTCCCATACCGGGTGGGCAACTTTGCACAATACCCAGGCTTGTCGGCAGGGCAGTTTGCCTCCATGTTAGGCTGCTTCATTCATCCTCCTCCCTGGTGAGGTTCCCCGTCTCCAGCTCCTCCTATGCCATGTCACCATCTCTGAAATCCTCCAGCTCGCCACTCTGAGAACTCTCTCTCTCTCTCTCTCTCTCTCTCTCTCTCTCTCTCTCTCTCTCTCTCTCTCTCTCTC
>BFEA01000035.1:1590486-1601293 GCA_003427395.1 Chara braunii
TTTTTTTTTTTTTTTTTTTTTTTTTTTTTTTTTTTTGAAACATCGTGGACGGGCATGGGGGACGTGCTGATAAGAGCAGACGATCCTCTCCCTCAGGGGGAGTGGGGCTTTCTGCGGGGTCAGTGACTAGGTTTTTTTTTTCCTTTTTTTTTCTTTTTTTTTTTCTTCCCTCACGGGGGTGCTTGCAGCCCCAGGGCCTTCCGAGGGGGTAAGGCAGTAGTGAGGTGGGATTGTCTGCTTCCCATGTTGATAAGCAGAGTAGGCTCAGTTGATGACAGAGGTGTGGGAGCAGATAGTGGACATGCACATACTGATGACCGACAATGGAACCGGTCTGGAGACACAGCTTCAACCAGGGCTTAGTGGGGTTCCTGACTCAGCCCTGGTGCCTAAGACTGCTGTCCTTTCAGAAGGGTAATGGTCCTGAGTGGTAGACACTGAGGTAGGACTGGGGGAGTAGGGGTGCACCGGGAAGTGTTGATAAAATAGAAGTGTGGGAGAGGGTCTCATGAGGGGTACTGTCCCCCCCCCCCCCAAATCAAACCGATGAGGACAAGGAAGGTAACAAAAGAACACCAAGAAGCGTTACCTTTAGTGTCTCGTCAATTCCAAGCAAATCACCTTAGTACGAAGTCACACACCCGTAGTACTACTGTAGGTCGTTCCACTGGCGAACGGAAGACAGGGCCACCACTTTGCAACTCAGCCGCTGCTACTATTGTTTTTTTTTTTGTTTTTTTTTTTTTAAAAAGAGAACAACCCGATCGGATGCTAGGTGTGCTGATAAGAGCAGACACATCTGGCACCGTCGGGGAGGCTCCATCTATTGGTGGGGAGCTGCACCTGCTGGAAACCGGGTCCAGCGTCCCTTTGATACATCGTGTTATACAAAGRTAACTGTTTGTTGTTCCCCAGGGCTGTGGCCAATTCAAACTCAACTTGAGGCTCCAATACCCCTTGGAGCTGCTAGTGTCACCCAACCCTTCTCAGGAGCACCSCTTATCTAATAGCCCAGCCCTGTCTCAGCAGCCCCCYTAGTTGGATATATGTGTGTCTAACCAATCAACCCATTAAACCAATACCCTCTCAGAACCCGCCCAAGAACGTACGGTCCGTCCCCTGCAGCAGTAGGAGTCCGTTGTCACAGGTTGTCCATTATCGTCCCCAACCACCTTCCATCCTGTTGTAGAGCCCCTCTCTTGGCCCCTGTACCAGAGGAGAGCCCTAAATACTTGGTTGCCTATGTATGCTGCATTGTATCAACGCAGCCCATTCCCTGGGGTAGTAGGAGACCGTTGTTGCAGGTTGCCCATTGTTATCTCCCTCCGCATGCCCATCTGCTCTGAGATCCCTCCCCCAGCCCCTGCACCCCAGGAGAGGTCGTATTCGTTCAGGTAAGGAAGCGGTGAGAATATCGGGATGCTGCTGTCGTTGTCCTCCCACTGGTTACCCTCAACTTCTGTAGGCACATTGCTTGGCCCGGCTGGCCAGGTACCGGGGGAAGGAGAGGATGTCCCTGGGAAGGAGAGCGATTTACTATCAAGCAAAGCCTAGTCGTTACTTCCAAACAAACCGATTTACAGTCCTGAGAAGGATCATCCAGGTGATACTCACACAAGGACTTCCCAGATGTATATGACCGCTTTTATGACCCCGCCTGGATGCATCTGTCTGCCAATCTGGACTAGATAGCCTCCGGATCACAATTGGACAAGATAGGCAACTTCCCCCATCCGCCAGTATTGCTGGAAGTTCTTCCCAAAAATAATTGCCACACCGGTACACTGTCTCTTAGAATGTCCCACGGCATTGAGCAGAGACTGCTGATGTTCATAGGGGGAGGGGACCTGAGGGGAGGCACAGCGACTGGCCCATCGAAGGAGCTCGGTCCTGATGCTGCCGGTTGACCCCTGGCCAGTAACGCCCACCTCGCGGTGGGTGCAGCTCCCACATGTTCCCTCATTGGAGGCTTGGGCACAGATGTGGGCACAGATGTGGCTGCTACGGGGTTCCCCGTACTACTATAATGGAAAAAAAAAAAGGCCTGAAAGGCTGTCCTGTCCAGATTCGACAAGTAATTGAATTGGTTGGGCTAAACTGAATTAGCTTTAAAAAAAAAAAAAAAGAAGGAAGAAGAAGACGATGAAGAAGAAAAGAATGTCCCATGGCTGTTAACCACACGAGCTGGAGGAGCGCTTAGCGCACGTGCGGCGGAACTGCGGCACTGAATCACGCTGCGTCACGAGCTGACGAAGAACAGTGATTCGACCCCTGGTTGAGGGGGTGCCACGCTGGACTCCATGTCCGCCACGTCTTCTTCATACGTGGCAGAAGGATGACACGGGGACAGGAACCCCGGTGGAGTTGAAGTGGAGTAAGCCCAGGCGAAACCAAAGTGTGTGGAGCCAGCCAAAAACACAGGGAGCAGTGAGATCAACAAACCGCAGGAGGACGACAGCTGGAACAATGCAACGACAGAAGACACCGAAGCCACCCAAGTGGAAAAGACAATGGAGGTGGAGAAACCTGGTGGGATTGATGAGGAGGCGCAGCAGCCGTGGGCGCGGTTGCGACTGACCGTGGGGGAGGATTGCTCGACGACAGAACAAAACATGGACACGGCTTCCACGGGTGCGCACGGAGGGAACAGGGCGGAGGGGCGCAGCGGCCATGGGGGAGGATGGCTCGGAGGCGGCTATGGTCATCGGATGCTAGCGGACCTGCGGTACGGGCGGATTCGTCGCGGAGCCAGGAGCCAGCGCAGCGCGAAACCGCGAAGGACGCAAGGACACAAGGTATGATAAACAACAACAAAAAAGACAACACAATAAAGGATCGAAAGGCATTTCTAAGACTGATGTGAACATAGAGCATAGAGTGGCGGAGGGGGAGAGGGAGAGAGAGGAAAAGGGCAGGAAAGGGAGGGCTCGATTGAGTGAGCTCCGGGTGGAAAGGACGCAAGGAAGGTGAAGGACCAACAAGAGGGGGAGAGATTAAAAGCACGGAGGGTGAAGGACAACAAAGAGGGGGAGAGATCGACAACGGAAAAAAAAGGCGGGCGCGTGTAACAGAGGATTGACAGGAAAAAGACCCCGCGCTACCATCTTTACAGACTACTACAGACTACTGCACCTGCGCGCAAAAGGAATGGAAGAAAGGGGGAGAGAGAGAAAAAGAGAGTGAAAAGGAAGGGAAGGACAGGCGGAGGGAAGGAGAGACGGCGGGTGGGAGAAAGCGAAAGAGAGGCAGAGGTGGGGACGCGAGAGGACAAGGGAGCGAAAGGGAAGGGGAAGACAGGTGGAGGGAAGGAGAGACGGAGGGCGAGGGAGGGGGCAAAGGAAGGTAAGAGAGAAGGTCGATAGAGGTGCGAGGCAGGGAAAGGGAGTGAACGAAAGAGCGGGGGAGTGGAGAGAGTGAGCACCGAGGGAAGGAAGGACAAGAGGACAACGAAATAGAAAAAACGGCACGATAGGTAACACGGGGAGGAGGGAACACAGCAAAGCAGGAGCAACAAAGAAGTCGGTCGAAAAAAAAAAAAAAAAAAAAAAACACCCGGCGGCGAGTTGGGGCAAACGAACGGACGGCAGCGGAGAAATCCCGTCGAAGGTAGACTGGAATTGCGGCCACGTATTTGCTGATGTGGCGTCACATCAGGCTGACGCGGCTTATTGAAGAAAATAATCAAGCGAGCATTACTTGCTGATGTGGCATCACACCAGGCTGACACGGCTTATTGAAGACCATAATTAAGTGCGCACAGACAGATTGGGCAGACGCTTGCTGCTCACGCGGCTGCCAAGCATCTCCACTCTTAACGTTGACATGGCATGATATGCGACCTCGGCTGGCTTGGAGTGCGACACGTGGCGGGTGAGGCGGGTGGRGGRCTACACTCTAACAATGGGAGAGAAGGAGGAGGCGAAGAAGAGGGGCAGAAATAAAGAGGAAACATACACACTTGGGGAAGATCGTGAAGGAGGGAGGACAGCAGCCGAGAAGGAAAGAGCGAAGAACGGTAAAGCAGGGGGGAGGCGAGGATAAAGGAAGGGTGGCAAACGACGAGACAGAGAAAGGAAGATCGGGGGGAAAGGGGAGAGACCAGGAAGAGAAGCAGAAGTGGCCCGCCAGTTTCAACCAAGAGCACGCAGGTACAAGATTACAGACAGCACGCGGGGGGGAGGAAGCGAAGAAGAAGGGCTGGAAGAATGAGACAACACATGCTATTGTGGAAGATTGGCAGATTGCGGCAACGAGCAAACTGACTGGACAGCAAGGACGGGGTGCAGCAGAGAGACAAAGTAGAAAGGTATTCCACTCTTCCAAAACCCCCCTGACAAAACCAGCCCGCCTGCCTGCCCTTCCATCCCCCCCCTGGGTAACCCCCGAGGCCAGCAGAGGAGTTCTGGAACGAGCAAGGAACAACCGAATAAGAGGAAAAAACAAAAACCACAGAGAAGAATTTCGGAACTTGTGAGGCACATTCATCTCAACAACAGAAATAAAACAAAAAGCATAGAAAAACAAGGAAAAAAGGGATCGAGATCTGACACACCGAGCAGACGAGAAAAGCACAGACACGACATCTCAGGGGAAAAGAAAGAGAACGAAATCTGACACACCGGGCAGAAGAGAAAAGCGATGAATCTGGGAGCCAAAAGAGGTAAGGGACCTGGCTCCCTGATCTACTATCACGGTGCCATGAGACACAACCACTTGGCCATAAACCCATACGGCAAAGCAGTGCTTAAGAAGACTGCCTCACTAAGGATGCATCGATCTCTCCCCCCCAATCTTGAAACATCTCTCCTGGACCCAACCCACTGGCCAACCCCCGAAGAGTCCTTACGAGGCAGAAAACCTGCACCTGAGCACGCTAGCCCTAGCCAGATACAAAACGAAGAAGGGACACACCCCGGCCAGGATCAGGAAATGGACAACACAGTGCCGGACGGGGGAGAACGGGAGGAGGTAGGGGAGATGCTGACGGAAGAAGAGAAGCACAGTGAGGCAAGGCAACGAGAAAACAAGGGTGTAAAGAAGCAAGAAGGAGCAGAAGGTGGAACAAAAGCCTCATGGGCCCAAAGAGTCAGGAATACGATCCAGGAGAAAACCCTCGAAATTAAACGACCTCCTCTGGATACACGGCAAGGAGAAGAAGAGATTCTGAAGGTACCTCTCCGAAATCTCTCCTCGGCGAGGGCCTACTTCCTCACCCTCTTCCTCCTCCCATCGAAAAACCAAGTGGTGGACCAAGGAGGAAAAAAGACAATGATGAGGACGTATCCAGAAAGCAAGCTCGAAGCAAGAGACGAAGTATACATCAAACACGCGAGCAATTGGCTGTTCCATGGAGACGTAGCCCACCGATCAGTTAACGATAAAATAAAGTGGATCTGTCGACGCCTGGAGGAGATGAAAGGCAGTCCGGAGGCGGTGCAAGAATTCTTTCTTATTCAACCCCTCTCCTCAACCGTGTTCACCATCTTGAGTCTTTTTACCCAGGACAAACAAAGAATGGACGGGTGGAAGACAGTTAGGTGGGAGAGGTCGGACGTACGCATCTACCCATGGCAGCCGAAAAAGCTAACCCCGGAAGAAAAAAGGGAACAACTTATGAAAGATTTCTATTGGGTGGAACTGAGGCACATCCTGGTGGAGGTGCAGGCGGCTTTCGTATATGACTTTGGGCAGCAATACAATATTGTAGATTTTATCGACCCGCTTCCGGCTTACGTAGCAAAACGGGATGACTATATGATGCTTGCACTGGATCTCTCAAATGATCAGCTCTTCTCAATAGATGATATCATACCCTACAAGATGGGTGGGAGAGTGTACCAAATCCACACAGCGCACAAATTCAGACCATGGTGTTTCAAATGCAGGGCATACGGACACCTGCGTACAGAATCGGCCTGCCCGCAACACCCCAACAAGAAAGGACCGCTAGCAGGCAGTCTACACCGCGATTTACGCAGACCCAACCGATGGTACACAGTGGATCAGGGCCACGAGGGGTGGGTGTACCTGGAGGACCTTTGACCTGCGCCGCAAGACAAAACTTTCTTGAGTCTTTCAAGGCAAAACTGCCAGTGGGAATCCCCACAATACTGGCAGGCGACTTTAATGCGGCACCGGACCGCTGGCTGGACATGTGGAAAATTCCATCGCCATGCCCAATCTATATAGAAAAAGACGAGAGAATGATCACAAAACTCTACCAATCCATAAACCTTTTCGACACCTTTCGGAGACATTTCCCTACCAACCGAAGATTTACCTGCTTCCGCAAAAATAGCACAGAGAAAGCATCAAAATCGCGAATCGACTTAATCATGATTTCAGAAGAACTACAGGGTAACCTCCAGATGGCAGAAATCTTTCCCCGCAGCCCCTACCCGGGGCTAGACCACGTGATGTGCGCAGCCATCTTTTCGTTCCGAAAAAAAACGGACCAAGGTAGGGGATTCTACAAACTCAACACATCCCTCCTAACAATCGACCGCTTTAAAACTTACCTCAAGGAAGTGTGGTCCTTCTGGCAACACCAAAAGGACCAGATTGAAGACGACATATTATGGTTCAACAACGGTCTTGCCTTTATCGGCCGCAAGTGCAATGAATACTCAAAGCTGCTTGTTGCACAACGACACGCAAAAGAAGTAAACCTGCAACACCAACTGTACACATTACAACAACAAGAAGTGGATACAGTAAACCTAGAACAACAGGTGGAGATAGCCAAGACCATCCAAACTCTCGAAACACAACTTCTAAAGCACACGGAACACAGATGGCAAGGTATCAGGATCCGGGGCAAACTCTCCAGGCACAATATGGAAGGTGCAATGGACGCCCGATTCTTTGCATTGGCCGAAGTTAAAACAGGAAGAACGGTAATAGAGGCATTGGAAGACCCAAAGAGCAACCAAGGGACCCTTTTTACCTCTACAGCCGCCTGCACAAAAATCGCAAGAGACTTTTACCAGGAACTCTTCACGTCAGAATGCGGGTGTCAACCAGAAGCACAGCGACGGGAGGCAATAAAAGACTTTTTGCGCCCCCTCAACAAATCCCTCTCGGAACAACAAAGAGAAGCCTTGGATAGACCCCTTTCGAAGGACGAAATATGGACGGCACTGATACAAATGGAAGAGGATAAAACCCCAGGCATAGATGGCCTACCCAAGGAGTTCTGGGAAGTCATGTGGTCATGCATATCACAAGACCTGATGGACTACTATAACGCGGTATGGTTGTCAAGACAAACAGGGGAACTGGTGGGGCAAGGAATACTCACACTTCTCTATAAGAAAGGGGCAAGAACAAATGTACGCAACTACAGACCTATCACCCTCCTCACCGTCGTCTATAAACTTATGACCAAAGCACTCGCCAATCGATTAACACCGGTAATGGCGGACATCATACATCCGGACCAAACGGGGTTCATTCAAGACCGAAACATCCAGGATAACATCCTATTAGTCAACGAGATGATCAAATTAACAAGGCAGTCCAAGGACAATGCAGCGATCATCTTCATCGACTTTGAAAAAGCGTATGACCACGTGGATTGACACTTCTTAGATAAGTGCCTGGAGAAATTCAACTTTGGACCAGGTTTCAGACGTTGGGTAAAGATCTTGCATACCAATGCGACCACGAGGGTAATGGTAAATGGTAACCTGGCCCCACCCATAAACCTTCAGAGGTCTGTCAGGCAAGGAGACCCGATAGCCCCTTACCTCTTCGTCATAATCATGGAAGCACTAGCTGCCAACCTGAGAACACACAAGGAGATTAAAAGAATTCAGGTAACAACAATCCCCCAGGAGCCAATCCTGGTTTGCTCGCTGTTCGCTGACGACCTGACCCTGATGGTAGATGCATTAAGAGAATCAATGGAAGAGGTACAAAACATGATGGACCGCTTCTGCAAATGCTCAGACATGAAAGTTAACTGGGGAAATAAAACCCAAGGATGGTGGATACACCATCAAGGGGTGAGGCCACCAGAAATCCCCAGGCTAAACTGGCTCCCCCAGGAGGCGCCCATCAGGGTGCTCGGTATCTCAATAACAACAAACGTCAGGCCACCTACTAACATAGAGTGGATCACTGGCCCGCCTTTGGCAAAGATGACCCTCTGGAAGGATAAACATACCTCCTTATTCGGCCGATCTCTGATCATCAATAACATGGTACTAGCCACACTATGGTATAAATCGGCTATCTGGGCATTAGACAAGGACCTGCGGCCCCTGCAACGCCAGATCACCGCCTTCCTATGGCGGTGGGATCATGAGAAACAAAATGTGATTAGCCGAGTGGCGTGGCAATCCATTACCCAGCCCAAAACGAAAGGCGGCCTGGGCATCATCGACCCCCTGACACAGACTAAAGCATTAACAATACAATGGCTTAAACGCCTGTTGTTAGACCTCCAATCCCTGTGGAAAGGGCTGGCCCTGGAACAAATCTCCCGCCTGGCCCCCCAAACATCAGAAGTCAGTGATCCACTAATGTGGTTGGAAAACAGGGAATGACCCATCCCGAGGACAGGAGCACAAACACAAGCCCCCGATCCTGACTCACCAAGGCAAGCAGCAAGGTCTGACTTGCGAAAGGACCCTTTCTGGCCTCACCTCATCAGAACATGGCGAAGCCTCCCGCTACCAGACAAGTCCCCTCCAACAAGATGGGAGGAAGTGGCGCGACAACCATTATTTGGCAACAGATGGGTGGTGGACTCGAAGGGCCAGACTCTGCACTGCATGGCCTCCCTCTGGCGGGGCTGGGTAAAAAAAGGACTACCAAGAATAAAAGATATATGGGACACAGACAAAAAAGATTGGATTGACCCAGACCAGCTAAGGGAGAGACTGCGATACTGCCACCGGCCCCAAGAAGCACTGGAAGGGATAGTGGAAAAGATTCCATTAGATTGGTGGAGGATCTTACGTAAAGGTCCCACCCTGCAACAGGCCGACTGGGTTGCATTCCGGGACATACAAGGCACGGTGGGCAATGTAGTCTGCAACCTCCCCGATGGGGCAATGGTGGTGAGCCTTTTTCTAACACAGAGAAGGAATGTCCTCGAAAGGAGAAACCCGAAAGAAACGAGGATATGTCAGGAGGACGTATTCAGAATCAGAGTCCTTAAAGAAGAGGAACAATGGATAGCCTTCCTCCCCTCTACGCCAATCCACCATCTAGCCCTGGACCCGGAGGAATGGAAATGGACGACCCAGATGGGGAAGGGCAGGACTCACACCAAATCACTGTACAGCCTAACAGTCAAATCTACCTACAGACTCCTGAGGCCAAAGATTAATCTAAGAGATCAAGTGGAGGACCGATGGCGGAACCAACTGAATATCAGCAAAGAGGATCTGAGACCAATTAAGTGGTTCAAATTGGTGAGGGTGAAACCAGCCAACTTCGCCTCACTTCAATGGCAGATTGAGCACCGCTGCCTACCAACCAATAATTGGTTGATAGACAGAACATCCCTGGAACAAAAAGGTCAAGCGCTACCCTAGTGCAAGTTGTGCACCAACGCGTTTCCCTCCAGAAAACGTCCGGAGACAATTGAGCACATATTCGTACAATGCCCTGGCGCACTCTGGTTGTGGAGATGGTGGGACAGAATCTGGGACCAACTGGAGACAACAACCCCGTGGCCATGGGACTGGAAGGCCCTACTGTGCGAGGCCTGGCCCAGGGATCGGGTTGACCCCCTCGATGAATTCACCAACAACCTCTTCAAACTGGGAAGGAGGGCGGTACTTTGGGCACTCTAGAGAAGACGTTGCACATACGAGATGGAAGGAGCAAGGCTAGAGGGCCCCGAAGTCATAGAAAATGTGCAACAACAGGTTCAACTAGGAATAACAGACAAATGGGAGGAGGTCAAAACACAGATCCGCTCCCTAAATACACACGATGACATCAAACAAAAAATTCAGGCTTTCTCCTCAAGCTGGCTCGGGGGGATAACCGGGGGGAAACTAGGGAGGGTGGAATGGAAAGGGATACAACAAGAATACGGGGAGGGCCAAGGGAGGGTGGAATGGATAAGAGCTTCCAGATTGACATTCCATGACTGGACCAACATTGACTCGACTATCCCATTGAAGCCCCCCGAGAATTTTCCGGACTTTTTCCCCCCCCCATCGAATTGCTTAGTGGGAATGCAGTGGTACGGGATGGATGGATGATTTCCTGGAATACATTGAGTACCTGTGAATGGCTTAAGGAAGGATCATCTAGGAGATGGAACATCTACGACAGGCGGAGGGAGCAGCGGCATTTGAATGGTATTAGCTTGTAGCTGCCTATCTGGCGCCCTTTGTTGGAGGGTGAAGAGATACACTTCACAAAATGTCCGGCTCCGTGGCTGTTTTAACCCAGAGCATTTCTAGTCTTCTCTTTATGTCCTGCTCAGTCAATCCCCTGGAATCCAGGGTAATCAATGCTGGCAGGAGTTTGCTTCATTGCTTCTCGGAAGATCTCTGATTACATTCTGTATATGGGACACTGGACCCGTTTTCCAGCAGGTGACGCTCCCCACCAATAGATGGAGCCTCTCCCCGGGTGGTAGTGGTGTCTGCTCTTATCAGCACCACTATCAGCACCACTATCACCGGTGGGGGTGTGTTAAAATATATATATATATATATCGTCACAAATATATATATAGATTGACAATATTTTATTTGTAATGTAATCTGAAAACTTTCTAAAAAATTGCGTTTTGTTTTGATAGACATAAATGGAATCAGATAGTAGATATGTTGTTTCT
>BFEA01000035.1:1626311-1639736 GCA_003427395.1 Chara braunii
GGGTGTTGGCTTAATTTCCCTGCTGGGTGTTGGCTCAAGTTCCCTGCTGGGTGTTGGCTTAATTTCCCTGCTGGGTGTTGGCTCAAGTTCCCTGCATGACCCAGGAGTGATAAGTTGTGCTGATAATGAATGATTCATGAATTAATGCTCCAATGGGCAAAACCCAACCCCTGAAAATTTCTCTGTTTTCTAACCTCCGGCCTTAGGAATCCACTTAGGAATAGATAGCAAAAATTCAGTTAGGGACTCAGAGCTATCTGCTCAGGAATTCATCTCTGTTGACTTTGGAATCCATCGCTATTCACTTAAGAATTCACAGCTATACACTCAGGAATCCATAGCTATTCACTAAGGAATTGACAGTTATCCACAAAGGAATTCATAGTTATCCACTCAGGAATCCACCTCTACCCACTTTGGTCTTTAGGATCCACTTAGGAATTCATAGCTATCCACTTAGGAACTCATAGCTATCCACTCAAGACTCCATAGCTGTTCACTTAGGACTTGATAGCTATCCATTAGAAATTCACAGTTATCCACTCAGCAATCCATTGCCAGCCACTTTGGCCTTTAGGAATCCACTTCATAAATTCATAATAGCTACCCACTTGGGAAGTTAGGAACCCATCCATAGCTATCCACTCAGGAATCCAAATCTATTCACTTAGGAATTGACAGCTATCCATTGTAGGATGCACACACCCGGGAAACAACTTCAGCTCTTCAGCGCAAACTTGCCAGCAGACGAGCAAGCAATCATTCATGCAATATGCCTTGTGCGTCCAGTCAATGGATCAGCGAAGAGTATTTCCAACTCCTTCAGACCTGCAGAGTTTCTCTGTGTGATGTACACCTGGGCTTCTCCATGGTCTCACCTAACCAGGTGAGGACCGAAGGACACACAATGTATTTCCACGGGTTCCTCAGCATGGTCAACTCTGTTGGAGCATTGCAAGATGTGTTAAGTTCTAACCCACCTATCCTCCAGTGGTGTCCATTCAGGAGGCTGGCTCTAAGGTGGAGGGAGAGGGTTTGCTTCAGTCCTTGGAACCCTTTCAATGGTCATCCCCAGACTGTCAACCTGTATCTCAGACCATGGCATTGCATTGTTCCTGCTACTACTGTTCCTGACCGTACAGCGGTCAGGAACGTTTTCTTTTTTTTTTCTTTCCTTTTTTATGCAAGGAACATGAATGTGGACGAAGCACGGAAATCCAGATTGCAAAATCACACTGAAGTCCAAGTAGTCAAAGCAAGAGCAGATAGCACAATGGAACCGAGTAACCATCCATTTGAGAACGATACAGAAGAATCGTGAGTCAATGTCCAAGCCCAATCGGGCAACACCAACAGCATAACCCAATGTAGCTCTCTCTCTTGAATGGCACCAGGCGCCCTACCTACTCTACAGCCTATCACTACAACTACAGCATGAAAGCAACCAGACAGCTTGACGACCAGCCAGTGATGATGTCAACACCAATGCCGACCTCCTCTCCACCAGGTATGTCTTTCTCTTCTCCCTCACTCTCCCTTGTTATCCCACACAGCGCCCTTCACCTCCGAAGAACCACCTTCGCCCTTCACCTTCTCTGCGCCCTTCAGGCAGCCCGGCTATGGCCGCCAGCGCCCTGCGCCCAGGCAGCGCCCTACCGCTTAGCGCTAGCCTGTCTCCCTCAGCCACAGCGCACGTGCAGCGCTACAATGCAGCAGCGTGCCCGCAATGCCTGCATTGGCCAAGATCCCTGCCCACTCGCCCTCCCTGCCTATATGCCAGTGTTGCGTGTGGGCGGCCTCCCTTGAGCCTGYGCCTGGGCCCCAGTACCTGTACCCAGGCCCAATGCGGTTGGGGCCCAGGAGATGCAGTTGCRCCTCTTTCATCAAGGCCTGCGGCCAGATAAAGATAGTGGACCGGTTTCCCATTGGCATTTTCGGMCTCTATATCCAGCGTGCATTGTCGGCCTCACGTTTATGTGCCCAGGGCCTAACCAACTCTGGGGCCCTGGGATTTCTGCATTTGCAGAGCTCCGGTACTCGGTGCACTCCAACCAACTGGCGTGCTGCAACTGTATGGACCCCACTTCGTGAAATGTTTGCACAGAGGGCTCTTGTTGATTTGCTGGCCCGCCTTCACTTAGGGCGGGCACGAGGCTTGCTGGGGCCTTAGCCCAGAACATGTACATCATGGCAAGGCCCTTCTTGAGGGCTCAATCCTCACATTTAGCTCGTGCCACCAGCCGTTCCAGTCCAGTAGCACTGTTCGCCCGAAGAATGCCCTGGTCGGGGTCAACTTTGTCGCAAAAGTTTGTCTGGGAGAAGTAGTGGTGATTTAGGGCTGATATCGTCCATCAGACACAGATAGGGTACGCACTACCCACGCCTAGAAGAAGGGAAACAGACAACAACTGTCAGTCGAAAAAGAAAGCCTGAAAAAAAAAAGAAAAAAAAGAAGAAGAAACTCGCCGCAGAAGGGTTGTCGAGCAAGGCACCACAGGATGCGTAGCCCCCTAAACGATTCTGCGTGACAAAAAAAGCAGCTAACAGACGTAAATGTAATAGCATCAGCCAAATCGATCGTGTCGATCTCACAAACACAAACAGACAAGTGTATGGGGACACTATGGGCTGGCAATTACTCATCATATAGCAGATAAAGGGCCTCACTCCACTACACACCACTCTACATGTATTTGGACGCTGTCCAGACCGCATACATTCAAAATGTTGGACTCATCCGAATGCACCTGGTCCAGAAAGCGTCCAAATGCATGCAAAGTGTTGTGTAGTGGAGAAAGGCCCACACTTCAGATAAACTATGGGCCTCGTTCCACTAATCGTCATGCGACTTCGTTCCACTGCATCCCCAATAGCCACGAAACGGAAACTGTCGGAATTTGGGTCTGAAATCACTTGGCGACCCTTCGTGGAGGCGCTACTCCTCACCCCTCCGCAAAATGCTTCGTGTGGCGAATGCCCCTGACACCGCGGTCCTGACAGTCGACCTGCGTTGTCTCGTAGTGTTGGCGAGTTTTCGCTGCACGTGGAGTGACTTCCAGTCCGAGTACATGGTGAAGAGAAGGACACCACCATTCCATTAGCCCGCCATCCGCCACAGTCTGGGGAGCAGGCCGGGACAGCAACCACAGCGCACGTGGCGGCGGCCATGTAATGGAACCAAGAGCCTTTTTCCGCCAGGAAAATGCACTTTTCGGCCTCGCCAAGTCTCGCCACTGTTTGCGGCAGATGGCGAGTAGTGGAACGGGGCCCTATGTGAACAGGGGAAGGAGGGAAAAAAATCTTAGTAGTACACCAACTGCCCTAGAGCAATTGGTAGTATACATTCAAAATGTTGGACTCATCGGAATGTGTCTGGTCCAGAAAGCATTGAAATGGACTCGTCCAATGCACCTGGTCCAGAAAGCGTCCAAAATTCCAAATGCATGTAAAGTGTTGTGTAGTGGAGCAAGGCCCACACTTCAGATAAACTTACGTGAACAGCGGAAGGAGGGAAGATAAATCTGATTAGTACACCATCTGCCCGAGAGCAGTTGGTACACCCCTGGACTGTTGAAACACAGACCTGAGTTCAAACTCCAATGGAATCAGACAAGCGCAAGTAACTTTGAATGAACCTGGGGCCTGTCAGCTCAAAGACGATATCTCAAGGCCGTCGTCTTTTACAAAAAAAGAAAAGGAACTGTGTTAAATTCCGGGCCGCCCGGCGGCCCAGCCTCCGTCCGGCAGGGGTCCCGGGCGGCCCGGCCGGTTGGGTCCCCCGGTTCGATGCCGGGCGGGCCCAGCGCATTTTTGCGCGGGGGGGGGGAGGCCTGTTTCGACTTTTCTGGGCCTTGGGAGCCTCCCCGCCCCCCCACGCAAATTTTTTCCGTCGCGCCTGCTTTGAATTCGAAGAATCACGCTGCTCCCGCCGCTGCCCAGTGAAGTGGTCGAAGTGAGGGCCGCGCCGAGGTAGTGCTCCCGCCCGTCGCTGCCCCGAGGTAGTGCTCCCGCCAGTCGCTGCCCGCCTTCGCCGAGGTGGTGCTCCCGCCGTCGACNTGAGGCATGAAAGACAGGGTGAGTGCGTAAGTGACCAGGGATACGGATAACATAGGTAGGACCATCCATCTCATCCCCAACTATATCCAGGACTTCCCATGGACCAAAATACTGAGGCATTAGTTTGCGAGAGATTCCGAATTCCTGTCCTAACTCACTAGCCTTGACCCAGACACGTTCCCCTACCTGAAATGAGGACTGCCGACGATGTTTGTTCTCAGAAGCAATCATTGCTTGCTGAGCTTTCTTGATGTGTTCGACAACTTGCTGTAGCAACTTCTCATACTGCACACGATACTCAAGTGTGCCTGGAGTTGCAGAGGGTCGATTTTCAGGCAGGAGGAAGCTTTCATCCCAAGTGTAGCTGATTAGGACTAATGTCGGTACTGCTGTGTACAGCGTTGTTGTACAGGCTGGCGATGAGAGGCAACTTCTCATCCCAGTCATCCTGGTTGGGCTTGATGTAATGCCTCAGCAGGTGTTGTACAACTCTGCTCATCTGCTCGGCCTGTCCGTTGGCTTCAGGATGATTCCCTGAAGTCATCTGAAGTTGACTGCCCATCTGCTCAGCAGTCTTCTTCCACAGCTCACTTGTGAATCAGACATCTTTGTCACTAACGATTGACTTTGGTAGTCCAAAATCACATACCCAGTTGTCCATAAACAACTTGATGACGTGGTCAGTCCTTGCGGTCTCTGGCATGGCAATTAGTCTAGCGTATTTGGTGAATCGATCGATGATGACAAAGATGTGCCTCTTGCCACTCCTACTGGTCACCAGGGTGTCCATGAAGTCCATGGAAACGCTCTGTCCTGGAGCAGCGGGGATAGGTAAGGGCTTCAGCAACCCAAGCGGTGCTTGCGTTCGCGGCTTGTCCCGCTGACAGACCTGACAGGTCTCTACATACTTCTTTGCGTCATCTAGCATTCCAGGCCACCAAAATCGCTGTACTAGATTGGCACTCGTCTTTTTGTAGCCAAAGTGTCTAGTTGTGTCATGACATTCTCCTAAGAATAAACTACGCAAATGTTCACTAGATGGTACAACTAATCTTTTAAATCCGCCCTTATCAAGAAAGAGAAGCCCGTCCACCATCACAAACTCATYTTCTGTGGCCTTGTCTTTTGCCTGAAGTTTGCGTATGATGTCCATCRTGACAGGGTCTTCCTGATAGGCTCCCACCAGCGATTGAGTCAGTTCTTCAGATACACCAAACTCAGAAAATAGCGCCCCTAGGTAGTCTGCTCTTCGTGACAGCGCATCATCAACCTTGTTGTACTCTCCCTTCAGATACTCTAGCTTGAAGTCATACTGATCTATGACCTCAATCCAGCGTTGAGAAAGAGTCGGTTGAGTCTTGATCCATTTGAGGGTCTGATGGTCAGTTCTCAAATAGAAGAACCTTCCCAACAGAAAGTGCCTCCAATGAACAAGTGCTTTGTAGAGAGCGTAGAGTTCCCTTTCATAGGTCGACTTTGCGAGTTTCTTTGATGGCATTTTCTTGCTCATATAATCAATCGGTCTCAACTTTTTCCCATCCTGTTGAGCCAGCACTGCGCCAATGCCGTATTGGCTTGCGTCAGTGGTCACTATGAATGGCTTCTGAGGATCGGGCACCATGAGAACCTCATGATTCATGAGTGCATGCTTCAATCGTTTGAAAGCAGCCTCGCACTCATCACTCCAGTTCCACGGCGTGTCAAGTCGAGTTAGATCAGTCAAAGGAGAGGCGACTGTAGAATAGTTCTTTACGAAGTTCCTATAGTAGCCGCACATTCCTAAGAAAGATCTGACCTCAGTAACAGTCTGAGGTCGTGGCCAGTCCCTGATACTAGCCACCTTCGCATCTTTCAAGCTAATACCTTCCGCGGATACTTCATGACCCAAGTATAAGATCTTAGTGCGTCCAAACTCACATTTCTCTAAGTTGACCTTATACTTGTGCTGTCGCAGGAGTGAAAGTACAGTCTCAACGTGTTGTGCATGCTCCTCGATAGACTTACTAAGGATAAGAATATCGTCTAAGTAGACAACGACAAACTTATCTAAGTGGTCATGGAAGATCCTATTCATGGCATGATGGAATGTACCCGGCGCATTGCAAAGGCCAAAGGGCATCACTACAAACTCATACAGACCGTATCTGGTCTGAAAAGCAGTCTTGTGTTGATCGTCAGGTCTTATTGCGATCTGATGGTAGTCGGACTTTAAGTCTATCTTGGTATAGTACTTACATCCCTGCACCCTATCCAATAGGTCGTCTATGCGAGGTAGAGGCTCTGCGTTTTTCACTGTGATGGCATTGAGGCCCCTGTAATCAATGCACATCCTCAATGTACCCCCCTTCTTCGGTACAAATAGCACTGAAGATCCGTAGGGGGAAGTACTCGGCCGGATCCATCCCTTTTCTGTCAGCTCTTTCAGTTGTCGCCGAAGTTCATCCAACTCGGCCGGAGCCATCCTATAGATCCTTCCCTTTGGGGTTTTACTCCCTGGAATGATTTCTATGGCGTGGACAACCTCCCTTTCTACGACTCCTGTAGGCTCCGTGAACAGATCAGGGAACTTAGCAACGACATGTTCTATCTCTGGGGGTGTTTTAACGGCCGCCCCTTTCTTAGAGACATACACTAGGTACATACCCTCCTCTTGGTTCTGTTTATAATAGTTATAGAACGCTGATGCACACAAGCAGCCATAGGTATGGATTATACTACCGGGTTTGAACTTAGTCAGCCTCATTGTTCTTCCATCAGGCAACTTATGCTTTAGCACCTTCTTGTCCCAGTCAAACTGGGGTTTGGCAACCTCAAGGTAGTACATCCCCAACAGCATATCAAATGGTAAGTCGTCACTAACCAGGAACGAAATCTTGTGATTAAGTTCCCCTCCTCCATAGGAGAAGGTGCAGACTACATCCTTGATATAGTCTGTGACAATCATGCGCTCCTTATTGGCCAAAGTAGATGCTACGGGTCTACTAAGGCGTTGTACCCGGTCCTGTAGGTGCAGCCTTTCCAAACAGTTGCGACTTATGTAGTTCCACGTGGAGCCGATGTCTATGAAGGCACCACATTTGCGGCCTCCTACATCAACTTCCACAACGAAATATTCCCCTCTAGGAAGTTTCCTTAGTGTCACCCAAGATTCACGAGGGTCCTTACTTGACCACTCAATTTCCAAATCTTCTAAGGCTTCAGACACATCTAACGTACAGAGCATGGTTTGGCCTGGATGAGTCTGCAGGGTGACTAAAGAGTCATTAGCTATGGCCTGCTCATGAAGTGGGGAGGGTATCTGGCCCAGTTCACCTTGAGTAGAAGCAGCAAAAACTTCCACCGGCCTTACGTGTTTCCCGAGCTAGAAGCCTGAGAAGAAGGTGCCCCCATCTTAGGAGGTATCTTATGCGTGACCTTTGCGTTCTTGCACTTATACTGGGTGTGTCCGTATTCACCACAGTTAATGCAAGCGCCACGCACTCGGCGGTCCCGCCACACTTCTTGATCAAGACCTGCCTTGACCCAATCAGCAACTTTGTTCTGGTTGGAGGCAGCCTGCCCTTGACTCTTTTGATGGCCCTTCCCTCGGCCACCGGCCTTAGTCTTTACAACTGCGGCGAGGGTGCTACCCTCAGCGATTTCCTCGTCGTCGTACTCTGAGTAGTCCAACAAGTTTGTGAGCTCTTCGATCTCAGTTTGAGTCCCATCGGACTCAACCATCATCAATTTGCTCCCCTTTTTCTTCCATTCCTGTGCACTCTTCTTCTTCCTTGTGTCGACTTGAGTAGGCTGAGCACTTCCTAGAGTAGCCTCTAAATCTAAGGCTTTTCTAGATAGTGTCTCAAACGAGTGATACTCGAGGCGAGCCTCGCTGGCTAGTAAGTTCCTGAGATTCTCTGGGAGAGATCTCACAAACATGGTCAATAAGACCTGGTCATCGTAGTGTATGCCGGGAACTACGATGAGGCTCTCTACGGTAGTCGTTAGCTCTCTGACTGACTTAAACTTTCTTTGGTCTAGTTTGTGCATCGCATCGGTGACAATTTGTGCATGTTGTGGATTGTGCCAGCGAGCTTCTACCATTTCCAAGAACTGTTCTAACGTAAGGGTCTTAGCCCAGTCTGCCATTCGTCGTCCGTAGTCGGCCTTTGCTACTAATCCATCTAGCCATTTGGCTGCCTTACCCTAAAGGTAAGATTTAGCAGTAATCACCTCCTCCTCCTGCAAAGTCCTCTTTGCCCTTACCCACACTGGAACCGTTCTCAACCATGTGTTGAGTTCCTCATCCTTCTTCTCTCCGGAGAAGGCAAGGGGCGGTTTCATAGGGGTCTTTGGGTACCATTGACCTTGCTGCTGTCCCTGTTGAGGAACTGGTTGTTGCGGTGATGGTGTAGCAACCACCGCTGACCCAGAAGAAGAAGAAGCAACAGTCTGTGCGGCTGCTCCAGACGTACCACTTGTGCCAGCTTGTACCGGAAAGGGGCCTGAAATGCCGTTAACGGCAACGACGACTGTGCTGCTGGCCGGAATCCTGGCCTTTGCAAAAGGTCCAAGATCTGGTCCAAAGAGTTCTGCATGAAATCCAGTCTGTTGTCCACATGCGCATGCAGCGACAGCATACTGTTCTTCAATATTTTCATTTGGTCAGACATGGCTGACTCATCCAGACCCTCTAATGCAGCTTTGTCTGCCTCTAACGTATCAAGCCTGGCTGTTCTATTTTTAATTTCTCTTTCTCTGTCGGTAGCTTGCTTCAGTTCCCTCTCTAACCGCTCGCGGATCCTTTCGACCTGTTGGAGCTCTAGGAGCTCCCTACCGCGTGGGGTCAACGGGCTTAACTGCGAGCCCGCCATTTGACTTGTGGACTGACTAGAACTTACTGCCCTGGAAGTACCCGTGGGCCCAACGGGCATTCCCAAATGGGTCCCAAACGAGGACGCAGCAGATGCTGCGCCGTTAGCCATTGTTGCTTCTCTGGCTGCTGCTGCCTGCTCTCTAGCTGCTGCGTTTGCTGCTGCCAACGCCTGACTTGCAGCTAGTGCTGTTTCCCGGGCTGTTGCTAGAGCACGGGCTTTGCGTTCGGCACGAAGCCGTCTTTTGTCTCCCGGTTGTAAGGTCTGAAACACGTGCGGGACGCTAAGTGATCCCGAACATGTAAGTCTCACGTCGTCAACTCCACCCTCAACGGTGTCTGACCCGCTCATCAGTTAGGCAAACACTATCTGCACTACAACTCCCTGCTGGAGTCCTACCACAACATGTGTCTGACCGACACCTAATTTTCTAAAAATAAATGTGTCCGGCAGTTCCCCTACTTGACCGATCAAGTGGCAGCCTACAACATTCACAAAAGACAGTCTACATAGTTTAGTCTTGTCAAGATTAGTTCACTTACAGAAGTTTGCATAGAACTCACTACAGTCCTAATACTAAACTGTCTGTGAGGTATTAGCAGTTTGTCAAGCAACTAATCAAGAACAAAACCAGACTATGTTGCAGATGTATGAACAGTGGGTATAGTTGTGTTTACAGTTGAGCACCAATTAGAACCTACCCTCCCCTCAATCCAACATACCGAAGAGCATCTTTGAGCAGCAGTGTCTTCGTGTGTAATGTCGGCCCACCCCTGTGCCCCAAGTCATTGCCGAGCAAGCCAGCCCATCCACTCTTATTTACCCTCGTACGGAACGAGCCTTACTACCCGGATTGATCTGGCTGATCAAGAGGGATTTAAGGAGAGCCCCCATCTCCTCAGGAATTATTTGACGTCGCAGTCAGGACGACGATCACAGCCAGTATCAATTCCGAGTCCCCAACCAGAAGTATTTATAGACGGTCTGGTAAGCGTCTCTTATGGGCTGGCACACCCGGCACGACTTCTATAGCGCAGCATAGTGCCAAAATGGACAAGCAGCCATCGCATGCGTGACCTACTCCCATTGGGTTAGCATGGTGACCGTGACCCAGTGCTTCGACCAGGGCCCTTCAGAGGCACCGCCCTTTCTCCTTCCAGATGCTTCCGGAAAGATTGTCGTCTCTCAAGGTAGCGCGCACACGACACCTCACCAAAAGAGAGAACTCTCAAGTTGGACTCACTTCCTCGCGGTAAGAAGAGATTGAGAGAGTAGACAAGGTAAGGGAACAACGTACCTGGAGGCTGCCCCCAACCACAGATTTCTCACCAATTGAGCTGAGTGTGCATTTGATGACCGGTCGTAGCCTCGGTACCACCCACAACGCAATGCAGTGCCACCTCAGCTAAATGCCACATCAGCATGCTTTCATCACCAATCATACATTCCGCTGTAACCATGGCTTCCCATGCCGTATAGCCTTCCGGCGCACACCTCTCTACCCAGGTCGTGCGCCTAATGTTGGCCTGACGTCACAAGAACCAACTGTGAAGAAGCATCATCAACGCACCAAGTCTGTATAACGCCAGCGCACCAAGGTAAGTGGCGAATCGAACCAGCTCCGATACCAAAATGCAAGGAACATGAATGTGGACGAAGCACGGAAATCCAGATTGCAAAATCACACTGAAGTCCAAGTAGTCAAAGCAAGAGCAGATAGCACAATGGAACCGAGTAACCATCCATTTGAGAACGATACAGAAGAATCGTGCGTCAACGTCCAAGCCCAATCGGGCAACACCAACAGCATTACCCAATGTAGCTCTCTCTCTCTTGAATGGCGCCAGGCGCCCTACCTACTCTACAGCCTATCACTACAACTACAGCATGAAAGCAACCAGACAACTTGACGACCAGCCAGTGATGATGTCAACACCAATGCCGACCTCCTCTCCACTAGGTACGTCTTTCTCTTCTCCCTCACTCTCCCTTGTTATCCCACACAGCGCCCTTCACCTCCGAAGAACCACCTTCGCCCTTCACCTTCTCTGCGCCCTTCAGGCAGCCCGGCTATGGCCGCCAGCGCCCTGCGCCCAGGCAGCGCGGCAGCGCCCTACCGCTTAGCGCTAGCCTGTCTCCCTCAGCCACAGCGCACGTGCAGCGCTACAATGCAGCAGCGTGCCCGCAATGCCTGCATTGGCCAAGATCCCTGCCCACTCGCCCTCCCTGCCTATATGCCAGTGTTGCGTGTGGGCGGCCTCCCTTGAGCCTGYGCCTGGGCCCCAGTACCTGTACCCAGGCCCAATGCGGTTGGGGCCCAGGAGATGCAGTTGCRCCTCTTTCATCAAGGCCTGCGGCCAGATAAAGATAGTGGACCGGTTTCCCATTGGCATTTTCGGMCTCTATATCCAGCGTGCATTGTCGGCCTCACGTTTATGTGCCCAGGGCCTAACCAACTCTGGGGCCCTGGGATTTCTGCATTTGCAGAGCTCCGGTACTCGGTGCACTCCAACCAACTGGCGTGCTGCAACTGTATGGACCCCACTTCGTGAAATGTTTGCACAGAGGGCTCTTGTTGATTTGCTGGCCCGCCTTCACTTAGGGCGGGCACGAGGCTTGCTGGGGCCTTAGCCCAGAACATGTACATCATGGCAAGGCCCTTCTTGAGGGCTCAATCCTCACATTTAGCTCGTGCCACCAGCCGTTCCAGTCCAGTAGCACTGTTCGCCCGAAGAATGCCCTGGTCGGGGTCAACTTTGTCGCAAAAGTTTGTCTGGGAGAAGTAGTGGTGATTTAGGGCTGATATCGTCCATCAGACACAGATAGGGTACGCACTACCCACGCCTAGAAGAAGGGAAACAGACAACAACTGTCAGTCGAAAAAGAAAGCCTGAAAAAAAAAAGAAAAAAAAGAAGAAGAAACTCGCCGCAGAAGGGTTGTCGAGCAAGGCACCACAGGATGCGTAGCCCCCTAAACGATTCTGCGTGACAAAAAAAGCAGCTAACAGACGTAAATGTAATAGCATCAGCCAAATCGATCGTGTCGATCTCACAAACACAAACAGACAAGTGTATGGGGACACTATGGGCTGGCAATTACTCATCATATAGCAGATAAAGGGCCTCACTCCACTACACACCACTCTACATGTATTTGGACGCTGTCCAGACCGCATACATTCAAAATGTTGGACTCATCCGAATGCACCTGGTCCAGAAAGCGTCCAAATGCATGCAAAGTGTTGTGTAGTGGAGAAAGGCCCACACTTCAGATAAACTATGGGCCTCGTTCCACTAATCGTCATGCGACTTCGTTCCACTGCATCCCCAATAGCCACGAAACGGAAACTGTCGGAATTTGGGTCTGAAATCACTTGGCGACCCTTCGTGGAGGCGCTACTCCTCACCCCTCCGCAAAATGCTTCGTGTGGCGAATGCCCCTGACACCGCGGTCCTGACAGTCGACCTGCGTTGTCTCGTAGTGTTGGCGAGTTTTCGCTGCACGTGGAGTGACTTCCAGTCCGAGTACATGGTGAAGAGAAGGACACCACCATTCCATTAGCCCGCCATCCGCCACAGTCTGGGGAGCAGGCCGGGACAGCAACCACAGCGCACGTGGCGGCGGCCATGTAATGGAACCAAGAGCCTTTTTCCGCCAGGAAAATGCACTTTTCGGCCTCGCCAAGTCTCGCCACTGTTTGCGGCAGATGGCGAGTAGTGGAACGGGGCCCTATGTGAACAGGGGAAGGAGGGAAAAAAATCTTAGTAGTACACCAACTGCCCTAGAGCAATTGGTAGTATACATTCAAAATGTTGGACTCATCGGAATGTGTCTGGTCCAGAAAGCATTGAAATGGACTCGTCCAATGCACCTGGTCCAGAAAGCGTCCAAAATTCCAAATGCATGTAAAGTGTTGTGTAGTGGAGCAAGGCCCACACTTCAGATAAACTTACGTGAACAGCGGAAGGAGGGAAGATAAATCTGATTAGTACACCATCTGCCCGAGAGCAGTTGGTACACCCCTGGACTGTTGAAACACAGACCTGAGTTCAAACTCCAATGGAATCAGACAAGCGCAAGTAACTTTGAATGAACCTGGGGCCTGTCAGCTCAAAGACGATATCTCAAGGCCGTCGTCTTTTACAAAAAAAGAAAAGGAACTGTGTTAAATTCCGGGCCGCCCGGCGGCCCAGCCTCCGTCCGGCAGGGGTCCCGGGCGGCCCGGCCGGTTGGGTCCCCCGGTTCGATGCCGGGCGGGCCCAGCGCATTTTTGCGCGGGGGGGGGGAGGCCTGTTTCGACTTTTCTGGGCCTTGGGAGCCTCCCCGCCCCCCCACGCAAATTTTTTCCGTCGCGCCTGCTTTGAATTCGAAGAATCACGCTGCTCCCGCCGCTGCCCAGTGAAGTGGTCGAAGTGAGGGCCGCGCCGAGGTAGTGCTCCCGCCCGTCGCTGCCCCGAGGTAGTGCTCCCGCCAGTCGCTGCCCGCCTTCGCCGAGGTGGTGCTCCCGCCGTCGAC